>OX424573.1:174898611-175317611 GCA_949152435.1 Gastracanthus pulcherrimus | reverse complement strand
AGCAAAAGAGGCACATCGCGTATCCCAAAGCAAAAGAGAGAGAGAGAGAAAGACCGAGCGCCAACATTGGATAGGGAGAACGAAAGAGAGATAGAGATAGAGAGAGCGAGAGAGAGAGAGAGAGGGATATCAAACCATACAGCGACGCAAAGGAGCGAGAGCGAGTGCACATGTGTGTGAGATATAGAAAGAGAGCTAAACACGAATGCCAGAGAGAGAGAGAGAGAGAGAGAGAGAGAGACGGAGAGAGCCGCGAATGAAAAGCCCCGCGACGCATGCGCGCGCGGGCGCGATCGAGCGCCGCCGTGGTGGGGTTGTATTACGTGCGCTATATACATGCGCCGCTGTGTTCGACCGGCCCTCGGCGGCGGAGAGGCACCACACGATGCGCCGCTGTATATATATATATGTACGCGTGGTGTGGGAATATTCACGAGTGACGCGGCGGGCCGCCGTACGATGCGTTCGGTGACGGTCAGCGGCGAGATTTCGCTGCTTGGCCACGAAAGTGAAAAGAGAAGTAAGGGGTTATCCGTGGGACATTTGCGTATGTCGTTGAGAGGGTGGGTAGTTGTGATTAAGCGAAATTTTGGATCGGGACGTTTACCGAATGGATGGAAGAATTGAGGGGAAAGATCGGTGTTGAATCGTTGTAGAAACTATGTGAACATGAACTAGTTCTTCTCTTTTCAACTTTATATGAAAGTGTGAGAAATAATTCAAAGATGATTTACTTTTTTTCTAATTTTCTGTTTCTATTTTTTGAGTTTCTCGGATTTTATTCAGTATATGGTTAATGGTGCTTCGTATTCCAGTGCGCCTTCTTCTTAAAACTTCTGCACGAGATGTAGAATAGTCCGATTTAGTCTGCTTCACATATTTATTTTGCAGAATTTCGAATTTATCGCATGAAAATTCTGAAAAATTGAAGAAAAGTGATTGTTAAACCAGTCGCTACAGGGTTAACTGCAGGGTTAATTCAGGAGGGTTCTTTCTAGGTATTTTAAGATATTGTCAGAGAGATAATCTATCTATTTTTATGAGTTCAAATGAAAATGTTATCTTCAACTTTTACGAGGTGTACGATCGTTGTAGAAACAATTTTCAACGTATTGACTTGAGACTTTCACGATGTCTACGGAACATTAATAGCTATCAAATTAACTAAACAAAATTTCGGAAATTAAAGAAAAACTGTATTTCATAGCTGTAACTTTCTGTAAAACTAGTAAAAATCCGCATATACACTTAAAATTTGTACAAAATAAATAACGTTTTAAGAGATCGGTACTCTGAAGATTTGCTGAAGATTTTAAGTTAATCCTTTAAAAATTGCGTCCATAATCATGCATGCATTTAAACATTGTCAAGTATTATCGACTAACAAAAAGATATAAACTACTCCTACATGTCATACACTAAAAGAACTCTATTTTATGTCCATATTTGTTATCAGGTATAGGCTAAAACGAGACAAATTAGTCAAGCTTTTATCTTAAAGCATAGTATAGAAACACTTTGATGAGATTGTTTGAGTTATCGCTGTAGGTGTGTTTTATAGATACTTTGGACGATTTTAGAGCAGAACGTGTTTGCAATTCGTTTGACGTGACATGAATTATCGAGGATATTAGAGGCAGTAATTGGTATTCTTGCGTTGCATTTCAGTTTTAACGGATTGACAGTATGGACATGTATATGCAAGGCCTGCGGATGATATATAGAACACGGATTGTAATAGTTGCGGGGTTGGTTTGCAAATCGCAGACTTCTTTGCGAGAAGTTTCTGCATGAGTGCCCTGTAATAGCTACTGTTATTTACTGCTCATAGGTTGAGCTTAGTTATTAAATTACTATCAGGACAAGATATATAGATGGATTTTATTTATAGATAGAATTATTAAATTTGGAATATTTTTGCGGTGTCTACTTAAAGTAAATAAAAAGATTGAACCTTCTAAATATATTCTAAATTGACAATTTGAATAGAAAATTAATTTGTTAATTAGTTACAAGAAGATTTATTACAGTCTTGATATTGCATTATATTGGTATACGATTTAGATAAAAGAATGTTCACGTCTGACTGATTCCTACCTATTACTACTTATTGTTATTTATTATGCTAGATTTATGTGTAGCTATAACATTCCTCCATATCTAATAAAATAATTACTTTCATCCATGATTTTTAATTTTTTTGTAGATAATTAAATATCTTTATTTTTTTTCTGTGAAGGTTAAAATACATGATGAAAGTTAGTTCATAGATAATACGAGAATATTTAAGTAGATACATACATAACACGGCAAGACCAAGTTTAAATTGGGTTTCTCTAATTGGTTTCAGTGATACACTGTCGATGTATTAGTAAAGTTCGTAAGCTTAATGTATACATTAAACATTGATTTTTTACATAAGTTTTAGTGAAATATATTTTTTTAAGCAGAAGTCATGAAGAGTCTAATATAATGTTCAGTTTTACATTAAAGTACGTCATACATCATATTGGATTCTAATACATACTTTTATATATTTCTACATATATTATACGTATACATTCATTACTTAAACAACTAAACAAAAAATATCCTTAAAAATAAAATTATTAAATATATTCTTGTTTTTACTCAATATGTACTTCTATTTATTAGAATAAAAATATCGTTGAAAATTGCGCAAATATCCGACAAAGAAAATGAGATGTACCTTTAAGGACATTGTTTTTTATTAATCATATAATTCTATGTCCCGTAGAGTATAAGTAGTTACAGCAGTTTATCTATTTGTGGATCGAGAAGCAAGCTGATAAGAAGATACTAGAGACTGACAGCTGAGAAAATAAAACAAATACTGTACTCATAATTCTTTCGCTTTTGGATTAATTTCACATATAATACAATTTAGTTATATACAATGTTGAAAAGATTTTTAAATGTTATATATTTTTGAGATATATCAGTACAATATATATGGCGTGTGTGCATGTATACATTTAGAAAAAATTTTATGAAATAATTCGTGTCGCAAAATTTCCTATTGCTATTACATTTAAACATCAAAAGAATAAGCATGCGATCAAATATGTTCTTTTTGGAGGGTCGAAAACAAAAGACTCCAGTGAATCCCTTCCACATTACATTAACCCCCCTACGCAGAGAGCCGAGTATACTCGTCCAAACCGCACGTCATTTTTGTATACATTTTGTATCACAAATTTAAATCTTTACTTTGTTGGGACATCTACAACCTCTCAAATTGAAGCCAAATAGTATAGCTATTATTTAGAAAATGTTACGAATTTGCAGAAAATATTGTTGCAGACTTAAATTCGATCTAGTCCATATACACGAAAATAAACTTCTGCGCAGGAGGGTTAACAATGAATCTTTAATTCAAAGGTGTTCCCTATACACGTCCAAAAATAACAGTCTCCCAAAACTCCCGATTCAAGATCATCATCGGTTTACATCAGTATCCATACCACACCGGGTATCACCTCCATATCTCTATCAGTCGCGTGTAGCGCGTGACCGGCGGCATGACCGTCTCGCTTACCACCACCACCAGCACCTCCACCGCCAACCTTCTATCTACCGCCGCCGGGTTCCCGGCTCGACTCCGCTTCGCTCCGGCAAAGTAGGGGAAACCGACACAACCTCTCCTCTCTCTCTCACACACACACACACACACACGAGCCACCACTCTCTCCATTCCCGGTGAAGCTTAGTAGAGGGGATCGAACTCTGGCTCGCCCGAGCCAGCGCCAGGCGGCGGCTCTCAGTGCGTTCGTTCGCAAGATGGCAGACGGGCTGTCCGCTGAAGAGTCGTCGTCGTCTTCGTCGTCGTCGTCGTCGTCGTTGTCGTCGTCGTCGTCGTCGTCGTCGTCGTCGTCGTTCTCGGCGTTGTCGTACTTCGCGTCCTTGGCAGCCACCGCAGACCTGGGGGACGTGGCCTTGGCTTGTGGCCGGATACCGCGCGAGCGACACAAATCCAACAACAATATCAACAGCAGCAACAGCAGCAGCAGCAGCTCCACCGCGATGTCGCAGAAACGTCAGTCGTCCAGTGAAGACTCCAGGCGCAGCGGCAGCAACGGCAGCAGTCTGGAGAGACGCGGCAAGAGGCAGCACAGCTCGTCTCAGGATTCCAGTGTCGTCGGTAGCGATGAGGCAGCAGCAATGGCAGCCAGCAATCTGAAGATCGGTAGTGCGGTGGTGCTGGTAGAGCGCAGCGAGCTCGCGGCTATCGAGAATCGCAAGAAGCTCAAGGTGTCCCATGGTAGTAGTAGTAGTGCTAATGGTTGTGTTGTTGTCGTTGGTGGTGGTGGTGGTGCCGGGAAGAAGGACGCCAAGAAGGATAAGGACAGCAAGGATAAGGCTGCCGATCTGGTTGTGGTGAGATCCAGTGACGAGGTGAATAGAATGATGATAGTGAATGTAGAGGATGATGGTGGTGCTGATGGTAATGTGCTGGTGACGGTGCTACAGGACAATCAGCAGCAGTCGCAGCAGAGGAAGAAGAGAGCAGCCGCCGGGACGAAGAAGACCGGAAAGGCCCAGAAGGGATGCGGAGGTACTGCCGTTGCCGGTGGAGGAGGCACAGGAGCAGGAGGAGGAACGATGATGGAGGATGCAGCGGAAACGGTAGCTGTGGGGCCCTGCGCCAAGAAGCGCTGCGCCGATCGATACGACAGCTCCGAGAGCTCCGACAGGTAAAATGGGAATGGCGCCGCGGCGATGGGATTTCTCGATGCTGGGTTCGAAAGGGTTGGCTGCGTTTGGGAAATGACGCTGGGATCGGGTGCTTTTCGTTTGCTAGGTTCGAAGCGCGCGATTGGAATTGGATGTGTTTTGGATTAGAGTGGGATTTTGGTAAGTTGTTTTGTGGATTCTGTAAGTCTGGCCGATGTGTGATTTACAAAGTGTAGGTAGTTTAAATGCAATGGGAATTGTAATAATTATTCTGTTTTAGATAGTTTGAGGTGCTTGTCGTTTGTTAGGTTTCAAGTACTTCATTGAAATGGATGTACATTTGGAATTAAATTTTGTTGATATTTCGTTTTGTCAGTGTGTTTTTTCTTCTCCGGTGTGATCAACAAAGTGTAGAATGTTTAAAATCGATAGGGTTATTTGGCGATGAATTGTTTGGATAGCGCTTTTCTTTTGTTAAGTTTGAAGCGCTTTAATTAAATAGATGCACTTTGGGATTCGAATAAAATTTTGAACAGCTGTGTTGGTACTTTCTTTTGTGAATTTTATATTTCTGAGTGATTCACAAAGTGTAAGAGGTTTAAAATCAATCCGATCTGGAAAAATGATTGGGTTTTAAAAAATTCAATGTGTTTTTCCTTTGTTAGGTTCGAAATGCACAATTAAAATGGTCGTGTTTTTGGATTCATCAACTTTTTTTGGCAAGTTGTGTTGACTTCTTGTCTTTCCTTTGTGTGGGAGCTACGATTCTGTTTGATTTAGAAAGTGTCGGCAGTTTAAAATTGATGAGATATCGAGAAAAAGATATGGTTATGATAAATTACGTGGGTGGTATTTCACGAAGTTGGATCAGGTGTTTTTTCTTTGTTTGGTTGAAGCTAATTAAAATTGATGTGTTTTTAGGATTCATCTATTTTTTGGCAAGTCGTATTGATATTTTGTTATTTGTCTACATGAATTTTACGATTCTGTATGATTTGTAAAGTGTAGCCAATTCAATAAAATATGTCGGAAGTATTTAGCTAAAGATACACAGAATCGTCTACTTCGTTAGTATCTGTGATAAAAATCTTTAGTACATAAATTATGTTGTTTTTAGTTACATGTCATGAGCGCTATTAAAAATTGTAGTCATAAAGTTAAAAGTGACTTATTTTAAGAAATAGCATGTTTAACTTTCCTGATAGTAAATAGAAGGTTTTCCTGGGCAGTTTCTAAGCAAATTTTTTTGAGATAATCACTTTTTTATGCAGCTTATAATTTTCAGCAATATGACTACTAAGTAACCAATCATTTTATTACAAAAGAAGTCTAGTAATGACATGTATCATTTGTCTTTTATATCACACCAGGTCTTCCGGCATGGATAAATGATTTTCTATCAAAAATAAGCATTTTTAACAAAACTGGTAAAAAAGAGTTTTAGAAAACCCATTTTCTACCAGAGTTCTAAATACATTTTGTTCGCCCACCCACGCAAACCCTCGCGTCTCATATTCAAAATTACAATTATGACAAGGCTTCTTTTTCCACGATACTCATGCAGCAAAGAGATATGATACCGTCGCACATAACGCTGTAGCGCGATGACTGCATATCGCGGCTCTCGCGCTATGCGAGTTTTTATTCCGGTGATTCACTTGCGCGCATCCTTTGTTGCTACGCTCGCTGGCGCGCGCCCGCGAGATTACGACACTTTGATGTGGCTTTGCTTTGTTGCTGATTCTTTTTTTGCAAAGCTGCAGAATTTTAATTTTGATGTGGGCTTCATTTTGACGACTGGAACGCGCGTGATTGCAATGCGAAATGCTCGTGTGTCATAAATCCATAAAGTTGTATCTAAAAGATGTAGCTTCAAAAGTCGTACAAAAAAACAGATACAAATTTAATTTCGTACTTTGAAGATACTGTTTATAACGTATTTCAGATTGTGAAAAGCAAGTATAAGTAATATAACTTACTCATTTACTAATGTATTAATTTATACATAAATTCTTCTTTTTTTTTTTGCGTTTTACTCGCTCCGAACCATAAATGCTAAACGCCTTTAAGATATTTAACAACCAAACTATCATCTTCAAATTTCATTAAAATTTGTATCATATATTTTCCTTGAGAGCAATATACGCTTTTTCAGAATGCTTTTTATATGCAACTTTTTAAACTGTATTTCCGAGATACAATATTATAGAAGGTTTTCTTGAAATACTACTTTTAACCTGTATCTCTGAGATACGATTTTATGGATTTAGCGGATATTGCATCTATAAAAGTTCAGTGTTGAAAAGTATAGAAAAAGGAGTTGCAGTGTATACGTTTGTGTGCGGTTTTCAGGTCTAGCTATTGGTTCGGTTACGGTCTAGTATCTCGCGCGGAATTATGTTGCGGCGAATATAATTGCGAATCCAGTGGAAATAGGTCGGAGCTAAGTAGCTAAGCGATTCGCATTAGCGCTGTATACAGGTTTTAATGGCACAAAGTTGCGCCGAAAGGATATCGATGCCATTTCAATGCGATTGTCTTTTGGGCTTTGTTCCGTTGCACTTTGAGTTCGTTGAATCGAGAATGAAAATGACGTGATTCAATTTGGTTCGTATTTCAATGTTATAGTCGAAAAAATGTAGTCTACATGCTCTTTTATTTAATTCGAATAAATATAGACAGCTTCGGATTCACAACACGTAAAGGAATCGAATAAACAATAATACAATCACGTTTGTTCGTTGAAACAAACAAAAATCTTAATAATGCTTGAAAAATATACATTGAGCCGCTTGCAATAATATACATTTTTCTGTTTTTTTTGCAGACTTTGTCCTTGTCTGTTTAAAGAGACAAAAGATTTCCATTTTTCTGTATAGAATATTTTTCCTCATTTCTGTACAAATTCTCTGTGTGCTGTTTTACATCTTCTTGCTTACCAAGCTTCTTTTTCTCTTTTGTTCGTGTACAATATGAGAAAATCTTTTGGGAAAAATACTTTGTAATAAGAAGTGTTGCTTATTATTTACACTTGTAAGACTACTTTTTAGCTGAAACAAGAAACTTTTTTTCGTATTAAAAACAGTTTTTTATTTAAATTTAAAAATATACTTAATTGATAAATGTTCCAAATACTAAAAATGAAATTGAATAGGTTTATATTTTCATGTATTATTAATACATCAGTTGAGATTATGCATTAATTCTACATGTCAGTACCATTTCCTTGCATTATTAATAAAATCTGCACTGCAAGTTATACTAATGGATAAATTATGTACTATAAATGACTAAAAAAAAATCATGAACTAATTTATATTTAAAGAATATTTTATATATTAATGCAATACATGCATGCACAGAAATACATCACATTTTAATGTATGTAATAATATAAGTTTTCATTCACGCTGACATACAAACTTCTCATGAAAAAGTGATGACGAGCAGTGGAACGTTCCACTTTAGAATGCCGTACAATCAATTAGGCTGCTAAAGTGCCTACAGTTAAATATTGAAAAAAAGAGAACACAGCGCATAACTGTTTTGATGTGTTTTGTAAACAAGCATCATGCATGCAACCTGCTTTTTCAGCAAAATCGTCGCTGTGTCGATGTTGACACGTCGTTCATTGCCAGTCGTCAGTTCTTTTAATCTCGATTTATTCGTACGATGAAAAAGTGCACTGCTTTGAAAATTGAAAATTTAACTCGAAGATATCGAAATGCATACTCGAAACTATGAATTTTCGCGAATCTGCATCCGCAAGAGAATTGCATTTCCTGGTCGGAAGCTTTCTCCGAATTTGCTCATGAATCATCCGACGCGCGTTATGAGAATTATTACTGCACACGTGTGATGTCACATATACACTTGACTTTATCACATTTTTATGATTGAACTGACGTGCGCTCCCACTAACCTTTAAAATGTTTTATCAAATATCTACTTAAATAGACTGAGATGTATTTCACATTAAATTCATTTTATGTTACTGACACTATTTACAGTATAGAATCAAATCTACATTTGTAAAAAGAAACTAATACAGTTTTCTAATTCAAAAGAGGTCAGCAATTGAACTATACATGTTTGGCTTCGATAAAGTTTAAATCAAATTGCTTTCACTCTTCGAATGTGTTCAATTATTATCTCTATCATGTCTTGCAATGATTTTGAGATAAAAGAGAATAATCGCTAGAAGAATTTTTGAATGCGTATTAAACTTTTCATAATTTTGGTAAGATATCATGAATATTTTTAAAGAAAAATCCTTAAATTAAATTTTTTAGACTTAAAATCTGTATCAAAACTACATTTTAATATTAGTAATAAGCCTATAATACCTAATTAATTATCTTACAATTATTTTGATAGTAAAATATAAAAGCATATAAAAGTTAATTTCAAAATCATTCGGTAAAAATGCTTGCTATAACTTACAATGATTATCAAAACTAAGGTTTCTCAATAATTGTTTTATTTTCTTTTTGAATTGACAATCGTCGTAAGATCTTTATCCTATTTATGTAAACAAAACTGCTAAAAACTCACGAAAAATGTACTCTATTTACTCCGTATATAATAGTCAATGTAACCTTATAATTATCACAGAAGTAAAAGCGAGTCTCTATTGATCTGTAAATCGGAACAACGTACACAGAATTTCTCTCTTTAATTTTCTCTCAAAATAACCATTCCATCAAAGCCAAAAAACAAACTCTCCCAACACGGAAAATTCACCGCATCACGACTATATACACATCCCACACGCTACACCTCCCAACTACAAAGTCTCTCAGTTCTCT
This sequence comes from Gastracanthus pulcherrimus, assembly GCA_949152435.1. NCBI lineage: Eukaryota > Metazoa > Arthropoda > Insecta > Hymenoptera > Pteromalidae > Gastracanthus > Gastracanthus pulcherrimus. Next base: position 175,308,108 of record OX424573.1, on the reverse strand, counting down.
CTCTCTATCTCTCTATCTCTCTCTCTCTCTTCTCCTGCTCTTCTCCTTCTCTTCGTGTTCCTCCCGCGCCTCGCACGTACGAAGCAAGAGAGAGAGAGAGAGAGAGTGAGAGAGACGGCAAGAGCCGATAGCACACAGCCTCTCCTCGCTCGCTGGGTCGTTGAACGTAACGTCGCAGCAGCAGCAGCGCCAGCGTATATATATTTTCGGAGCGTGGGAAATCGCGGCCGGGAAAATACATCGCGAGCCCGCGAGGCTTTTTGTGGATTTTTCTCTCGAGAAGAGTGAGTGAGTGAGAGAGAGAGAGGGAGGCAGAGGATCGATTGCGCGCTTTTTGTCGTCGAGAAGCGCTAAGCTAATCGGTAGCTGCGGGTAAGCGAGGTGTGTGTGTGTGCGTGTGTGTGTTAGCGCTTGTTTGTTTTTGACGTTGGAGGGATTTAGAGAGGTTACTTGATTTTGAAGGACTTCGGAAATTGAGATTTTTATTCGATGTTGTGTTGTAGCATTTTAGTATGCGGATCTTTGTAGAATATGCTTGTCCGCGAGGTTTTGCGTGAACTGATGTATCAATTTTCAGCAAAAATTGTTGCGTTTAGTTTGATATCTCTTATCTTAGGTCACAGAACAAGAAAAAAGGTTTTCGAATTTTTGTGAGCAGTGATATTGTGAATTGTTTGTAACCCTTTCAGTCACGACCTATTCTCCTGAGAAGTAAAGTATCGATATTTGGCGTAACAAAAGTAGATGTAAAATTTTTCATGTATGCATGTCTAATACAATTGTTTTCTATATAATATGCAATGCGTATGAGATAAACCACGTATGCTAACTGCAAATGAACACAACCTAATGCATATTTTATTTGCATAATATGTAATATACACGTAGGGGTTACTCGATGAGTATTAAACAAAACTGAGTTTAAAAAAGGAGGTATTTGAGGTTTTGAATAAGTTACATATTTTCTAAGTGTCATTGCTGTAAGTTTCTATAACTAGCTAATGCATAGAAAATCAAAAGTTACCTACTAAAACATCAGTTTAGCGAATCACCATAGTCACATACTGTAATAATCAGATTTTAATACATTGACATTAATATTCTCTACAAGGAACATTATTTAGTCATAACTAAAAGGGTTGAAGAAACTTGTATCATGCTCTGCTTATTATTATTATAGTCTGAGTAGGATTATAAGTACGAAACTGAGTAGTTTCGCATTTTTATTTATAAACTAAAGGAAAGCTATGTAAAGACCAAGTTTATTGAATATTCTTTATATCTTTGTACATAGATTTAATACTTTAACGTTTACTTTAATGTTTTACTAAAACATTTTTGATTGATTGTATGACAGGAAATGAAAATTATTGGCATTCGAGAAATCGTATACTAATTTTACGAATTCCATATCATCTAATACTTTTCAAATCGTTTCAAATATTGGACACATTTGTATAATTTTTTACAGGAATCTCTATTTCTCAAGTTTTCATTTTTTAAATGTTTCTAACTCCATCGCTTTCGACCTTTACTTTTCCCAATACAGACATAGAAAGAATATTAAATTTATCGGAAAAAGTTTTACAAAAGAAGTTTTAAAAAAGTGTCTGGATTATTATTCCTCAAAAGACAGCTTAAAACTTTTTACGATAATCTATCGCCAGTACCGTTCATCGCTCTGTATACATAATAAAAATGTTTTGAGTGTACATACTACAAAGACTAACTGAATCATCATTCAAAAACCAGCAAATGCCTCTTCACAACACTCTAAAATCCCCAAAACACAATGCATTCACATTCTATGTATCCACAAAGTTTCATCATTTACTACACACTAAATCTCTGATTCTCTCTACACAATATTACCCAAGCCCTCGCAGAGTCGACTCTATACACTCGCATTCCGCACACGAGCTCTAGTAACCCTACAACATTCAACCGAAAGGGATAACCGGCCAAAATCTCAATATAACAATATAAAGAAGAATCGCGCATTGTCCCTCCAGTAGGCTTTGTACTTTCGAAAATGTTGGCCTAGAAGAGCCTCCGTGCGTCCCCTTCTTCTTCCTCCTCTTCTTTTTGACGTGGAATCCGCGGCACGTGCGTAAGGAGACCCTCATTAGCACCTTTGTGAATATATTCGAGGGGCGCATTTGCATTCGTTCTTTTTTGCGACGAGCGGACAGGCCGAGTGAACCGAGCGTATGGTAGGTACCGTATGTATTTTTATGTGTAAGATGCGATAGTTGAGTTAAGGTTGGATGTTTGAATGAGTGTGAATCTGAAACGTCGTTGTTTTTGGACGAGTTTAGGGAAATTTTAATGGACTTTATTAGAAGGGTAGAATAGACAGAATAAGCAATTTCTTAGAGTGTTAAACAGGTTTTTCATTAATAAGTACAGAGCAAAAGCATAGAGGAATGAATATACGGTAAAAATTAACATATATTTTCTGACGTTCTTATACTTTTAACTGACGTGTTCGGTATTGAAATAAATTTTTCTGCAGTGCATGGTATAAACTAAACCTATCATAGAGTAAAACTTTACATATGATTCTTGAAGAAAAATAACAGAAAAATAGAATGAGAAAAATACAATGGAATAGATAATTACAACTTATTAAAAATATGCACTTTTTAAAATATTTATTGCAGCATCATTATTGCTCATATAAATTTGTGTACAATCAGCTGTCTTCTCTCGAGGTGGTTTAGACTTATCTACAATACGTATTATATTAAACTCTCCATATGCATCCTGCTTAAAAATGTGTAATCTACCCAAATTCCCCTTCCAAATTTTACTCCAGATCACAAAAAACATAAATCTTGCAATCTACTTTCACGTCCTCGCTAGAATCACTAAAAATTCTGCCTCTAGTCTCTCGCGATCCTACTCGACATCCCATAGCGACTCCCAGCTTTCGCGTTACACAAAGGCGCCCCGGCGGCGGGCGGTCCTCTCGAGGGCGTCAGATTTTATGCACAGAGCGATCAGCGATAAGCTTCAACTCCAGCTATACGTCGAGAGGGAGAAGAAGAAGAAGAGACAGACGCGAGTTGCGCGACGCTTTTTCCGACGGGGACGCGCGACTCGCTTCTTTTCTCTCTGCCTTTGGGGGGAAGAGGTGGAATTAATCGTTGGATTATTAATTTTCTTCGGCGCAGTGGGGGTGCTTGGGTGGATTTTTTATGTAGATGGGTGATGGATGGAGTTGTGGAGTTGAAACAATAATAATAATAGGAGCGGATCAGTCACTTATTTTTGGATACTAGATCATCAGAATGCGCTACGCGAACCTAGAGATACTCTTTTTCGTGTTAATACTCGGATCGATGTATTATTTATCATGTTGCTTATTTCTTCTGCAGTATTTCTGCTTTGAGCGGGAACAACGGTTATATGCAGATTCTTTTATGAAACGGTCCGACAGAATTTGCAAGTATGATTAACTGTTTATTTTAATGGAATATTACCCTATATTTTTATCATAGTTCTTAACAATTGAATCGATTTAGTGAAAAGAAAATATGTAGATAGATAGATAGATATACGTAAAAGAAAGATATCAGTGTATACTTACAGAGTTCTTGTATCAGTTTGTGAACTATTGCATGATAAGATAAAAAGGCTTTGAATAATTTTGAAACCATAAATTAGAAATTTCATTTGTTTAATACACAGACAAATTGTATAGTCAAAATTACAAATTGTGTAGAAAATTGCCATATTCATAGAATAATCTAATATTTGTTTGACAATGTCTACAACAATTTTTATAGAAAAACTGAGTACGTCTCCACTGTAAAGACTGAAATATAATTTCTCTCAGTGAATGAAAAATTCATAACTCGATAAATCCATAAATTTATAAATTCAAAACTAAATCAAGCTTTAATTGTCATCCATTCATTTAACTCAAATCAACATTCTAACGCACTCCTCCATCGCATAAAAATACCTAATCGATTCCTACCATTTAAATACCTCATAGCTCTCCAAAAAAAGAAAACATTTTGTCAACGCGGTCACGAGACCCGCGGGTCAACGACACGCGTTCTTGAAGACGCCGCGAACTTTATATTTCAATGAGCTGTACGTATACGTATAAAGTCAATCCGACGACGACAAAAAAATTTGAGATTATGCATGGAAGCGCCGCGAAGAGCGTCGGTCGATAGGACGCCCCGTAAACACGGCCGATAACGTTCTTCCTCTCTCTCTCCCTCTCTTACTCTCTGGTAAATACGTAGGTCGCGTCGCGCGCGCGCGTCGCTTGGCTGTTACGTGCCGCGCGGCGCAAAGAGCTTATCGACGAAATTTTCAAGCGAAAGAGGGAGAGAGAGAGAATGAGAGAGAAGAGTTCACCGATCGAAGATGTAAGAGGTGTACGTTTGAAGTTCTTTTTTAATGCTGATGAAATACAATCTTTTGGGATTTTGTTGTATCGAAGAGTCTTTTTAGAATTGAGTAAGTTACTTCTCAGTAAAAAGGATTTCTATTTCATCATATATAATTATCGACATCGATGAATTATGTAATATAAAATAGAAAAAAATTGGTCCATTGAAAACACCCGAGCTTCCTAAAAGCAAGTAAATTTTAGATGAGATTAAAGTTGAAGTTAGTTTTTCATTTAATATCGATAATATGTAATTCATCGTAAAATTTACTGTTTCAATTTTTGGTGCACTGAATCAATGCTAAATACTTAGTAAACAATAAAAGTTTTGTGGAAGCTAAATTGAATCAATTGCATTAAAGTTTCATTATTTTTGTGATTACAATTAAGCTTAGTCGTCAGGGATACAATTACGCTTAATCTTCGTGAGTTCGAACCCCACGTTGGGCGCCATATATTACATTAAACTCTGCGACGAAATTCGCAAAACGCATATTATTCAATTAAGTATTTTTTATAGATTAACTAAGCTAAACATTGAAAAAGTTTTTTGTACAATAAATGACTATAGATTGTATATGAAAAACTTTTGTCGTGGACTGTACAATCGGTCCTGCCTCAACATATACGCTACACTTTAAATTTTCCATTACCAAATAAACATATAAGTTTTTACATTAACTGACCTGCATCAACGCATCTAGCTAATATCTTAATAACAACCCCAAGAAATGTCACAACATTCGAAAAAAGGTCATCTAAGCACTTCACTGCACTATCGTAAAACAAAACAAAAAGAAAAAAATCCGAGTGTACATAAATAGCAAAAGCGTGCTAATCAGCAGCAGCCGTGGCCTGCGATAAAAGCCTGCCGCGCGATAAGGGCGTACTTCTCAGCCGTCACGTGATAAGAGAAGCGCGCAGAGACCCCCGAACCCATGGCAACGCTATTTTCCAAGATAGCGCGCCGAATCGTCGTCAAAGGCACCACGAAATAGCGCAAAAACAAAAGGAGGAGAATCTTATTCGTAGTCTCATTGTATCTCATCGCTGCAGCGCGAGATTAATGAATGCAGAGTCGCCTCGTTATCTCACTGCTGCGATAAGCCCTTTTTTTCGAGTGGCTAACGCAGCGATGATGATGGTGATGACGCATGCAGGCGCGGAGTGAGTGAAAGTGTGTACATAAAGGAAAAAGACTTGCTTTGCTTTTTTGCTGTCTCCTTTTTATTTTGACTATTATCAATGTGGGGCATTATTGCGGCTATCCTTTATACATTATATCTTTTCTGTCGTCAGAATTAAATCTTTTTTCACAAGCAGTCTTTGAATTGGTTTTCGGCCCCTATGAATATGTTTCATTCAATGTTAAAATGCAAATAGACCGCGATTTTTTATAAAGCATTTCAAAACTTAGATAAAGTGTCTACAGTTAGAATATGATATGACAGGATTTTTTCTGCAGTTTCAGATGTAATATAATAACTATCTCTTACAAATTAGATACACGGAGAATCGTATAAAATCTGTTTTATGTGAGACTTTTAAATTATATTTAAAAATTTTTTTTAAAATATACAAAAGCAGGCTTCTATGCCATGTTTAGCAATGTAAATTTCTATACGTTTAGATATTTGAGTTTGTTCTTGTATTTGTATTTTGAATGATTTGCAATTCCAACGAGAGTAAGAGAACTACCCAAATACACATGATACGCTTACATTCAATTTCTAACTACAAATCATATCAATTCATAAATAGTAAAAATTAAACAGTAAATATAATATATCTCTAATAACTTGCGTGATATGCATTTTGAATGTAATACTGTATAATAATTTTTGTTAACTTTCTATTTTATATATTATGTTTTACGTTATTAATAAATACATACGTATAGTTAATAAATCGTTGATATATTAATAAAAATAAAAACTAAACGTCCTAAACGCACAGAATCTACGAGTATCTAATTCTCACCACTTACGAAATCTTAAATCACACGACGCGCCGCAACATCTCCAGACTAATAACACCCAATCCCACCATCCATTTTCGATTCGTTCGCTCCTTCTCTCTCTCTCTCTCTCTCTCTCTCTTCTTCTCTCCTCTTCCACCAATCCTTCGGCACGACCGCGGGGCGTACAATCACTGCGCGCTGCCAGCCGAGAGCTCGTTACACCCTCCGAACGGGTTTTGCGCATCCGAGCCCGGCGCGCAGTGCAGCGAGTGTTTTATTTTTTCGTGCGAATGTGGATGTGCGCGTGTGTGTGGGTGTGTGTGTGCGAGTGTGTGTATGCGTGAATCGCAGCGAGCGTGTTATTGCTTTCTAATAAAGGAGCTGCTGCGGCTATGCGGCTACCTGTTCCGTGAGATGAAAATTGCCGTGTCGTGGGGGATTCTTTCTGCGTTTCGATGGTCTTGTTTTGATCGACGGGGCAACGGTTGTACGCAAGTATGACAGACTTTTTTGTTTGTTTTCTGTTTGGTTGATTGGAGCGTGTGACACGATTTTGTTATGTGATCAGCTGTGTTTTTGATTCGAGTTCGTGATGTGAAGCAGACTTGGACGTTGAAAATGCGATTATTATCGGAATATTTTGAATTAGTTGATTTTGAGAATTTCTTTTGTAATTTTTTTTGTAATTGGAGAAAAATAATTAGCGTTTGTTTCAAGAATAAGATTAAGAGTATAAATTAATGAAAGCGTGTAAGAATTTTTTCTATTTAATGTATCATGAATAATAATTATTACGATGGCGTGCCTGTTTATTATTTATTATCTTTACATGTTTTGAGTCTACAATATCATAATTATATACTTCAACTTCAATGTCAAATTTTAATATGTTTGAAGTCAAACCTTCCAGTATTTAACATGCCACGTGCATTCAATTTTTATCTGCTTACTTTGAATACTGCACTTGAAAAAAAGAACAATCTTGTTAGTCTGCATAGCATTATTCAAACATCATTTTAATTTTTTACCTGTCATCTCCAATATTTATTTTTTAATATTACATTCAATAAAGCCATTAAAACCATCGGTAACTTGACGTAGATGTCTATAAAAACAACTTTTGCACCTTTTTTCAATATCAGTCTTTACACATACTAATTATAGAATTATTTCATCGCATCAATTTGGAAACAAAACAAACAACAAAGAATTATTATTATAATTACTATTATAATAATAATCCATGAGTCAGAAGCTGTTTCTTTTTTCGAAAATTGCATTTCAATATTTTTCCTGCGATAATCCGAAAATACTTATGGCAGAAGTTTTTAAAATAAAATCACGCATAAATATACATTTTTTAGACAATATCTTTTAATTCGGTAAAAATACGTAGTCAAAATATAGATAATATTTCTATAACGTGTTCATAGCTTATAAGGTTAAAAAGAAATCAATTCGCATACCTCAGAACGCATTTAATCTATTTACCGCTCTGAATAGAACAGATATTAGTCTAAACTCTATGACGCTTTAATCGACAATGGATTCTTCAAGAATTCAATCCAAATCAGACATACAAACATTTGATCAATATCCTTAACTTCTCTCTTAATTAACAAAAATACACCACATCCATCCGAAAAGCCAGTACATCAAAAACACTATTCAAATACAATGAACCATCCGACGCGGCATAAATCCCCACTTATCCCCATAAATTCAAATCACCTCTTCTCACCTCCATCTCGCGCTAGCACTCCACATTATACACAAACTTCCTGCACCTCGCAAACCCACGAATATAATTACACGGTCTCTTCCTCTTCTTCCACGCGCACTTGTATAACGCACGACGTCCTTCATACCGCGCGCGCAAACATTACATACGTTATACCGGTCACTCGGTCCTTGATCGCGCAAACTCACTCGGACGGGTGGGGATGCACGAGGCCCGCCGCGTGCGCTCGTTTCGGGGCCGTCGCGCGCGCGCGCGCGCGGCCGTGGCCGTGAAAGTGAAATTATATTCGTGAATGGGGAGCCCGCGCGAGCCTGTATACTCCTTACCGTTATAACGCGGGAGAGCAAGCTCGAAAGAGTCGAGAGTCGCTTACGCAAGACCTGCTACTCGCGGTGTCCGATGTGTGTCTCTTCTTCTTTTTTTTTTCTTGTACTCTCCTTTTTCTCGATGCTTACATCAGGCTGTGTAGTGAATTTTTGCGCGCGGAGGCGACGAGTATTACCGGTGTGTGCGGATTTTTTGCGCACCTCCGCATCAGGCTGCTCGGGAAGGTTGACATTGAGTGCGCTTTTTTTTTCTCGGCCGAGCGCGAGGTAAGCGTTTATGCAGGTTTTCTGGGGGGACGGTGATCTGGGATACGAGGATGTGTGATGGTTGCTTTGCGCGGTTTGTTGGTGAAAATTGAGGTAGCGTTTAAGCAGACATTGGTGTATGCTTTTGTGTTCATTGGTTTTGTATTTTTATTTGTTTATGTTTATTGGAGCAACTATTTTTACTTGGCGTAATAAAACTTAATCATACAATTAAAAATAAATGGCTAAAAGTCTAATTGTAGTAAATAATTTTTTACGACACTACTAAAAATTAACTTTCTTGTCTTCAGGTATGGATACCTCAATTTATTAATTTATTAAAAAGGGGAATGGAACTCTGCGATTTAGAATGATTTAGTTGTCATATGATATAAAGATCATATTTTCCTTTGTATAAAAGTATCAAGACTACTCTTCGATGAGTAATTTATGTATTTTTCTTTAAATGCACCAGTCGTAGCAACTATTTGATCAATTATTTTGTATTTTTATCAAAGTCTCTTTTCAACGTGAAATAGAAGGGTACAATTTATTTAAGCTATACTTTTAAATAAAAATTATCTCAGTTAATAATAATTACAATATGATGAATAATTTATTAATGTCATACTTTCGCATCTTACGTTGGATAGAGATTATATTTTCAAGGATTGATGAATTAATTCAATGCTCGGTCTATTTTTAGAAGAATGTGATTTTCGAAATTTAAATGCATAGAACACCTTCCTCTTTCTGAAATAAACCAAATATACACAATCTAATTTCAATGAAAAAATGTAACTCAAATAAACAAACACTTCCAGAAACCAAAAACAAAAAATCTATATCTTACTTCAATAACTTACATTAACACCAGCTTAAATCTCAAAACCATACCAACATACCCGTACACCCCATAACAAAAGTCTCGCGCTCATCCACTCCCCGGCACTGACACCAATACCCCCCCCCCCCCCCCACACATAAGTACACTCACGAAATGGCGGACGCTGTCGACGTTAAATAACCAGATGCATCGCCACTGCCACCGCCGCTTCGGCCTCGCGGGAGCTTTCTAATTCGGATTGCAAAACACCGCCGCCGCCGCTGCGACGCGTGTAGGTATATATACGCCTGGGATGCATTAAAAGGCGCATGGGAAAACCGCGCAACGGACGTAGCGCATGTAACCTGTAATACTTCATTCCACTTCGCGTGCTCTTTCTTTTTGCCTCCGTTCGTTCGTTCGTGTGCTTGCTGGCCGCTGGAATCGAGTGCAAGTGGATGATTCGCGCGGTGTGCGGATGCTTTTGCGGGAGGGAGTGATGTTGATTGTTTTTTTGGGTTGGGGTGGGTTTTGTTTAGATTTGGAGTAGTGCGGAATGGCATCTTGTTTTAGGAATGGGAGGATGTGTATGTTGGCAGTATGGTGCTTGGTGATTTTGTTGGTGGGGATTTGAGGGCGAAGTTCAAAATTATAGCGCGGAGTGTGTTTTAACTGAAAAAGACGCTGGAAGCGCATTGTCCAAGTGCCAAATGAGGAAAAGCTAAGCTTATATTGGAGGATTTGTTGTCAAGTGTGTATAGATTATTGGAGGATTTTTTGGTGTGCTTGTGCTGATGTTTTGTGATTTAGAGTTTTTGACTGAATGGGTTAATGATTCGATATGCATTAACGTTTTAATCGGTGGAATTAAATTTAGTCCTCGCAATAAAAATTGACTGAATACATTTGTATTATGAATGACGCAATTAAAAAAGTTCCTGTTAACAAGCAAATTGAAATTCAATAGCCGACGTTTAAATACAAATTTTGAACTTTGACAAGTTCTTTAGCAGATAAATATGCAAATTCACGAGAATGCACGATTTAAATAATCGAGTGTGTATATTATCACAATCTATTCGCATTAAGAATCAACTTTCTCTTTTTTTGTACATATATCACATCATCGGTTTGATATTTTCATTTTCTCCAAAAGGGAAAAAATCATTACGGGATATTACCTGCTAATCCGGTCATAAAATATAGAGATTCATTACCCAAATATCATTGCAAGAATTGATGCCGACACAAATATTTTCACTTTAAAACAATAAATTTGTAAAATAAAATTCATACCAAAGACGATCCTATTTGATTTCTCTCAAAATTCGATTATCGTATCAAAATTCTCGATTTTTTTTTAATATTTGAACATTCGTACAATATATATTAACTATTAAAACACTATTCATTAGTTTTAGTCTTTAAGCTCAGTTTTGCATCTCTTATAGATTTTGTAACTATTATTATTACTTATAGCTGTCATATATATCAGATGTTCTTCCATTCATCGCTTTAGCAATGCCTATACCTCTATTAAACTATACTTTTAAACAAAGCAAAACCCATCGGCAAAGCAGAATCTAAAATTCCACATAAAATCTCGTCCCTCTTCCTCTCTCCACTCTTCTCCCTTTCCTCACTCCTGTTTTTTTAAATCATTTTTCCCCGTTGCCACGTCCTCCTTCGCGCCGGAGCTTAAAATCCGGGCTCACTCGCGCCGATGCGCTTTACGCGTCTGATTGGGCCATTATGACGGATTATTAGGGTCGTTGATCGCGAATGCCGACTGCGCACTGCCGTATATATCTGCGCGGCGAAAATGGCCGTGGAGCTTTTTAGAGCTAAACTGGTATCGAGGTTTTTTATGGAATTAATATGAAATGGGATTGCGAATGAGCGTTAGGTATTGTTTTATAATTTTAACGGAATTGTTTATTATAGTTGATCAGTAAATGATGATATAATATGAATTTTATATAGTAATGTACGGTAAGGGAAGAAAAATAGGATATTTTCAATAAAGATTAGTAGTAACAGATCAAATAAATTCAATAGTAAAAGTAATCAGTAGTAACAGGGCAATTAACCTTAGTAGTAATAATGATCAGTAGTAACAGATGAATGAATTCAGTAGTAACGGACAAATTGTGGACATGTTTAATTGGAATAAGGGCATCTCTATCAAAAGCTTGTTTAATACAAAATATGTTTTTTTAAATTGAATTAAATTATATTATATTAAATTATATTATTTTATTCAAATTCGCAAATTAAAAATCACTTATTGCAGCATAATTCCATTAGTGATTTGTACATATGTTATACTGAGATTCTGAAAATTCGATAAGTAGGAAAAGGTTGTATTTCTACAAAAGGCTATGTATGCAAAATAACTCCTCAATTAAAAAGAGCAAGATTTTAAAATTTATTCTAAAAATTTAAAAATTATATTTATTTTTGTAAGTTATCTTCTCATACTATTTATTGGAAAATGCCCAAATACGAATCTCACTCAAAACTCAAGACTAAAATTTATCAGTATGCGTAAACTTCACACCGCTCTTCAAAAATATAAAAATTTGCGTCAATCGTTTACTTTTCTCCATACGTAGGGTACTGGGCCCAATTACTGTGCTATTAAGCCAACTAGTCTAAGTATTAATTAACCATAAAATAAAATTGCCTTGTTTACTATCACTATAAACTAATATCGGTTCTTTGGTCGTTTCTAAATCTAAAATAAATATTATTTTAACAAAGAAGGTAATATTTTATCAAGATTTTTTGAAAATTAAAAAATATCATTTTGTACGTATTACTGTGCTCTATCAATGCCTATCATCATATTACTGAGCCTCCGAATGCTGAGCTTTGTTTACAATTCTGTGCGCCGATTTCTGTGTCTGTTTCAAAACTAACCTTTTGAACACTTTATTATTATAAGTTTTTATTAGTTTATTTATTATTCTGTAGGTAATTAGTAAAATAAAAAAGTAATATTTAGGCATAAGCGTTTATTTTTGCAGACTATTTAGTAGCAGTAACAACAGCATGCGGTAGTGAAAGCATGGTTGGGATAGCGAAAATGCCTGTCTGATAGAGTACAGTAATATGCACAAGCTTGAAAACCTCGCGGTATTACGAGATTTACTGTTAATAAATAAAATATGCCTCACAGATGCTTTTTTTTATATTTTTGAATTAAGTTTAATCACTTTATGATATGCAAGTATACTTTACATGATTCAGAAAGCCTTGATTGTAATACAATATCTCTATAAAGTAAGCAACAAGCAAATTGACAAAATCACTCAAAATCGTAATATACAATTTTGAAAAAATCATTATTATTGTAAAATAATTTAAATACATATTATTTCTTGTGCAATGTAAACATTAGGAAATAAACTTAAATTTAAAATATACTGTATTTCTTTGTAGTTAAAGTGATTTATTTCTAATCTATCACAAAATAAAAGCACAGTAATCGGGCCAAGTACCAAACTCCTATTAAAATCCGAATTCAAGAGTTCACAAAACTAATTCGATCGAGTTGTGTTTGTACTCTCTCTCTCTCTCTCTCTCTCTCTCTCTCTCTCTCTCTCTCTCTCTGTCTCTCTCTCTATTTCTCTTATCCCGCTCTCTTTCGCAGCGTATCGTATCGAACTCGCGAGTATAGGTGCGCGCATACGTGTGTATTAATTAATCACTCTTTAAAGGGCGTGTTCAGTCGCGCCCGCGCGCATCATTTGTATCCGTCGGGCAGCGAGGGGGCGCGTTCATTTCTCGCAAAGTGTATCGGAGTGGCGCGTGGTTTTTTAGATGTATGTACACGTAGCGATGGTTATATTCTTCGTCACCGAGGCGAAATTTTTATCTGAAAATTCTTCGTTTTTAAGGGTGTAAACTGTATTTTCAATTTTGCTTCTAGTAGGTGAATGAAAAATGCGCTAATGAAAAATCTAAACCGGAAAATGTGATAATGGTCCTAAGAATTAAAATCTCATTGTTTTTAAAGATTGTAAATAATATTGAAGACTAATATTTTTCATCATCGATGTACAAAACAAATTCGAAATATAACTGATAAAATTTAATACTGACTGTACAACCAGAATAATTTTAACTGTTTGGTAATCGTACTTTTTAGATGATTATATTCTTTAGATATTTTTAATACCACTATTTTATAATGAGAATCAAAGTCAATCTTAATATTGTCTTTTTTGTGGCTTAATAATTTGACTGCATAAAAGTTTATATGTCCAATTAAGTGATATTCATTTATTACCACTGAGTCGACAGGAAGAATAAAATTGAAGGGAGACAGTGTATATATACTTCAATTTGAGAGGTCGTAGAAGTCAATAAATTGATTTGCAACAAAGTGATGATGTACTGTGTTTAAAATACATCTAATCATGATAGAAAATGTAAGTTAAATAATTTTACAAATTAAGAAAAGCTCGTACATATTTAATTTATTAAAGATATAGTTTAGTCCAAAATCAAACTTCCGTAATTTAATTTCCGGTACCAATAATATTCTGTAAAAAATATTTGATTAACAAATTAGTTACTTAAATTGATGCTGTAAAATGTATTATAAATTTCTATTTAATAATCATAATTTGACCAGGCAAAAAATGTGTTTATTTAAGCAATGTTAGAAGCTGTATAAAATTCAGTCGCCATCTTACAAAGTATAAATCCAAGAATCATCTCTATTCACAAATACTCGCGTAACGATCCGCGTTGACAAGCGCCTCCCGTAAAAATTCGCAATCACCCGACTAACTCCGCTGCCGGCGTACTGCGAGCCCAATAATTACAGAACATCCCCCCCGCGTGTGTACAAAAATAAAGAATACGACGAAGGTGACGAGTTTGTACCGTTGCGCGCTTTATTACCGTCATCGTAGGCGCGGGCGTGTAATTTCGCGCAATTGCAGTTATGGAAGGAAGGATATAAAGAAAATCAAAGCCGAGGGAGCGTACGCGTGGATTTTCTGATAAATGGAAGGAACGAGGTTGGAAATCAGGTGTACAACGCGAGGTTTTCAGTGTGATTATGGTTTAGCGTATTATTGGTTGTGATTTGATTGCTGGATGTTTCGTGGTTTTATAATTTACTGATTTCTTTTTGTTTTTAATTATGAGGTACACAACTGAAGTTTTTTTTCAAAGCGTTTTCATTTGACCGAAAAAGGTTTAAAATATAAACAAAGATAATAATTTTCCTAAAATTGCATTCACCATATAGAAACACATAATCTTAAAAAATATACGTTAGTAACATACAAAAATAGTCTAAACTTGGTTAAAGTAGCATTCTCAAGTAAGAATGATAATCCGTAGCTTATTCCCTTTTTCATTAAACGAACTTTTACTTTCCAGATAAAGAACACGATTGTTCGCGCGAAACGCATTAATACATCACGCGAATTCGCGGAGTACCGCTTTACGTAACAACTCCGTAATAGTCGACGTACGCGCGTTAAAACCATGCTTTGCACATGCAACTTTTTTTCGTACGTTCGCACGCGTGCAAAATTCACTTCGTCGAATTCCCGAGATTCAGTCGATTTTTACTTGCGTTGTACCGCTTCTTGCGCCTTAGCCGTGTCGCTTTTAGTCTTCATTCCCTAATTGAATGTTGCCTTTTATAACTCGATCTATGAGATTCTTAGTTCAAAGTCTCTGGCGTGCAGCGTGCAACTTTTTTGCGAATCGTGTATGTGTATATATATAGGAAAGTTTGCGCTCTGGAAAATACTTGAGATTCATTCGATTCTCGGGCTGCTTTTCTTGTGTTTAGGAGTGTCATGTACTCTCATTTAATTGATCGTCGCCTTTTACGACTTGATGATCTGTAATAGTTTTATTTGTATTCCTGTATTACGAACGTGACTTTATTCAAGCGTTTCTTGCGAGGGAATCATTCGTTTATATTTTATTCAAAAAGTTTATGGAATTGAAAAATCGTTTATGTTCTGTATATTTTGTATAATCATTATTTTTATGTTCAAGCACGTGCAGCATAAAATTACTGAGACACTTAAAAGTTCTTTAATCTTGAATCGTGGTGCAATAAACGTGACTTGTTTATCGCAATTTTATTGTTATATTATTTTACTGTGTATATAAAAAACTAGTAAGTGACTTTTTCAGAAAATCCAGTTATTGCATCAAAGCTATTAAGAAGTTTTTGTAGGCACAGCTGATCGTTACGCTATTAAATCAGCAGTAAATACTTCCGCACGATTGTTTGTAAGTCACGTAGGTCACGTAGGCATTTATGATACATAATATAATGATAATATAATGATATTGAAGAAAGTATTCATGTACTTCATTTTATTTTGTTATGTGTATATATTCTTAAATTTGGAAAAGAATAATCAATTTGTTCTATCATCGAACTTAAGAATTACTAAAGAATTGTTTAATCAGAACAGAATCTGTCAGAATCCAATTTTTTATTTTCTATAGCAATATGTAACAGCGATTCTTAAAAATGTTTTCTACATAAAAGTAAAAATTACGTTCACTCTCAAACAGTCCAATTCCTCTACCAAGAATTCAAATAAGCCGAACATATATTATTGTATAATCTAGAAATGATATTTTTCTATTTTTCTATCATGAAACGTTAGCCAAAAGTATAAATCTATAATGATCTTGTGAGAAAAATTAATTTGAATAAATCTATGTTTGTGAAACAAAATTTCATCTAAAATAACCAATTATACCGCTTGCTTAAAACAATTCGATGACAGAAAAATTGGATTTTTTCAGCTAATAAAAATTACTCCTCATATATCCTAAAACAGCATATGATTCTAAAATGGTTTAATTACAATCAATGCAATGAATTGATTCTTTAAATTTCTTGTCAATTACGTTTATCGAAGCACAGCAAATACGAAAATAATTACGAAAGCAACATAATTATATTTTTTAAAATACAAAGCCAAATAATAGAGCAAAAATATTTTTCCAAACAAGCGCAATCATAGCCCTACAATTTACAAACAATCCAAAACCCAATTAAAGCTTTCTTCTAATATCAATCAAAGCACGCATTTGCTAACCACAAAACAACCATCGTCTCCTCGTCTTTCTCAAACAACCAACCCCACCAACTTTTCACACCCCCTCCTCACCCAATCACCACCTCATTCCCCAAAACACTCAAAACCTTCCACCAAAATCCCCAAACTTCTCATTAAACCCCCCAAAAAATCATTAACCCCCCTCACACCCCCACCCTCTTAAACCAGTACTTGTTGCGCAAACGAGGCGACAAAGTCCCTGCCCTATACGACCGAGCGTCCTACCAACCAACCAACCAACCAACCAAGGGAGGGTATACACATACGTGTACATATGAAAGGGGTGGGGGAGGGTAGGAAGAAGGGCTGTGTCCCCCCGGTGTGTACGCGGTGTGTGTATTGATCCAAAGCGAGCGCGCGCTGGGCTGCATACGTGGCGCTGCAGCCGAGCGCGCGGCCGCTTCGCGCGCTACTATATAGCGCAGCAGCAGCAGCAGAGCAGACGGAAATCGAAGGGGAGGGGGGGGGGGTAGCGAGGAAGAGGATTGAGTGGATTTTGAGTGTGAGGGGTGAGGATTAGAATATTAGATGAGACTAGTGATTTTTGTTAGGTTGCGGTGGGTTAGTTTGGACTTTGGATGGGAGAATCGATAGATAAAATATGGCATTTTGAACGGTTAAGTTTGGATGGTTGGTAGGGGATGTCCGTTTGCGGGAAATTCCGCGCCAACGATGTCTGAACTTGGCTGAGCAAAATGCCGAATTTTGTCACTGGGACATGGGGATTGTGTAATCTGAAGTCCAAATGAGTTTGACGCTGGATAGGTGTGGAATTTAGTGGGGGTTGAGGTGATGACTGGTAAGATTGACAAAATTGGCTGTGAATGTTGTTGTTCGTTTGTCTATATGTATCATGCGATGATTTGTTAGGTGGAGACTCAATTTATAGCCTTGTTGATTATAGCGAAATTCAAGTTTGTTGTAGTACTTAGTTGTCTGTTGACTTGCGGATTAGATTGAAAGTGCATTTCTTTGTAATTGGTGTTTTCAATCTGCTGAATGAAAGCTATAAATCAAGGTTTAAATTCTTAATATTTATAGTAAATATGAAATAGAAAGATTTACGTGGATAGTTATTTTTAACAATGCTCACAAGAATGATAGTATATTTTAAATTTCAAATTTGGTGCCTATAGAAGTCAAAATAAATTATAATAATAAAAAGTTCTTAAGAGCGCTATGGATATAATTATATTATGTATATTATTCTAGTTACAATATATTGTAACTATATTTTTAGATTATACTATAGAAATTCCTATTATATTTTTATTAACAAGTAAAAAAGAAAACAATTTCGAATTTTAAAAGTATATTATTCAAAGGTACAGATATTTTGATACTGATGTATATAAATGGATCAAATTATCTACCTTTGATTATTGCTTTATAGAATAACTATTTTCAGGAAACCGTTCAGAGTTCATGCAGAAAAAATAACACTAGGAATGAAAGCATTAAAAGAATCTTTGAGTCGAAGGTTCGTTTTTTCAATTTCATAAAAGGCTTTACTTTTACATTGTTCCTTTTCAACGAGATTTATTGTTAAACGTGATTTTAAATGTGAGCTTGTTATCTGACTGTTTTCTCGAAACGAGGTCGCAACCCCACGTTTCTGTGCAATTTTCAGTGCTTGATATCTTCAATTAGTGGACAGTCTCGCTCATGTTTTCTCATTATGTATTACGCAGGAAACTTAATGAGGAATTCCTTTGAAGCATCTTTTCCTTCCGTTGTCTGGTGCTGGGTAATCTGTGATAATGGGTTTTGATGCTTTTAAAGAGGCGAGGAATTTAGGAGTAAAATATTTCTCTTGTGAAAATTATTATTCAAATAGCACAAATATACAAACTTTCCCGCACAATCTCCGAAATTAAAGTTGTACTATTCAGCGTCAGACTGTAAATGTTTATGTGTTGCAATGATTTAAAGTTATAATGCAAAATGTATACAAAACTGACGTGTATTTAAGGCAAGGTATCTTGGTTTTGACCTCAGGAGGGTTACTTAATTAAATATATGCATAATTAAAAATTTAGATGAAATAGTTAGTTATTTTAATTTTTGTAAGTAACAATAACTAATGATTTTATTATTTTCTGTTTTAGGTAAGTGTCGATGGTTTCAACCAACCTTGTTTTCCTTTACACCTACATAGTAAGTATTCGAAAAAGTACCACAATCACAAAGTCTCGTATGTCGCAATTATAATACATCCCCAATTTAGCACAATGAACTTCTCTCGTACAAATATCTGAAGCAACTTACCAACGTACCAACTTTAATGTGGAACGCTGCAAAATCTTAAGGAGAGAGTACACTGAAATTTGAAAATTTTTAATTTATTTACATTACATCCTAAATTTGCATAGTAAGACAATACTCTAGTATAATCCATAAAATCATTTAAAATACAGCAAATAAAAAGTCATAACATGAAAAATGTTGTAAAAAGAACTCGATCCATTGTAAACCCGTAAAAACACCTTACTTTATTTTACAATTTTCATCAAGATTTCAGTGTTCCCCACCCCCAACTCAGGAAAAAAAGCATACAATTCAACCGCCAGAAAATTTTAACAGCAAGCAAGCAAGCATCTCGACCTTCTTAATTAAGCGACGAAAGAAAGCCGGAAAGCAGCGAGCAACACGCACGAAGGAGTGCACAATATTCCTCCTGCGCGTGGGCGCGCGGTGATTAATCGCTGCGACGTAATGCTCGCACACACCGAGTCTCGTGGCGCGTTTTACACGCGTTATTTATGCGCCCGAGCGTGCGCGGAGGTTATTACAAAGCGCGCGAGCGAGTGGCGACGCGCGAAGTTTGTCGAATCACTTTGAGCTTTGTTTTGCGCACTTTTTGAAATCGCCGAGGACTCCGAGTGTACCCACGTGTGTGTGTGGATTCGGGAGGAACGTGTCGTTTTAGCGGACTTGGCTCGAGGCCAATTTTTCCAGTTTCCTGGGTTATTTTGTATCGAGGACTGGCTGGGTATTATACGGGTTATTTGTTTGAAAGGGGAAGTTTATAAAGTTGGTGTGTGTGGCTGACTTTTAAAAGCTGGAAACAGGTAGTAGATGTTGTTTGCAAACTTTTTTAACTGTCCGTTATAGTGGTTTTCTTGACTTTTATCCAAAAGTTTTGCGTGGAAAGTGAATTTATAACTATATCGGTGCTTAATACAGCCGAAATTTACGTCAGTGCCATAACCTGTCGCTGATTTGACCATGGAAATTGTAGCTGTAATTAGTGTCCTGATACCCTTCAATATTAACTTTCTAATGCTAGTTCTTATGTAGCGTAAAGGAAATAACTATTACTGTTGGTTTAAAAAGTTCTTAAACCGCACCTACCATGTATATGTAGATTTTAGCCTGTTTTTCGATAACACATAAGCCTTCCACTTTTTAGAGAATAATCCATACGATATGCTGACAAACTATTTTATACACTTGGCTTAGCAGATATGTTAAAGAAAAAATGGGCGGTTTTTGAAGCTTTGAGTATTGTTAAATTATTATTGATTATCATTACTGTAAAAAATATTTGTAGAATTATAAAGTGCATTGTGTAAATCTACATTACTATTTCACTGTGAATGTATCGCTCTAAGAGCTGTTGGATTAGTAATCCATCGTAATTAATCGCGTTTCATGTAAATATATAGAATTTTCAGCGGGTTTCTCGCGTTGTTGAAAGTAATCTGCTATTTGGAAAAAAGCGACGTAGTCTGTTATAGTTATTTTCCAATTAATCGTCTAATTAAAAAAATAAATTTACAATAATTTAGTACCTAAAAATGATAAGATTTTTTTATGAAACTACGGTCACAAGTCAAAATATTGAGAAAAATCAGTTTTACTCAATATCTAAGAATTTTTTAATTAAAACCGTAATAAAGTACATAGTGCCAATAATAAATACAGAGCATGAAAAAGGCCATATTGCCCTTAAAGTATTTTTCGAGTATATTAAATCTGTAGATCGATAACAGCAACTTGAAAAAGGAAGAATTTGCATTGTTATAACTATTCTTGGACCAGATTCCTTTTCTAACTCGTAGAGAAACATTTTGAAAAAGCATCTTATACATAGTGAAGGTGAAGATTTTATTCTTGCAGAACGTTATATACAGTTAGTAGTACAAAGAAGTCAGGATTGCACAGGCCACAATCCATTCTTACACTCGACTCTTCCTCGAGAAGCCAAATAAACGTTCATTTTTCCGCACCTCAGCTGCACACTCTAACCAACCCGCGCAAAACGAGAATAATATTCCTCTCGCAGCACAAAATCTATCCTTCTCCCGCTGCTGCACCGTGCAGCGCTCGCGCGCGACTTTCACTTCCAAAGCATGCGCCCGACGAAACGCAAAAGGAGCAGAGGGAAGGAAGAAAAGAAAGGTGTATATATACAGGCGAAGAATGCGCCGCGGCGCGTGTATAAGATTTTAGCGGCGGCGGCGCATTAGCGAGCGGAGTTCAATTAACGAGCGCGCGAGCGGCATTACTTTTCGCACCTACGCGCGGTGCGGATACGTTAGTTCCGCGAGGACTGCCGAGAGAGAATTTCATTCGAGCGTTTGTATGCTAAATAGATTTTCTACCGATTGCGATGTTAGGTGTCCGAGGGAACGGGGATTATGGTAAATAGTGGGAGTTGCAGTGAATATTTTTTCTACAGTTTTATTTTGTAAAATGGAATGCTTGATAATGCGTATGATGAATCGCGTCTATTTTACAGTGTTAATTTTAATAGTATAGTATTTTGCATACACATTGCATCTCCAGGACAAGACTGTGACAACTCGAAATTTTTTTATCTTGATTTTTGTACATAAAATAGCTCATGCATAAATTAAAGTACTTCATATGCTTTTAAAAATTGGTTTAAAAAGGTTGAGAAACTATAATATTATAATAAAATTTATGTAAAAGAAATGTACTTCATGAAAAATTTATGTTACTTGTAACGGACGCGAGCCTGTAACACCGTTTTTTTTTGATTTTATAAAAACATAGAATTTTGATTTGTTATGGTATTGTTCTGAGAAGGCGATATAATTCTGTATTACATTTATAGAGAGATTATTTACATAAAGTTGCACATTTTCCTTATTGCATTTTCGTCCACGTAGTGTTGAATAAGTGTCGATATATGTGGTGATAATAAAGGAGTGGTGCACATAAAATCTAGAGATAGGCTCATCTTAAATGTAAAAAATATACGCAGCTGGTTTTGGAGTAACCTGGAGAATCAAAGCAAATATTGAAACATTTATGTTTGGTACACATGTTTAAAGAAAATTTACAAAGAAACATCGTTTCCTTTTCTTTATAAGAAAGGCAAACAAAAAGAAATTGCGTTGATCAAACATTTTCATTATTGGTCATGCTTTACAATGATTTCTTTCCTAGTATATATTCCTTAATTATTAAGCAAAAAACTTAATATTAGAAAATCTCTGATCAAACTTCACTTTTTGATAGTTGTATGCAGATTTCTTAATGGTTGACGAATCTGATTCAAAATCAAATGCATTTCTCAAAGTACTTTAAATGCATCAATTAATATCTATAGTAAAGAAAATTTTACTTTTCTCTCCGCGTAGCAAAACTAATTACGAATATAAAATATGTAGCTCATTCCTTCACTGTCACACGAACATGAACTTATTCATTACTCGTGTCCAAAAAACGACAAGAACCAAATATTTCTTTTTTAAAAAGTACTAATAATCTTTAAGTTCCAAAAATGTGTTCTTTTTGACACATCTACATGAAAACGTACCCTCTCACGTCATTCCAACAACCAAAACCCATCTAACTGTTCATAAATTCATAAAACCAAATTTCCACGCTTGGAATTTTCTCGAAACAAAGCAAGAAAAAAGAAAAGCAGTCTTTCGATAAGCCTTTTACTGCCGCGCTATCCCGTCGATTTACCAGGTCGGCGATTGCGCTCGCTTACCCCATAAAGCCGAGAAGGCGCTCGGCGCTCACGGCGAGTCCAAAGTAAACACGATTCCGCGCGTCGTATAGTCGCAATTCACGTCTGCCGGCGCTGCACCTGCACATTCGAGTTGGCTGTTTATGCCGATTGTAAAGTCGCCTTTAAATCGTCAGCGCGCGATTTCCCCGTCGAGGATATAACGGAAGAGAAGGAGAAAGGATGTAAATAATACGGAGCTTTTATGGATGGTGTGTAGGTATAGTGAGCGCACGGAGAGAGAGAGAGAGAGAGAGGAGTTATGGTTGAGGAGTAAATGGTTTGTGGATATTGAGAATAGAGAAAAAGTAGGAGAATATTACGGTTTTGAGGGTTTTGTTGTTTTGGTTTTGTGGTGAGATGGGAATATTAGGTCGGAAAATTGATGAATAGAGAGAGATTGTGCTTACAATGTTTTGATTTTCATGCTGGATCGATAGTAGCAGAGAAATTATGGTGATATTTATTTGATTGATTAGACGTATACTTTTTTAAGACCAACTTGTTGAATGAGTTTGTCATTAAAATACCTGCTAACTTATAATTAGTTATGGGTAAAATTCTTATCTATGAAAAAGGATAACGATAGAAAATAAATAATGTTGTACAAAAATTAATTTATTTATTAAATGCGTATCTATAGATAAATGTATGTAAATAAAGAAACTATAACTTTTATTTTTCTTAAGTAGAGTCATTTTTCTTACTTAGATACTCATTTATTTTGTACGTCACATTTAATAGTACAACCAAAGATGAACCACGTATTTAGATAAATTATGTATCTTTTAATATAAAACCATTCCCTGACTTTTATTTTAGCAAAACCTGTTCTCGTATTGTAAAGATATTTTTTTAATAAAGTTACTTTTGTAATGTAGGTTCGTATCTAGCCAAACTCCTAGTTTATAAAAGAAACTCACAAACAAGCTAAGTGAAGCACAATTTATTCCAAACCATCATACTAATCCTGTCATCACACAAGAAAAATCCAAGCAAAAAGGCACCGCACACATCCACTCACCTATAAATATTCCCCTTCGAAAAACCGCACATTAGCCAATAACCGTTTATATCCCCACAATCACTTTTCCTCCCGAGAACACGAAAACTTTTGCTCATTACCTGCACTCCTATCCTACCGCTCGGAAAAAGCATTTCTCTTCGCGATGTAGATCCTTATCGTCCGATACACGCGCCGTATAGACGACGACGCTTATTAGGCGACGGGTTTACGCGCTCGCGAACGCGCCCATCTGATTTCGTTTTACACACACACACACACACACACACACATCGCGGCGAGTTATGTGCGTGCGCGATGTATATACTTTTTTGCAGAGTTGCATAGTTAGCGACGATCGTTTTCGTGCGATTCGCGCGTTTATGGGGTAATGCGAGAAGCGTGAATGAGTGTACAGGTGTTTTAGACGTATAAGTGAGCATTTTTTGGGAAGGGATACATTTAATCGGAATTTATGAGTACTTTCGCGCGTATTTATTGTGAAGATAATGCGTTACTGATTAGGATAATTTGATTTATGTCTGGGGTAGTGTTGCAACGCAGGTAGATAATGTTATATATGGAGAATAGTAAATCAAGCGGTATTTTAATTAATGAATCGTGCTCGTATCGTTAATTAACTTTTTATGCGAATTGAGGAGCTATAAAATATATGAAATGTATTTTTAATAATTGTCATTAACTAGCGCGAGAAGGTCATTTGTTTACATGCTATTGCGTTATACTTGGTATTATATGAACATGTATTATTTCTTATACGGAAAATGGCAGTATAAAACAGCGTACTTAGAAACAGTGTTTTATGTAAGTTTAATAATATGTTTGAAAAGAATGAACATAATTTTCTAACACAAAGAAGAAGTGTATTAGTAGAAGTGTGTTATTAGTATTATGCAAACTTTAATCTGTTAGAAACTATTTTTTTTAAAACTTTGTTCATTGAAGTGTATAACTGTTTATTCAGATAACAAATTACTTTATCAAAGCAATTAAAGTGCTTTCCCCATTACGACCATTCGTGCTTTCGAAATCAGCTGGAGATTCCATCAATAATGAATAAATCTGTCTTACCGAGAAAATTAATGGAATCTTCGCGTTCAATCAATTATATTGGCGTTAGCGCTAACTCTTATGCAGAATGCATTATTTTCTACGATTTACACGCTAATACGCATGTGTATACGTTTATACTTGTGCATATCTCATATGCACAAGCGTTATAAGAAGTAATTCAATTCAGAATTTGTGCGTTTCACGCACTCGTATCTTCATTTCTTTCCAAGATTTTCACCATGTTCATTTATTAAATAAGTACAACCGGATCGTATGTTTCCAGACAGAGAAATCTCATTTGACCCCTTTTTACAACCCTATGAATATGTAAATTGTAGAAATTACCTAAAATTAAAATAAACATTCTCAAAAACTGACGTGGATCCTACTTTCAAATAACGACTGATAATACAGTCAGAAAGAATTTCTTTATAAATAAATTTCTTTGTAAATAAATTTGAACATTTGAAGAACGCAGTTTTTCAGTAGACACTAACAAAACGTGCAAAATGAATATATATTAAATATACGAGTATTTAAACAAATAAGCTATCTAGAAAAAAATACATTCTCAATATACGTCCTTTTTACACCTACTATATTGCAATTCCTAAGGGTTCAACATGAAAACTGAGCACGGGAATCGAAAAAGCACAAATTAAATGTGTAATATAGCATTTTCAGGGCAAATATTTTATTCGGCTACTCAAGAGACGCCAGTGTCCATAAAAATATACGGTTCAGCGGAAATGGATTAAATTACAAAGTATCACACATGTCACAGAAATGCGTTGATTATCTTACACTAAAATACTACTTTTCCAACAAAACGCATACTTAAACGTTGAGAATCAGCATAAACGCGACCTAGGATTACAATCTTGATTGACGCGTGTATTCTCATACATACGAAACCCTTACCTACATAACGCACAAACACACGTACACACACATGCGCAAGACGCACATGCACAAACGCACACACTCACGCACACACACACGTACACACATATCACATGTGCACACTCTGACATACTCATATAAACATATGCGCACATACAAACACTCACATATACGCAAATACAAAAACATAATATACACTCATTCGCACACATATAAACATATGCGCATATATAAACACTCACATATACGCAAAGTATAAAAACATAATGTACACTCAATCGCACACATATAAACATACACGCACACATAAAAACATAATATACACTCATACACTCGTACATACACATATATAAACATATACGCACATACAAACATTCATATATACACACATAATAACATATACACCCACTCATATATACACACACATATAAACATACTACACACTCATACACTCATACATACACATATATAAACATATACGCACATGCGAACACTCATATATACACACACACACACACACACATAAAAACATATACATCCATACACTGAAACGCGCACGCACATACCCATAACATATATGCACACTCATAAACACATGCATACATACACTAATACAAACACATACGCATATACACACACTCATATACACACACATATACACGCATACATACACTCATATAAACACATACGCATATACACACACTCATATACACACACATACACACGCATACATTTATGCACATACACACTCATACACAACCTGCACATACTCCCATAATTCACATACACACATACTAACGTATACATTCATGCGTACACATACCCACGCATATGAACATATACACGTCATACACACACAACCACCTCGATAATAAACTCTGACACACATATATAAACGGCGACAGTGTCGCGCGGGTCTGCGCGCTAATTAAAGTGCGCCTCTCTCTCTCTCTCTCTCTCTCTCTAAGCCTCCTCTAACCCACTCGTTTTTCCCCTCTTTTTTCTCGCTCCTCCGTCCTCTCCCCCTCGCTCCCTCTCGCGGTATCTTGCGCAACGCTTCAGCCAAAGGCGCGCGCGCGCGCGTGCGTGCACATGCGACACGTGTACATGTGGCGCGCTCGCTCGCCTTTGTCAGCGGCGCTCGCGGGACTCTCGAGTATCGCGACTCGAGTCTCGTGCGGGATTTTGCAAGCCGAGATCATGCCTTTTTGCACAACTGCGCTGGCGGTTGGGTGTGCAGCGGACGAGTCGGGTGCACGCGAGTGAGTGTTGGTAAGGACGTGCCTCCGCGTGAGTTACAGAGGAGGGGGGAGGGCCGGGGGAGATGGGAGATGGGAGATGAGAGATCGGAGAGGTGATTGAGAAGTCGATGAGTTTATCGATGGATCCTTGCCGATTGAGTTTGCTTGGGTATTGTTTTTAATTAAGGTTTCTTGGGATAGTTTTCGACTGGCTTGGCTCGTGATTGTAGGTATTACGGATACTAGTAAATTATTTGTTTATTGTGTGTGCTGTGGTAATGTGTCTGGTCGATCCGGGTAGTATCTACTTAGCCGTAATCGCGCTGAGAAAAGTATGGGGGTAAAAGTAACTGTTCTCACTTTTCTAATAATACACCTTTGATAATTCTATTTATGATTAGTATTTCGGTTATTAGATTTTGACCATTGGTATGAAATGAAATTGGTTGGGGGCTCGTAGTAAATAAATTAAACGATTTGATTACTTGACATAGTCGCTCGGGTTATGTTTGCGCGAATGCTGCTATCAAATGTGAAATGACAGGTAAGCATTCCAGCTTTGATGGAAGAGATTGAAAGGGTAATTACTAAGCAGTGCACTTTCAATATATGGAATTTGGAAGTTCGACAGATGACAAAGCATGAATAAATTTGAATTTTTAGATTATTGGCAACACTATCGATTAAGCATCTGTTAGACAAACTGATGAAAAGATTATCTTCTTTATAGTCAATGTTACCAAATTACTAACTTCACACTTTACTAAATGCAATAATCATTGTAACAAAAAATTAGTTATATATCATTCCCATAACATATTTATTTCGAATCTAGCTAATCTTACTAAATACGTTTTTTAGTGATCTATCGCATTTTCTAAACTAATTATTTCAAAATCAAAAACATTTTATTCGTATTTCTTTTCTTATTTTCATCCAACTTTCCAAAATATCTATAATGAAAAAATCCTCGCTGCAAGTACAATCGCAAGGCTATAAAAACCTGCACTTATACCAGTGAGTTAGCAGTGACAGTGAAGTCTCGCGTCTATCCACGACTCCTCGCTATACTCGGCTCGTAGAAAATACAGGAAAGCGCGAGTATAACGATACAAACCCGCTTTCTTTGTGTATCCGCGTGTATACCCGTTGCACTAGCGCGCGCGCTCGCGTATTGCATAGCTGCAGCCTCGGCATGCATAATCCGGCAGAAACGCCGCGAGGCTCTATTTCTCTCTCTCTGTCTCTTTCACTTGCAGTGCAGTGGTGAACGTGCGCGTGTAAAAGCGGCTAAGCGCGTGCTTGTAAAGTTTCGCGAAAGAGTTATTTATGCTTGTGTGCGTGCACATGGTTTGGGCGAGCGCGAGTGGAAATTCTTGGGAGGATGGAGGTTGAAAGAGTGTTTGCGCAATTTGGGACGTTTGCGTCGAGGGTATTATAGATAAGTGATGAAGAGAAATTGTTGACTGTGGGTGGTTCGCAATTCTTTTAGTTATAAAAGAGTGGATGCTTCAGTTGAAACTTTTGTATGCGAAGTTTCTTCTTGGATTGATGATTACTAATCCATCACATTTTCAATATTCAATATGGCGTATCCACAACCAAAAACTCCCTACGTCGAACTTTCGTGAATATGATTAATCTTACACCTACTATTTATTATTTGTTTAACACTAGCGAAGCATTTTTAAACAATTTATGAAAATTAAATATTTTTATATTTATAAACTACTAAGGTAAACGTACCAATGATCGGACACGTCCCTATGATCGGACAATATTGAAAATAAGTGTTTATTAGATACATGAAATAATTCGTAATCACCCCAAATCTGTAGACTAATGATCGGTTAAATAATTTTTATAGTTAACGTTGCGAATATTTTTTTATTTAAAAATATACAGCGCTATGAACAACTGTCCGATTATTGGGCTTAAGCGGCCGAGCATTGGTACGTTTAACTTAGTAAGCAAAAGTCCAGCAACAAAAATTCAAGAAAACCTCAAAGCATCAATAACTCTGGCACTAATTCCTTAAAAACCATAAAAAATACAAACAATCACGAAAACTCTGGGGTTCCTATCTATTCCACGCCTCAGCAATACAAAATATCCTCTTACACCCAGCCACCTTGGGCGCACCTCTCTCAGCCGTAAAAACTGTCGTCGTCATCGTCGGCGTCGCCAGCCTGGTATAAAAAGTGCAAAGTGCAAAAAGGAAAGTCTTTCGCGCACGCGCTCGCGATTGAAACGTTAGGTAGCCGGCGGCTAACACAATCGCTTTTAACCTCTCTCTCTCTACTCTGTACGGTTCTTCCTCCGAGCGACTCGCCGCGGAAAGTTTAATCGAGCGCGACGCGAGCTGCAAGGCAGGCCATGCCTGGCTGGCTGCGACTCGACAATGGACTGCAGCGCGGCCGCTTTCTAAATCTGTTTCAAGTCGCGCTGACGCTGAGTTTCAGCCGGGCAATTATGTGTGTACGCGATGTGTGTGTGTAGGGTGTAGTGCAGTGCTGGAGGTGTGGGTGCGTTCTTTTGTCGAGGTTGGGTTTGATGCTTGGGTGGGATACTTGTTGAGGTTGAGGGTTGATAACTGGTCTTTGTTGTTTGCTCTGTATTTTGGATGGGAGAAAGTAAGATTTCAGTTTTAAGCTATAATATCTATATATACATAAAGCACATTGAAATTACTGAACCAATTTTCATGAGGTTTTGTTCAGCGGTTAGGGTATGTATTCAGGAAAGTTTCAGGTTATTACTCATCCATGTATGAGGATGGCGATCGCTACCCTCGGGCCAGTAGATGGTGCGAGCGGGATAAGACTCCAAGCAATCGCAGTGTAAGGATCGCCGCTTATCATTGGCTGGAGTCTTATTTCACCGTGCTGCCATCTGGTATAAGTTTACTAGGTCGTGATCCTTACAAAATACTTTTAGAAAAAATTGAGATGATTAAGAATATGGAGAAGAATATTCTGCAAAATTTATTAGGCTTTATCTTTGTTTGAAGAGAGAGAAATCCTTTTGTAAAAAGAATCGATTTTTATTTAGTAGCGAATTCTAGAGTAAATCGACAGCATTTGATCTGAAACTTTCCAAAGCGGTAGCTCTTTAGTATCTCTCGAACGAGTTCTAAGCCCGGATCAAAAACGACCTTTATATTTTAAGATATTTGAGGTTACGTGTTTTTAAAAATATTTTTTATCTCTTATATCTCGAGAATGACACGGTCATTTTTTACCAAACAGAGCTCATTTTTGTATTTTTTTAATGAAGATTCGAAATTGAGAAGAAATTTAAAGATTTATCGACGTGTTCTCTTTTTACAACAACTTTTCGATTTTTGTTTTTTTGAGTTTTAGTTTTTCGAGTTTTCGGTATGTTAGAAATATTATAATCAGTTTAGTGTAAATGCATTAAACAGAGCATACAATTACCTATCTTTTACAACCGCAAATTTCTTCTTTCCCTTTTTTTTATCCACGAAAAAAATTATATTTAATTTAAACGGTTATGATTTGGAAATTTATGATGGCAAATCGTTCACAAAATTGTAGATAATTAGGAATTTAGTATCTACGTAGTAACATCTGGTTACAGTTAATTTAAATATTTAAATAATTTTAATAAAAGACGTACAGAGAAAAAATTGCTGTGATAAAGATTATTACCTATCGTTCTGTAATTTTAGTAAAAAATGATCTTTTGTTAAATTATCAATGATAAAAAGCACATGCTTTTTGAGGTATTATTTAGAAAGAGATATAGCAATTTAAAATTAATTCATTAGAACGAAGAATTTCATATTGGAACAATTAATTTAGTTTGAGGAAGCTGAGTACCAATGAATTGACAGTGGTTTTTTATATTTGTTAAACATTAACCAAATGAACTATATTTTTGGAAAATAGTGCTGTAAGTCTGTATTTAATAAATTAATATTACTATATTTACCAAGTTTTAGAAACAATTACGAGTTTTTGAGAGAAGTAATGAAATTTATTCATTGAATTTTTCTCTTACTGATGATAATCATTATAATTTTACATGGAAATGTATGAAAAAATATATATCACAATAATGCAACACAAATTGAAAAATCGCGAAAATATATCAGATTAATAAGACACATTGGTAATAATGGGATTGAAGGATACACACTGAATTAAGGGAATCTTTACATTTAATTCGAGTTATTTGCTTGAAAGATACACGGCTTTAAATATGACCAAAGAGGCAGTTCTTACAGTTAAAACAAAGTTCTTTACATTTAAGCTTTCATTCACTTGGAGTAATGAATCATGTATGCTAAATAACCTGGCATCTTAACTGTTAACAATATGTGCATTACTGTTAAATTTGTTCGTTTAACTATAATTACCACAATAGAAAAAAATTTCAAAGGCACGAATTCTTAACTATAAAGAAACCTTACATTTACACTCAGTGCATAGTTCGCTGTAGATTTTCAAAATAAAATTAAAATGTAAACTTGAAAATTATAGTTATTTGAGAGTAACAAGTTTAAAAATTAACGTTGCGTTCCGGTAAAACATTTTAACTTTCGTACGTGAGCGCACGCGCATTCTTTCTCTCTCTCTTTCAAGCCCTTTCCGACGTCCGTCACCGCAACTACTTGGCCGAGCCCTCCAAGCAGCTCGAGAAATATTGTTTAGACTGCCATGTCTGAAAGCTCGTTGAACCCTGCCAAACATTTTTTTTGTGTTTCCTGCTTCGAGGTCTGGGGTATATTATATTGTGCCCTTATATACTTCGGTCTCCACTTCACATCGATTCAAGATGAATCAGCGGTTAAATACTCGAGGAGATTGATTTGTGAATTATAATGATGTATATCGTGGAATTTGATTTTGGTAAGGATACAAATTTACCGAATGAGAGAGCGCAATGCTTTGTAATTTCGAATGGGAAAAGGAGAAACTGTAATATTTTACTGGTGCACGGAGGATTTTATCTTCCGCTGCATAAAAGAGATATTGTATACACGCGACCACTGCACGAGTAGCCGATTACACCAAACACTGACGTCATTTATGTATATCGCTTCCAATTACATTTAAAAGCGAGAAATAAGCAGTTTTATAAGCTGCTTTTTCTCTCGTTACTTGCCCAAGGTTAAAAAGAATAAGATAACGACGAATCTTCCATACTCACACTTGAATGGAAATGGAAAATGTATAATTTTACAAGCTGCCTATTTTTGCAAATGCAATAATTTTACAAACTCCGTTCACCATACCTATCATTACTCGAAAATCGACCTGTAATTTCCATTCTAAAAACGCTTCACGTTAAATTGTGCAAACTGCCACCGAGTCCCTTCGACTGTTCGCTTCGAGACTGTTTAAATACTCCGCCATATCCACCTTTTGTTTTCATCTTTCGAACCCTGCGAGCGATTTCTTCTCTTTCTGCGCCCCTTCTCGAGATGAATCGCCGCGTGCCACTTGACGCTGCTCGCGCACATACACACACACATGCACAAAACTCGCGTGCACGAACGGCTCCAGAGCAGTTTTCGCTCGCATGCACCGATTGATCCGCGCTGTAGCCGTGTTTCTTTCCTTCTCTTTTATTTCTCTCTCATTCTCTCTCTCTCTTGCTCGTTCGGTCACCTGTTCTCGCGAACAATCGCGGCTGTGTGTGTGTGTATGCACGAGTTCGGTCTGCGTTTTACGGACCGATTCCGCGATTTGGACGCGGTCCAGCGTCGGCGTTGATGGCGAGATTCGCGTTCTGATAGTCGAAGTAGCCGGCTTGGCCTCGTTCATCGGTGGATTTGTGAGAGAGCGATGTTTTTAATTGATCAGAGACAAAGCCTGTGGTATCAAAATTTGCAAAATTTTAGTATGGAATAAAATAATAGGAAAGAGGTTGCGGTTACTGGGTATTTATAGATGGCTTGATCGTTTTAAAGTACAATATACAATTACAGGAACAGCAGTTATAGAATGGATAAAAGTTCAAAAATTAATTACTGTTCTCTAATTATCAGATACCAAACCGATTACCATGCTGTGGATAATGGATATTTGCAAAATTTGAAGAAACTATAAACTTTCAATTAGTCTTTTATTGATTATAAAAAACAATGTGAGAGTATAAATAGCTTTTCAAGTGCATAGATACACAAGATATAGAATAGTTCGCCAGATTTATTTTAATTGCGCACATCTTCAGTAGTTTCAGGATAATGTGTTTTTATTTCTAACTGGAAGTTTATTATAAATAATATTCATAATTTTTTATAACATTGGCTACAATAAATAAACATGTTATTTTGACAGCTCATAGTCAGTCACAACTTCTTAACTTTTTGAGTTATAAAAATGTGTAAATCACGTCATAATCTGCAAAATAACGTTTTCTTTAACATTTACGATAACTTAAACAATATTATTATTCACGTTTTTGTACTAACTCATGTTAAAGGAACTTGTCATGAAATCAAAGATTAATCGGCATACTGCGTTTCTTACACATAAAATTGTACACGTAATTGTACATGTAATTATTGTGCACAATTTAGCATTGGTCAAATATATCTATATATAACTTGACCAATGCTAAATTGTGTACAATAATTACGTGTATAATTCTTATGTGTAAGAAACGCACTATGCCAATTAATCTACTGCACGGTAATTAGATAGGCGGTTATATCTTTCAAATAAAAAAAAAGATAAAAATCCCATTCTGTTCCATTTTTTAAGTAAAAAACTCCAGAAAAAGCTCGCTCCAGTAACTGTGTTTCCATATCTTTGGAGTGAAATTTCACTTAAAAACTGTGAAAATACAGTCCCTGTAATGCTATTATCACTCGAAAAGTTCTCAAACACTACCAAACAAAATCAGCCAACGTACTCACAACCTCACCGCAATATTTTGACTCCCCCCCAAACATCTCCAAGCCTCCACGTGAGCCTTCAAGCCCGTTCCACCTCCGAGAACCCGTTCGCCGAAAAGCAAGAGCACGGGAGTCCACTCTCCTCTCAAGTACACCTTCTTTCAGGCCGCGCGCGGCGCACCTGGATCGCATTGTTGCGCGCACAGCTGATGCTGGCGAGAGGCGAGCAGTAAATATTACGGCACCTCGCCCGGTTATACTTGTATTGTGTGCTTCCTCGACGCCCACGCGGTATCGAGAGGCTCGCGCGCGCCGGCGGACTATAGAAGTGGAGAAAAGCGGAGATGCGGCTTTGATTTATTGGAGGCTTTTGGAGTGAGGATTTCGCTTGGGAGGGGGCGGGGGGAGGATACTTTGTTGGAGATTTGGGTGATGGTGTGGACGGAAAATTTTGGGAAGTTGGTTGTGCTGGATATTTGGTAATGTATTTGATAAAGCAGTTTTCAAAATAAATGTCAACGCCCTGGTTAAAAAAACTTATAAGACCGAATTGTAAAATAAACCTATGTGATCTTGTCCGATTTTATCCGGATTTTGAAACCTATTTCATATGGTCATATCCAAATCAAAACAAACTTGGTTATTTCCGGATACGTGCGGATAAAACAGGATGAGATCAAAAAGTCAATCCTGTCTTATCCGGAATTTGAACGCGGTTTTATCAGCTGTTATCCGATATCATAAGTTTTTTTAATCTGGGCGATAATCACCGCATGGAAATGAGAAATAAACAATGAATTGAGATGCACTATTATTCGGACTAAGGCGAAAGGGGGTCTTTTGATCGTTTAGCTATTGTAGGTATATGTAGGATATAACAGCTTTCGAAAAAGTTAAGATTCCTTTTTTTATTATTTAAACAATATTTTGTGGTTATGTTTGAATAACGCCCTTAAAAGAGGAGAATGTTCTTGTTTAAATAAGTTTTTTTCAAAATGCGTTTAATGTGTTCGAAACAATGAGTCTATAACATTCACTTTTCACCATGCATTCTGTTACTTTCTCTATTGTGAGAAACTAAATATTTCTACAGTAAATTTGAAATGCGAATTGTATCCAACAACTGTCACATACATTATTTATAATTAAACATGTTTTTTATTGATCATTTACCGCTCGTTTTAGTAAATGAAAATTAATTTTTAAAAATCATTATCTTAATCGTAAAATGATTACAATTAAGACCACTTACCGGAAAAATTATTGTAAATACGTCAAAGGCACGGAAAAAAGAGGCATACGTTCGCAGTGTTGTAAACGACTTAATACGTGTAACGCACTGCAAACAAATTAGCAAAGCGGATTTTCGCGATTTAAACCGTTTTTCTCTTTCGTTGATCCTTCTAAGCCCGCGCTTTTTGCTTTTGAATCACGGCCGTTGAATAAAAGAACACCAATCTTTTCAGTTTGCAGTTTCAAATGTGAAAAAAATTGTTGCAAAAATTTTATACGTACACAGAGAGAATTTTCTGATAAAAATTACCGTGAAAATCATTGTAAACGTGGGATATTCTGTCTTCAGGGGGGAAATTACGCTACTGAACGGTAAAAATTAACATTATTCATTATAAATTTTACCATTCAGCTCGGTAAATTTTACCGTTCAGTAGGGTATTTTTTCCATGAAGTCAGAATATCCCACGTTTACAATGATTTTTACGGTAATTTTTATCAGAAAATTCTTTCTGTGTAGATAAATGTATATCTTATACGAAGGGAAATTATATGGAAAAACGTATTATTTATGTTTGTACATTTGGCATATATACGATTTTTTTGTAAAAATTAAGAATTGCCATTTTTATTATAGATTCAATATTTATTTAGCGATTTTTAAATAAATACGGTAAAATCTTTATAGAAAATTGAGTATGTCCCCTCTGTACAAATTCAATTGGTAATCTTTCTGTAAACCTTTTCTCATTATATACAGAAGAAATTTATAGTCATTTATAAAGAAGTATCCAAAAGTTACCATGTAATGTAATATAACTTTAATAAATATTGAAATCCAATTTAAAATACATCTCCCGTATAACGACATCATCCAAATATACGAATGCCGTCTCTACTCTAAATTATCTACACACATGCAGTAAACCTGAAATTCTAATCTCCAGCCGAATTACATACGTTAATAACTAATATCTCTCCGCGCTGATCACTCGAAATTCAATAACCAGAATACCAATAAGGCAATAACCAGTGCCGCGGCGGCTCCAGGCTTCACATCCAAGCCTCACATCCGCCAAGCCCAGCAATTAAAGCCCATGCGTCGCGCAGAGGATCTTGACCCTATAATACATATATATCGTTAATTGATCGTTAATGGCCTCATATGTGCGCCTATTGAACGGGAAATGTCGCGAGCGAGTCTCTCGCGGAAATTAATGCTCGAGACGAGAGGTGTGCGAGAGATAGGGAAAAGATGAATATATGCATGTATATATAGGGAGCGATCGATATCAAGGATTAGTGCACTTTTGACTTTTGTGAAAACGGTTATGGAAGAGAATTATGACAAAACGGAGTTCTGATTTTAAGAACGAAGTTTTCTTAAAATAACGTATAGAACTGAGAGAAAGTTTTTTCTATAAAGATACTATTTTTATTTTTTTTTTAAATTTTGTTTCCATTTCTGTCTAAACATAACGTCAAAAGGTCATGTAGCTCTGTAAAAGAAGTTACTTGCGTTCTTAAAACAAGAAATTTGTTGTATTTCTTATTTTAAGGAATAATGTATTTTAAAGTCAGTAATCAGGTCTTGTTTTTAGACAATAAGTAAAACTAGTTTCTTCATTATTTATTAAGAACTAAATAATTTTAAAATGCAACAAAAATATTATTTCGTAGAAATATTGTTTTTGTTGAAAGTTGGTGAAACTAGGTTATGGTGTGATTTATTCAAGAGCAGATACTTGTGTACGAGTTGCTTTCGTTTTCTCGTTGTAAAAAAATAGGATCGATATTCATTTAAAAAATGAATTGAACGTTTCAACACAGTTGAGTTCTTTTAAATGCTATGCATGATTGATAAGTTATTGGCTTTCAAGAGTTTATAGCCCGTGGTTATGACGTTACGAGCTTACGCAAAATCGTTTTACGCGATATTACGATTTTTACTCTCAGTAATTTTGCGGAATAATGAAATTCTATCATGTCATAAAACTTTGGTATTCTGGGAAGTCGTATAAAAGTAAAACATAACAGTCTCTCTAGATTAATTAGACATAATATCTATAGTACTACTACTCTTACGAATGAAAACTATATTCTTACATTATGTACGGAGAGAAATGAAAAGTAGAATTTACCTAACGTTGATGTAGGTTATAACAGTTTAAAAACAAACTAAAACTCCTTTCTCTCACTTAAACGCTTTCATATTAAATTTTAATTTCACGCTCAATTTCCTATCCAATCGAATCGCTGATAATCAGGCTAACACAATGGCCGTCCTCGCTTCTTTTAGCACCTCTTTTAGGTTATGTTCGGTCCGCGCTCCCAAAGAAAGAAGCTTCGTCTTCTCTTAAAAGCAGTTTCAACCTCTTTTTATCAAAACGCTAATTTACCGTGTCGGAAACAGCGTCTCTCGCATTTTATTTCTCTCCGCGCACACAAGAAGATAATCAACCCGCAAGAAACAAAGTCCAACCGCTTCCCTTCTCTTTTCTGTTTCAGGTAAGCCTCCCACTCGTCTCGACTCCCGTGGCAGCCGCTCTTATAACACTTCGCGAGGAGGTGTGACCGCTGGTATAGGCTCATCTCGCGTCGTTGGCTCCTTGCGTAACACGCCACGGCAACAACGCCGCGGCATTTGCATATCTAATGGGGCGCGCGCGCGGGCACGTGACACACGATGATTTCCGTTACAGCTGATGCTGTAAATCGCGCGACGCGCCGAGTGCAGAAGTTGAAGAGCGCTCGATTTAATTGTTGCGCGATGATCGCGCGACTTATTATCCTCGAGACTGTGTCGGTCTTTTTTTGGTCCTTTGGTGTGTTATTGGATTGAGAGAGAGGGGGGGAATTATACAGGAAGTTTTTCAGTTTCGATGTTGCAAAGTGGAGCACATTTTTGTAATGTTGGAAGGGAAACGTGTAATTTACCTGGCATGAATTATTGTTTACCTTTTTTCTGTGGGCTTTTTTTATAAGAATTCAGAATTATTGGTAGTTTTATATAGTACTATCAGTGAAGTTAATATATATATATATATATATATATATATATATATATATATATATATATATATATATATATATAGATTAACTCCATTGATAGTACTATATAAATCTATCGATAATTCTGAATTCTTATAAAAAAAGTATATATATGTATATAAAGATAAAAGTGAAGAACATGATATTATTGAGGGGATGTCAATGTCAATTAAAAATTCAAATTCCTAACCTCACATCTCACCGACCAAACTATAAATAATTAGTCTCAATTAAATACATCGTCGTAATTAAGACCCCTATTAGCTATTCTTATATAATGATGTACCATTAGGGGAGACCGCGGTAAAGCGAGCCTTGGGATAAAGAGAGCTTTTTGATTTTCTCTCACTGTTTTGAACTTTAGTGTTCAGAAAAATTTGAGACTATGCATTTTAAACGTCTGCAACTATATGATAAAGTAAACTTGCATATTTGTTCTTTGTTTTAAAATTAAAAAAATATTAACACTTTAGAGGTACTTGAGATGATTTTGGTCTTTCTTAAACATTTCGTAATATCTATAAATATTGTTCATACTCAATTTTGCCGAGACATGTACTGAATTCTAGAACATTTAAGGGGAAAAACAGTACCTGAAATTTGCAATTTATTCGAACCATTCTTTAATAGCATGCTACTCCGTAAATTATACGTACTTAGGGCAAAATGAGCCTGGGACAATATAGCATATTAAAGCATGCAGTTAAATAAAATAAGAATTTTTTCTGTTAATAAAGTAAGTTCTAATTATGATATCATTTTCACTTTTCTAATTTTACGAATTAATTAATCAGAATAAAATAAAAACCGTATTTTGGAATATCTATCAAATTTCTGTTGATTTTGTTTTATAATTGTGTTTAGCATGTACAAATGTGTTAAAAACATACTTTTTAAGCATATATTTAAAAGAAAAATAATTATATATTATTTTTACAATATAATAACTAAAAGCTCACTTTACCCTCAGTACGGGGCAAAATGAGCCTAAATGAATTTTTGTATTATATTCAAAATTAAAACTGATTCTATTTAATTTAAAAAGTTAAAACTTTTAGGTATCATTAATGAAAGTATAGTTTTAAACTAATTGCAATGTCTTCAATTCATACATGTTCTTTATTTCGATCAACAAACTCAAGTTTCACTTTGCTTAAATGGCATTCGTCGAAATATTGAAGTATTTGCTTAAAACTGTGTATAATAGTATATGTATAGTATGGTAGTTTTATACATATTAGAAACAGCAAAGATGTCTTAGTAATGTTTAACTTTCTTTTTATATTATTTAAATTAAAGACTGACAAGAAGAGTGTCACACTTCTGGGTCACGGATTTTGATAATATACCTAGAAATGAAATCTAGCACCTGTAGTTTTTTCTAATGGGCCCTATTTCTCGAGACATAAATCATTATACTCCAGTTGCGTATAATTTTAGTAAAAAGAAGCACCTCTTCTTCTCAACATAACTATGTAGGTTTTTACATGAAAAAAATGACCCAAATATACATCGAAACTAGGCAAAAAGAGCTTTAATTTAAGCTTTGTTACATATAAAAATATTGTTCTGAGTAAAAGTTATTAATAATTTAAGATGGTGACTGAAAAGTTTAAAATAGACGAATTTATAACAATTAAATTTCCTCGTACATTGATGTATTTTCGGTCACCTCCTTCGATTGCTAATAACTTTTACTCGGATTAATATTTTTATACGTAACAAAGCTTAAATTAAAGCTCCTTTTGCCTAGATTTGGTGTTTGTTTTAGTAATTTTTTTCATGTAAAAACCTGCAGAGTTATGTTGAGAAGAAGAGGTATTTCTTTTTACTAAAATCATACGTATTTGGGGTACAATCACTTATCTCTCGCGAAATAGGGCCCATTGTAAAAAACTACGAATGTTAGGCTTCATTTTTAGGTACCAGAAAACACCTCCCAAAGTTTCATCAAAATTCGTGACCCGGAGGTGTGACACTCTTCTTGTGAGTTATTTCTCAGTTGATAATTTTCAAGGCGCAAAATTCTAATCTTATACTAACTTTGAAACTTCCATAAAAAAAAATTTAAAAAAAAGTTAGAAGAACCATATAGATATTTTAAGATGCAAATCTTAGCAAATGTTTAATTTAACATTTTAAATAAAATATTTGTTAAATTCACATTTTTCTCTCCTTTCCGGCCAATCGGACTTGTTGACTAGTTGTCGGTCCGATATGTACCCAAGTTAAATTCACATTATCACGTAGTATAAAAGCTTTGCTAAAAACGCTTGCAACACAATAGAGCTAGGTAGCATCAAGTAGTCCAACATAGTAACCTACGCAATGAAACAAAAAATCCCCCATTACCACAAAGCTACAATCAAAGAAACATATCCACTATCGCATCCTCAAGAAAAAGACACACACACACTCCTCCCAAATCCCAACCCGAATGCCCTCGCTCTCTCAACTTTAGACCGAGTTTAGCAGACTACTTATCCCCCCTCTCTCTCTCCCTTGTGTCGATTTGCTCGATTTCGGTATATATATATATACGCAGGCCGGCCGGCCGGGAGGAGCAGAATTTGCGGAATGTCCGAGGCCCGCGTAAACCCGTCCGGCCGGTTTTTTAATTGCAAAGCGGCGGCAGCACCGGCAGAGGAGGATTCGCCGGGCCCACGGCGCGCATCCGCAGCGTCGTCTATATATATATATATAGTCGAGCGTTGTTCACGAGAACGAAAGACAGAGCTCGGAAAGAGGGGGGGGGGGGGGGAGAAGCCGAGTTAGACGCGAGAGGGAGACGGAGATAATAGGCAAAAGTGAGATGGAGTGTCTTTTTTGCTGGAGCTGCGTATCACTTGGTACCTAGGTGGTAGGATGGTGAAAAGTAAGGACCGAGGGGGAAGATCGAGGCGATGAGGAATCAATGAGGAATGAGATATGAGGAACGAGAAGGAATACGCGCTTATTTCTTGGGTATGTTTGATATTATGATTTTTGTATTCGTGTCTTTGGGCGACGGAAGATATACATGGTAAACTTTGAGTTAGGCGAAGGATTTTAATCAAATTTGAACCGAACGGGAGATATTGATGTCCGTTATGCGATAAAGAAGTAATAAGGCAGATTAAGCGCTTATTTATTCGTGTATCTTATTATTTCTGTAATTGGACAACGAATGCTATAAATGATAAGCGCCAAGTAAAGCGAGTACATTTATTAAAATGCGAACATTGTTTTCTATTTTAGGCAATTATAATGAAAGTTTAATGTCAGTTTTGAAAGATTTTGACATAAAATGCGGAACAATCGTGTACAGGTTACGTTAGTTTTGAATAAGGGAGAATAAGGAGGAATAATAAATTTCTTAAGGCGTTTGCACGAAAAAGGAGTACAAGAACCAATATACATATGTGATCTCATTTGTACGTTATTCCTTCAGTCAGGTTCAAATAGGCATAACTATCTCTCTGGAACTTATTTATCCCAATTAAAAAGAACAACTTCCCAAAGAGATATTCTCTCAAAATTGAAAAGTAAATGAAAAAAGTGGTTCCCCGTATTTACCGATAACACGAGGATTTAGCATCACCAATTTAGCATCCGGTAAATACATATTTTTCTAAAAGAAAATATAGTTCAGTGAATAACAGAATAGCTTATCAATATAAATACCAGAATCTCGCACGACTCTCGCGAATTTCAAAGATTAAACGCTCAGAAAGTCCAAGAAACACAATCGATCCACGAACCATTCGTCTTCATTTTCTCAAGCGCGACGTGTGGCTCCGCACCGGCCAGCCAACTAAAAGAATTAGATCGACAGAGCAAGTAGATAGCACACAGCTATATATATCTAGACGTACCCCGAGACAGTGAAAACGCAGGCTTAATCTCGTTAAGACGCGAGGTCGTTAATTCGACCTTTTTATTTTATTAAGCGACTCGCTGCTTCTCGAGCGTGACGGCCGCTGCTGCTGCTGCTGCTATTCCCTTTCTCTCTTTCTCGTTTCTCGCGTGCATTAGCATTGTAAATCTCGCGGGATCGAAGCATCGGGTGTATCTGCGCATTGAAACGTTCGCGGACACGAGTTACTGAGTGTAGACCGAGAGGTTCTGCTGGATTTTGCAGAATTTATTGCGGACGACAAGTTGTGTATTAAAGTTGCTTTAAATTCTGCTTTTTGTTGAGATGAAGTATCACGTAGAAGGTGTGGAATGAAGAAGCTTGTATTGAGTCTTTATCGATTTGGGATGAATAATGTTTCGTAATAAATAGTGAATAATTTGTAGTAGTATTTAAAGAGTGGTTGCAAGACAACTACGTTTATTATTTCCAATATTTGACGAAATAATTTAAGGGTGACGTACTATCATCATTTCTTTATACTTACAGAACTGTAAAATATAGTTTGTTAATATACGAAACAATAGGATTTAGAATTTATATTTCATTGAATTGTAAATATTGATATTTTAAAAAGTTAAATTTCATCGTTTGTACAAGTGCTTCCAATAAAAATTCTAATGGAAAAAATGTACGATACTATCACATCAAATATTTAAGCCGTAGCACATGTATATAGATATACAGCTACAGAGCGCGAGGGATTTATTTTTAATATCTTTTTTCTATCAATTTCTGTTTCAATATAGAACTGTATGTTTTAGCTCGAACTACATGCCACACGGAGGCGGAATAAAAAGAAGATTTAATAACGATTAGACGAATAAAAACAAACTCGTGTTGTTAAATTGATTGCTGAATATAATTACGCTGTTAGAGCCAATCTCTTATCAGTACACGTAACTACATACTTATCGAACTCTAGCGATAATCAGATTATTAATTACACTTTATACCGTCTGTAGAATTTCATCAGGAGATAGCTTTTCTAATCAAATTGTTACGTTAATTAAACTCTAATCTATCCACTCGAGTGAATTGCAATGTATATATAGCCATCTCAAAATCGTTTCACCGTCTGTGTCAAAACCGAGCTTCTAAGAAAAGGTGTGACCAAATCTTTTGCCCCTAAAGATTGAAAAACTGAAAGTAGCGATCGTTAAAACTGCTCGAAATAGTGCGAGCGAGCTGCCCGACTTTCTAAGTGGTAATTGCGCCCGCGATCGGCGCGTATAATTCCCTGTAAACAAAACCATAACTGCACGCTATACTCGCAAGAGACTTACTTGCTCCAGAAGCTAATTTTGCTTCAGCAGTTTTTTTGTTGTTGTTTTTTTTTTTAATGTAACGTAGGAAAGCACCTGCGAGACTGCGAGGCGTGTTCTGTGAAACGATGTTTTTTATTTGTTACGACGCTAGCGTCCCTCGGTTGACGGATGGTATTAGAACTTCATTATACATCTTCCATGATAAAATTAAAAATACAGAATATGATTTAAAATAATTTTGATGTTGAAGAGAGTTGGATAAATTTGATGTGTCATTTTGCATTTAAACGTTCAATTAGATGAAATTGAATTAAAAACTTATTTTGGTAAAATAATTAGTTTTGGAAAATTTTGAAGTAAAATAATATTTTTTGGCAGTTTGTAAATGGATAAAAAAGTATACACATATTCTTAAAGTACGCCTCATTACCTTTCAATATATGTCTTTAAAAACTTATCTGAAGCTACAATATATTTTAAAAACATACGACTGAGAAAGAATGACACAACTATTTTGAATTAATAATGATTTTCAGCCATCTATTTGCTTC
Source organism: Gastracanthus pulcherrimus (assembly GCA_949152435.1). NCBI lineage: Eukaryota > Metazoa > Arthropoda > Insecta > Hymenoptera > Pteromalidae > Gastracanthus > Gastracanthus pulcherrimus. Next base: position 175,264,404 of record OX424573.1, on the reverse strand, counting down.
CAAAAAAATGATAGTTAGTTTCAAACATGTATACTCTGTCAACTATTATTATAGTTATATAATTAGTTTAAGATTTTGTCACACTGGTACTGCTCAAACGCTCACATTATACCTAGTACGCTATTAGTATACCTGTATTCAGCGTTAATTTCACTTAAAAGATTCCTCGACTTGATAATTGAGTACCTCTTTGTGAGAAATAATTCTGCTAAAGGAGTTAGCAGCAGTTCCGCATGAATACAAGCATTTGTATTTATTTTCATCATTCTTCCCTACCCGAAATCCTCCGATAAGCAAAAATAACTAACACGATAAATCCACATCATACCGTGCCTTAAAAATAAACCGACACTTTTTGTTATACCACTTTATTGATAAATCAAACAAGCGCAATCGCACTGTTTACTTTCAAAACGTAAATAACACGTTTGTCAGCGACTCCTTCCATTTCAAAATCTTCGCTCGGCGAATTTCAATGTATTTCTCCCCCTCCCCTTTCCCTTATCTCTCGGCCGAACATCGCGACGCAACAATGTATAACCGAGTGGTGTCTCGATAAGCGCAGAGGACGCGCCGCGGAACAGCTGACGATGATTCGACGCGCGCGTGTCGTTGGCCGCGCTCGCGAGCCCGCAACGATTACAATTCCAGGCGCTCGGTAAAATTACGCGCGCATACGTCTCGAAGCTAAGAAGACGGAGATAATGCCGGCAGCCTCTTTCAACGGATAAGACGGTTGATTGTCGCGAATGGGGAGCAATGGTGTTTAGCGGGGTGAATTGGAGTTTAGAGCTTATTTTGTGAATTTTTATATGCAGCTGGTTAATCTTGAGTGATACGGGGTGTTTAGGTTAATTCTGCTGTTATTTGGAATTGTTTTTAAAGGTTAGATAATGCCATAAATTATAGATTGGCATGTATAGATTGCACAGAAGCATAGTGAAACAAGTCCATTTTGAAAATTTTGATAATTTGAGCAATTTAAGTAGGGTAAGAGTTTCATTTTGTAGTAATATATTAATGAAAATAATTAGATCCATCAAATTTGTACGTGATATATCATCAAAATGATTACGGATGTTAGTAGCATTTTTATATTTGACTTATTTCGCTATGGTTCTAAATAATTCATAGAATAGCCAGGAATATGAAAATAATGAAAGGTACAGTGTTACATTGATTTAATACATAATCGGTTTTTGATTTAAAGCTTCAGTTTTTAAATAATTATAGAGCTTTGACATTTTATTTTGAAACGTAGCTGTTGATTAATAACATAAATAAATGAAAAACGTAAAATAAAACGGATTTTCTTAGTAGTTTGTGACCAGATTTGTTAAAAATGCTCATTCTTTGTGAAAAAAAAATTATTCTAGAAAAGCTTTCATGAATGGAAAGGAATATGATAAGCACCTATTTCTGGTCTTTTTTTAAATAAAATAAATGGTTACTTAGAAGTAGTAGTGCTTAAACTCATGTATTAGAGAGTGGATAATTTCAAGATAAATAACTAGTTATTTTGAATATATATGCTAAGGCAGTAATTATGAGTATTGTTTTAGTTAAGAGTATGTTATTTATTAGTCAACGACTATTCTTCAATAGCGAAATAATATTTCGAAAAAAATGCGTAGAATTTGTCCAAGAAAACCGTTTTATTTCTACTAGGATTCTACCGTAATTCTCAATCCTATCTTAAAATGTTAATGTGATAGTGATACGAAAAAGATTAAGCACTTAGATGATATCATTTTTTATATATAAATATTTAGCTGCGAGTTCTGATAAATTCAATGTCAAAATGATAACATTTGAATGATAAAAAATTATTCGAACTGCTCTTGCCTTAATCGTTATTTCTTAGAATTTAATTTGAGAAACAGACAAGATTAGCTAATTTTGTGCGTGAATGATATTGTTATACTAATAATATACAATGACTTGGAAGGTGTAAATATTCATGTCAAAAGCTGACGCGTTGTATAATTAGCTTAAAGTTTTAAAGCCTTTTGAGGTCTTAGCTATTGATTTACTACCTAGATAAATGTTACAGCATATTTGTTGATATTATACGTGAAGTGCGTATACAAAAAGAAACTTAAAATTTTTAATTAAACTCTACTTTGAATGTATAGTAATTTTTTAATCAGACCACAGATATAATATTTGTTATACTAGAAACAAGCCATTTTTACGAAGATCGGTAAAAATGTTTAGTTACCAATCTAAAAATTGTTTCATTTAACATAAAAATGGCAATTTTTCTACCAGCAGTTGTAAAGCCATAATCGATACCGATTATAACTGAATTATTAAAAACAGGCAAAAACTCCTCCTAACCCAGGCCGCACTCACAATAACATTTCCCTCGCGACAGTGTCGCGCATTGCCAATTTGAGGCACAAATTCCTCTTATACACGCGCGACAAAAAGCCATCTCTTTCCGCGCGCGTCTTACACAATAATTTGCGTTATTCAACCGTCATCGCCGGAATCCAGCCGCAGAAAAAGCGACTCCGACCTCCGCGTGCTCTTATACACTCGCTCGAACAATGTCTCGTCCTCGTCGAGCCGCCTCCTTATATACATCCACTTTTTTTCCTCTCGGCTGGATGATAATTCGCAGCGCGAACCAGTTTAGCGAAAATGGACATGCGCGCTTAGGTGCGCGCACGAGAATTGCAGTGGAGTAGTTGCGCGAGAGATGTTGGGGATACGCGCGTATTGTATAACGATTTAATCCCTTTTGCGGAGAAAAATTAGAGACTGGTTTCTTGCGGGAGGATGCAGGGAAAAGGAGGCGAAGGTTGTTTTTGAATAATTACGTGAATGGTAATGAGGATTTTATGGATATTTCTTTTAATTACGATATCTTAATTTAATTGAGTGTTTTTGTCGTGGAAGTGAGAGCAAATTTATTCTATTCTGGTGATTTAAAACTTTAGGAACTCTTTTGACATAGTATTCACAATGTCTTAATAGAAATAGACAAATATTTATGAATTTATAATAGTTTATCAGTTAAAAATGGGTAAATTGATGAATTTGTGTGAATATCTGTTGGAAGACTTACTGTACACCATAATTAAATCCTTTTTACAAACCAATAATTATTACCACAATAATTTTAATTCTTATAAAAAAATTACTTAAACAACTTATTTTATTTATACTGCTAATTGAAAGATTTCCTTATCTTCCTACACTTCAATGGTTACTCCAAATGAAGTAGTTTCCTTTCGAAACACTCCACTTAAACCTAAAAGAAAAGAAAATCAAGTATCAGCCGCGTATCTACTCTCTCGTTATCCAGATCGACAAAATCAACGGATTTATCTTCGACACGCACGAACACGCTCGCGTTATACTTCCAAGCGCGCGCATTCGGTATATCCATCTATATCTCGCCACTGCACCGTATAATAGTTACGCAACGCCGACATCTCGCCGAGTCTAGAGCCTATAATACACAGACAAGCGCGAGAGCTCGAGATGGAGAAAAAAGCAGGGGCGCAGATAGCGAGCGCGAAATAGCCGAGACCGAAAGGAATCGGACAAAGAGCGGACGGAGAGGAAGGGGAAGCGAAGTTTTCAGCTGGGTGATAGATTGAATTCTTATCCGAGGTAGAAGTGTGAGACGCAGTTGAATGAGGAGTTGGGAAATATTGCGGGATGCCGAGTTTCATTCATAATATTATGCATGGTGATAACTCTACGACGAAGTTTATACTGCGGTGATAACCCACTTACGTTAACTTTAGCTGTTTTGATAATTTCGTCTATTTTCATATTTTCGTCTGATTTTTCCTCGGGTATTTTAGATTGTAGTATAAGAACTATTGCAGTCTAGGTTACATAGAGAATGCTTTGAAGTCTTGTATGCAAAAGGAGCTTGTGTTCTTGTGCAATTATTTTTGTTTCTGCTACACGAATATTTTAATTTAATATAATAGTAAATAAGTTAAAATTGGACAACTTAAAATAGTTGAGCGACTTCAGTTCAGTGTCCTAAATATATGTAAGGTATTACTATAAAAAATAATAAATTTTGACGATGATGATGATAATGATAATGATAATAATGATGATGATGATGGTGATAATGATGATAACAATGATTAACCATTGATGACTGTTACATTTATATTGAAAATTTGACAGGATATACTTGCAGTGAGTGAGGAAGAATCTCATTATGCTATTAAAACACTTTTTAATTGATAAACGGTATGTACTTACTACATCAACCATTATGTCCAATGATAAACATGGATCTATGTTACTGCGACTATAACTATACGAACTGAAAACCCGTAATACTTATTAACTTACTGAATACGTCGTGCATTTGTACTCCTTGCTGACAGTTACAGTACTAACTTTTTCCAATGATTTCAGTTGACTCAAAAGCTATAAAACTAATGCTCCAAGTATGTAGAAACAAATAGAGAATCTCCATACGTATACACGTACATATGTACTCTTCCATAAATATCCTTCTCAGATTTACATACATTATCATTGAATTATCATAACACATTAGTAAATAAAACGTGTAACATGATCTCCATCTAATTCTTGACCATTTCACTCTTACATCAAACCTCCTATCAAACTTATCTGTCTTACAACCTGCTGTAAACCCTTCATCGACCGATGAGAATATTCACAATGCTATCAGACTCAGCAACGCGAAAAATGCATCCACACTTTATGCAACTAAACCAGCCTTTTCCCAGTATCTTCGCTAACACACTTACGGCTCGGAATTCCCTTGTTCCTTCGCGCGCGGGGTCATTTACGAGCGCGCCGCGAGTGCTGATTTCGCGTCGTAATGAACGACCGCGAGCGCACCGCACCGACGTTACACGGACTTCCCTATGCGTGTATATAGACAGTACGTTGCGCGATATTCCAACGTACCGGGTGTAATTTATGCCAGTGGAGCGTAGTCGTAGTTGCCGTGGTGCAGGCTCGAGTTGGGTCTAGGCGTAGGAACCTATATTGGAGATCGATATGTTTGTTTTCTTTTTGTCTGGGCTCAGTGGTGGTTCAGTTTGTAGTTTCTGAAGTTACGGGAATGGGTGATGTAGCCGTTGACTTTTTTGGTGCAAGTTTTGTAGTAAAGAATAGAGTAAATTTGAGAAGCTTGAAGTACAGAAATAGAAGAGAGTATAAAAATGGATAATGAGTGTTCAGGTCTTTGAAGGTATAACCAGTAATAAGAAATCCCCTAAACGCCAGACTATTTTGCCAATCTAAAAATAAATATCTGTTTGATTAGTATATCCGTACAATTTCTAAATTACGATTACCTATAGCTTTGATTGGCAAAACATAGCTAGAAGTATGCTCTTCTAACCGTAGCATGAAAATTACATCCGTTCTTTTGAGGTCAATTCTGGGTAAAAATAAATATTCTGTTGTTTATTGCATGCAAAAGTATACTAATCTATAACTACCAAAAGTTCTTTGCACTATAAGTCATATATGATGGGTTGAGTGTAATAGAGATAGAGATAGAAAGAGAGGGAAAGAATGACATGTACCATTACGCACATGCGATGAGTCAGAGTAAATAGAAATTGTTCAACTGTAGCCTAAATATGCAACGGTACATTTCAAGGAACTTACTTTATACTATCCATCCCTATTAAAAACTATTAAAGGGTTAAAGCAAATCTTATCATACTTTCAGGTGAATACAATTATTACATATAAATATTCTTTCACAATCGATTAGTTTACATTGCGTTCACTTCTCAGCTTTCCATTAAAAGCCAAAAGAAGACCATACAATTTTACAAATTCCTCCATTACGCTCATCCTTATACATATCAATAACTTCCTCGCTGTCCTCTTCCTTTGTCCTTCCTATTATCACGCAATTTTTCCATTTTACATCGCACAAGCGCATAATATATAGCAACGCACTTGCGATACGCCTCCGATCGCACGTTTTTGTTTTGTCAACAGCTCGCGTATCGAAGGAAAGAGCGATGAAGCGTAATACAATACTTGTCGATAATGAGCGACGTATACGCAAAGACGCATGTTTTTGCGCTTTGTTGAAGAAGAAGCGATCGATTGAACGATGGGTTTGGATGATATAAAGAGTAGCGCATTTATTGAGCCATTTGTTTCATGTTTTCGATGGCGGGTGACAAATGAATGTTTAAAGTGTATCTTTAGGTGAAGTTTGTGTAAACAAGGCGTAACAGCGATGTATGTTTGTAATGAAGGTTGTACAATTGAATCAAAATTTTAGTAAAACTCATAGTTATTTAATTAATTAAATTTAATTAAAATAATTAAACTTTCGTCAATATTTTTAAAATTAAAATTGAATTAAATTTTTGTATGAATTCAAAATCTATTACTTCTCAATCAACTATGTAGGTACGCTAAAACTGAATAAAAATTATTTCTAAATTTCTCATTTCTGTCGTTTCTGAGCAGCCACATTGGCAATTTGTTCTCAAATTCTGAAAAAGCATGCTCTTTGTAATATCTGCAGATATGAAATATCTGGAAACTTAACTTTTGGTCGATAATTTTATTGATTTAGTAAGTTTAATTAATGTACCTATTTTAATAAAAAAACGAATTGGTTCGTAAATATTCGATTGGAAAATATTAGGTTAATTTGTTGAACGATATGAAGAGAAAGTGTTATCTGTAACCTTTAGTCTATTCTTTCACTAAATATATACAATCGTTTAGGCAACCGCATTTAAATAGTACATTTCGACACGTGTGCGGAAGTAGATTATTGGCGAACCGAGAGTGAAAAGTCACACGAGGTAAATACTCTTTTTATGCACTAGTTTCAACCCGTATTTTATACCACGAGCGCCGAAGAATCATATCAAAGTTGTGATTTTGAGGTTAGAGTGGTATAAATCTGATTTTACGGTGTGTCAACGCACGCTCATCTGCCGTCTTGCGATAAGTATATAAGCAAATCCACCGTAGTTTTGTCGTGGATAAGAGAGAAGATGAAAGAAAAAAAGAGGCGTAGCTTCGTTACAATAGTAGTCTCGTTTATGTGGCCGACAAAGCAAATACACGGGAAACAAAGAAAAAATTGTTCTACTTCGGACTGGAAGAACGCGGAATACGTGACTACTCGCAGATGGAAATGTAAATGCAACTACTGTGAATGTTACACTGAAGTAATTCTACATCTGATTTGGATTGTAAAAGGAAGAATGAGCATTAATTTTTTGTGAACATAAAAAATTAATTATGTTTAAAAGAAATTTGATATAATAAATACTTTAAATTGGCTTATCACTATATGTGAATGCTTATATCTTATCAAAAAAATTATAAATAACTTCATTTATGTTATATCTTCATCAATGCTTATATCTTAAATGAAGTTATTTATAATTCTTTTTTCTTAATATCGAAACTTGGCTTCGCTTTACTTCATTATACATTTGACTACACTTTACACTTCACAGAGATAAAATATCTGTTTTTAAGAAGTACTAAATTTTCTAGAATTAATTGGTACTAGTACATTTTTAACAATTATTATTAACAATTATTCAGAGAAAAAAAATACCTCTGGACAGTATTTGGCCAAAGGATGAAGTTCCTAATCATAAAATCTTTCAAATTTATTTATTTCGATCACAAAAGACATGCATTTTAAAAAAATAATGTGACCCTTGAATCCAAGGGAAAGTGTCAAAATCGGCCATCAGATATGAAAATGTCGCACTAGTCACCATGGGATATTGCAGTAGAAAATATCACAAGTATTTATTAACTACAGTGTTTACTAACTATTCCCAATATCTTCGTTCAGATTTTTTTCACGCCTACGTGCTCATTACCGTCTAAATCACACTCTCCCACATTATCAATTAACTTTTCATCGCGCTTTTTCCTTCTACCCAAGTCCTCCCCTCCTCCATGTCTCTTATCTCTCGATAACTTTTCTGCTTCGACCCCGGCCGAAATCTTATCTCCAAACTCATTATTATCCTCAATCTTGTAACGGATATTCTCTCTCGATCGTCAAAGGAAAAACGAGAGTACTATACATCGAACATTCTTCGTTTCTTTCTCACTACCGTCGGCGAGGAGAAACTCGCCTAACAACTCTCGCTCCTCCGAGATGCTGCGAGGCGCAGTCAAAGAAAGTCGAGGGAAGCCCCGAAACTGTGCGCTGTGTATTAATTAATTGGGAAGCGTGACGCGAGGCGAAGGAGCCAACACCGTTTGCCCCGTGTATAGTGTGTAATTGGCTTACTGCTACCTTGTAGGCCGGCAATAATTAGCGTGATTCGAGGACGATGGTGGAGCGTTATTGCGTCACCCGAGTTGTTTGGGAAAATTCTTTCTCTAGTAGAGGAAGTCGAATTTTTCGTGATAAAAGCCAAAAGGTTCAGCGTCATTTTATTCGTGTTTGTCATCTATTCAAGCTTATAGATAAAACTAGAAATAGAGCTTATCTTTTTCGTTGATTAATCGTTCTTTTTTCGGGAAAGCAATTTTGTAAATTAATTTCTCAAATTACTTATCGAATGAAATTACAAATGTTCAATAATAACGTGATGAGTAATAGATAGGGTTACAATGAAGAATAAAGTTAATTATTTGTTTATCTGATGGTTATACATACTGAATTAGAAGTGCGCACTTGGTGTACCTTGATATAATTATTTTCGCTTTTAATTGGCGGTAATTAAAATCTTTAAAGAACCTTAATTACGTTATCCGAAAGCATGCTTTTAAATGAAGAATTCCGATACAGATGATCGGAATTAAAATTGGGCTTGGCAATACACGTTTTCGTTTAATTGATATCGCTTTTAGTTGACTACACAAATTCCTGAAACATTCTTGTTTTATCTACAGCTTAGAGAGTAAAAGAAAAATATTTTTCCGCAACATACAAAGTAAATGATATTTTTTAAATGAATAAGGTGAATTATCTCAATAATAATTACATGCTTGTAAGTAATATATTATGTTTTATCAATATGTACTGTACGTGCAGATTTAAAGAAAGCATTTTTGCAAAAACACTTGAGGGTTGTGTTGTCTCATGTTTCGCGAAGTAAAGTTTATATACTAGCATGTACGCTCGTAAAAAGAGAGACTCGTTGTATGGTAAGGAACTTATTGATGTTTTGTCTACGTGGAATTGCACACGTCTACAAAAAGATAGTAAATAAATTAAATTTTATGTAATCAAAACACATGCTACTCTTTGAAAAATTATTGTTACTTGTTTGGACATCTGCATAAAATCAAAACAAATAATTAGTTAAAATATTAGTATAAACACAAAAAAGTATTGTAGATCTTTACGACATTGTCTTCTTTTAATAATAATTTTTGAAAATATTTTATATGTAAAGATTAGACTGAGCAAAGTATTAGTAAAAACTAAATCTGAACTAAATGTGTTATGAAAAATTTGAAACAAATAATGTTTTGCTAGAATGAATATTTATTTTGTAAAGGATGAAACTAATGATTTAATATTATCTGTCGCAAATCTGTTTTATCAAAGCTAAAATTGTAATCTGTTACCAGCAGTCAAAGCAACCACATAAACAAAACTTTAGTGAGTAACTGAATCAGTCAAATTAACTAATTTGTTTAGTATAGCGCTAACTATTTTCCTTGAGTAACAATGGCCTGAATTTAGTAAGAGAAACAATAATAATATTCTTATTGTTAATAGGCTTATTTACTACTACATTTCTTATTAACTTATAACATATGTAGATGGAAATAAGAGGGCAAAAAATTCCGAATATAAATGAATAGTAAAAAACAGAAATTAAATGCGATACATAAGGTTATAGTTTACATAGACAAATTATGCAAATGCTAGCAATTTCCTTTTGCTATTAAACATATTTTATTAGATCAAGTTGTACGGTCGCGCTCCGAGGCAAGTACGTCAACAAAAAAAGGTACAGAATGCAGCACTGTAATGGAGTTCTTTTTCTACTATTACACGACGCCCATTCGATATTATTAAATTTTATCACCTATCACAGTTTAAATCACCGACATCTTCTACATCTAGATAAACCTGTTAAATGCATCGACAAATACCGCAGCTGTAGCAGTAATAATTTCAGTTACAAAACACGTTTTTAATCGACGCTATAAACGATCAAATCCATGACTTAGCTTCTACATGAATCATAATAAAATTTTAGCCTGGATGTTTCAGACAGGCTAAATTAGCGTTTCAGAAAAAGTTAAAACTACCTGAAGAAAGGAACACTTCCTTTTACGGAAGCGCGGACTGAACGTAATATCAAAATGAATATTAGAGTCTAAAACTTAACTGTAGACAAATTTTGGTACTATAAACATTGCAGCGTTACATCTCATAGGTATACCAAACTGTTTTTAACTAATAATTTCTTTATAATCAGTTTCTATTTATTATATCTTTGGTATAGTATAAATCGTTTATTTGTCTGGTTTGTGATAAATAATAAGGCTGGATTTTATTTTTAAAAAGTTAGTTGAAAACCCTTTTGTTAATTTATTTACTGACTAGGCTTGACAGGCATTGTTTTTTATTATGCTTGAAAATTTTTCTTTATTCCGGTGTAAGGAGTAAGAAATGCTTATCTCTGTCGTAATATTATATTATTAAAAATTCATCTAAAATTGAACTTTATATTCTAAATATTTAGAACACGCAAGAGTCTTTTTTCTGTCTATAAACAACATACTCATAAACATAACCTCAAAATGTCGTTTATGGTATTTTAATGAACTTAAAACGAGTGTTTTGAATTTTGTTGAAAACTATAACTACAACCTGTTATTTTAGAATCAAGCTACATTTCACTAAATTCTACGTTTTAGTTCCTTCCTTCACCAAAAAAAGAACAAAACTCCAACAGCTTCTCCTCTACTCGAAGATCATCTCGCGTCATGCTGCCAGTTTTCTCGCGCGTTATCACTGCGACTATAACTCCAAACTATCTCGCACATACCTCACCAAGAGTACAGAGAGACACTGCGGATGGCAGAGCCCACAAACGAAACAAGATCAAGAGGAGTAGCGCATAAGAGGAAGGAAGAAGCCGAAGGCGAAGAAGAAGAAGCCGGAGAGGAGTCTACCTCTCTTACGCTTGGCTACGGCTATACGGCGGCTCCTAAAACAGGTTCCTCCCGTGTATGTGTGTATATATCTCCGGTCCGCTTTTGCGCTTTGAAGCCGCGCGAGAGGGGAAAGACTACGACGACGACGACGACGACGACTCACCTTCGCATCGTATACTGCGCAGCTTCTTCTTCTTCTGCTTTGCCCTCGGTCGCAAAACTGAGAGAGATAGAGGGAAGATCTTTTTGCTCTTGGTGCTTTCTTTGCGGTGTTACAGTGCTCTTGCGTTTGCTCGTATGTGCCTTTGTGAGCGCGATTCGCTTGTGTGTCTTGCTGTGTAGATTTTTTTTTGGTGTGGGGTTATCTCTGTCTCGATAGTTTTCTTTATCATCGTCGGTGAATTCCTTATCTGCTGCTGGGTCGACTGCTTCTTTTTCTTGTGGAGCTGCTTCATTATCTGATTTGTAAATTTTATCCGCCTCTCGTCCATTACCAAAGCTGTCTACTGCTTCGCTGCTTCTAATTCTTGTGGAGGTTCTTTGACTCCGGCTTCTGCACACTCATCCGGCACTGTACAATGTACATACTGGCTTTCGTCGTTTCGCTTCATTAGGGTCGGTGTACATTTACGTTTTGCGTCAACTTTTTCGTAAATTAGTGTAGTATCTTCTTTGACGTATAAGTTTTTTAACTCTAAATTATGTGGAGAGAACCACTTTTTTATTAAGAGTTGTATAATTTATTTAGCTGTTTAAATCCTTGGTAGTATAAGTATATGTAAAACAGATTTATTTTTATTCAGTTTATTGATTATCAACATTATATTTAATTAATTATTTTAATTAAAACAAAATTATCTTTAATTGAATCTTCATTGAATAGTAAGGAAATTAGCTTCGGCAATAGTTGCAATTCAGAAGGAATTTTCTCTTCGCAACTTATTTATAATCATACTTTTTGAATCAAGAGACTATTTCATTTGAGCGTATGTCCAATAATTCTGTTGTAATTATATGTCCACACTATGTTTCAAATGTGTTCCCTTAATAGAATTCCCTTAAATAGAGAAGCCATTTCAAGTAAACTTTGACGTAACTGGACGAAATTCATTAAAGTTTGTTGTGAAATTAGCCGATTTGTAATAGTGGTGGCACTGATCCATAAATTGAAAAGCAATCAATAAATAATTACGACAATTTCAGAAAGTACATCAGTCTTAAAATAATCACGATGCACTTATTTATGAATGTTATTTTTTGAACCGTTTACTGCCTGAACATAGTTGTACAATGTAAAACTTTTATGTAGTATAGCTAACAGACTGTCGAAAATATTCAACTTCAGTTCAATAACCACTCTATTCAATTACCAGTGTAAACAACGTATAACTGTTATCGAATATTCTTCCAATCAACGATACTTATGTTAACTATTATCAAATTCGGTAAATACCAATAAATCTTCTCTCAGTACAGTTGTCAATAACACTTTTCTATTCATAAATTTTAGACGTTTATAAATCTTATTGCAATGACATGGACTGTATTTAATGCAATACCCACAACAGATATCCCAATCAAGCCATCTGCCAACCGCAAGATCAGCTTCAACATCTACAACTCATCTCTCCAACCCGCAACCTTGGGTCTGTCTATTAACCGACTCGGGTCAATCATCCAGCGTCTGGGTCGGCGCCGCACACCTTTTAAATACCTCTCGCGATACGTAGACCCGCTCAACCATCCGTGGAATCCACGCTAAGCAAGGGATCGATTTATTTCAGTCTCTCTCATTCTCTCTCTCTTTCTCTCTCTCTCTGCGGACGAGAGAAAGGCACATGCATACCGCGAATATCGCGCCGTCTGAGCTACCGGCGGTCGCTTGCAAAGGAAGACCGATATGCATGGGCGGGATGGACGGATAGATGCGGATGGGATAGGCTTGTTTGCGTCTGGGATTGAACGATGCTCGATTCGCGCTGCGAGTGAGCGCTTTGAGTCTTGGGTCGAGTGGTCGAGAGTGACGATGCTGAGGAAGTGAATGTTTTAGGGTGGTGTGGTACGGAGTTATTTAATTATTAGTGGATAAAGTGGATAAAGTGATGAATTATTATTAATAATAATAGAGGGTATTTGGGTCAATTTAATATTCAAATTTCTTGTCTCAAATCTTACCGCACTGAAAACTGAATAGTTGGTTATATTCAATTGTGTAGGCTGAATTATGTAAATCCAAAAAATAATACATAAACCTTACTTGTGTATTCAGTATTGTTATATATTAAGTAAGTATTAAGTATTTACTATTAAATATTCTTATACATTTTCTTATATATTATGCTACCATTGTACACATGTAGCTTCAAGCAAATATTTTAATATTTTAACGAAAGACATTCCAGCAACTCTCAAGATTCCAGCTTGGTAATTATATTTCTACTGCAATGGTAAAGGCGTTAATAGTTAATAGTTAGTTAATAGTTCAGTGTGCAACTAGGGGGGAAAATTGGCTTTTTCTAAGCGAGGATGATGATTGCAGGAGTGAAAGTCGAGGGCGCCCAAGACGTACAGAGTGCTCAAATCATCATCCGAGTCTGAAAAAGCCCTTTCCACCCGTGCTACATCGTATTTCTTTTAACAAGTGTGTGAATACGGCCTTTATCATGCATGCAAAGGGTATGGGGAAATTGACATTTCGAGTCGTCCACTAGACCTAAGAAATAAAAAGAACAAATTTTAAGAATTCGAAATTAAAAAGAAATTTTAATTTTAGAAAAAGATTTAAAATTTTCAAAAAAATTCAAAATTTTGGAAAAAAAAATCAAATATTTGAAAAGAAATTCAAAATATTGAAAAAAAAAATCAAAATGTAAAAAAGAACATCAAAATTTTGAAAAGAATTCAAATTTTGAAAAGAATTCAAATTAAAAAAAAATAAAATTTTGAGAAAGTTTTATAATAATTTTAGAGCTCTTGAAGAGCTCGAGGTAATATACATTACCTCCCGCTGTAGCTGTAGCAGACGGTAATGTACATTACCTCCCGTTCCGGCAAAGACGTTCGTAATGTTAAGAAAAATATTTACATGAAATTTTGTATAATGGTGCATTATGATACAAGGAAGAACAATGATGATTTACATAATTTAATATGTATATTTAATTACAACTAATTATTTGTTGTCCGGTCGGTAGGAGGCGGGGAACTTATATTTTTATTTGACACTGACTTTACAGGAAATGATTGTGTAGGCCCATATCTAATAAAGAAGCAGCTTATTCACAGCTGCTGAAAAAAATGAAAGTTAAAATTCAGAGCAGAAAGAAAGATGAATAAATTTTCAAAACGTAAAATAAATATGAGTATATTACGACCATAAAGTGTTACAGGATTAAAAACTATTAAACCCCTTGACCAAAATTAATAAAACCGCTTACACTACATCCCATTATACTTGCATGGCCTTTTTTCGCAAAGGCTGTACCTTCTCTATCTTTCTCTATTCTCTCTTCCTCTCTTTCTACTTCTCCTTCTCTCTCTCTCTCTCTCTCTCTCTCTCTCTCTCTCTCTCTCTCTCTCTCTCTCTCTCTCTCTCTCTCTCTCTTTCTCTCCTTGGCTAATGCACAAACCGGGCCGCCGTTGCCGTGGTGCAGTATAAGGGACGAGAGAGCCGCGGCAGCCAATCTTCGGTCATTACCATTACAAATGCAATGCAAAGCGAGGCAGAGGCAGACGCAGTATAGAGCCCAGGGCACGAGGCTACTCTTCATTATGATCGCGTTCGCTCTTAATTATAATGTAGAGCGAAAAAAAATAAACGAGGATACGGGCTGAAGGCTATATCCTTTCTTTTTTTAAGGATAGAGTCGACTTTTATGCTACATAGCATGGCTAATGCGTACGAAAGTTCTCGTTTATGTAATTGCGTGTTTTGCGATGATGTTTCTAACGATGTTTTTGTTTCTTTTTGTTGCAGGTAAGAGATTGGGTTATCTTTAAAGTGTTTGAAAAGGGGGAGAGCGTTCATTATGTGAGTACAGCACGTTGTTGACATTTTACTATTGTTTCTTCTACTATTGTAATAAGCATATTACATGAATTTTTCAAGTAAAAAAATTATAATAAGGAATTGCACAATTATAGCACAAATATATAACAATTATAGAACGAACATTTTTGGAAGTGTTACTAAAGGAATTTGACAAATTGAAAGCGAATTCGTGCGCAAATGTACAACAATAATTTCATTATCCTCTATGAAAGTGCCTTTACATGCAGAAGTTTTTCAGTACATATTATCAAACCAACGGAATCATCTTAAGAACTTCGTTAAATCCATTTACCAATTTGATTTCGCATTACTAATCAGCGACCTCAACACCCTCAAAACGATCAAATTGATTAACAAACTGTCTGCCACGTCTGATTTCTGATTTGGCTTCAGCGCAACAATATCTTTTGGAAAATCATTGTTCTCGTAAGTCTAAAAAAGGTTATTTTTGGCGGTCTTTGTAAGGATCAATCTTCAATACTCAAATCAACATCTAAATTTAGCTTATCAAAATATTCACCAACAATTTCACCTCCACGTTTCCCTACTACCTCTAACAGCGAAGCAACTCCCTCCACACCCCGTTCCTTATCAGACTCTCTCCTCTGCATCCCACATCGAGGCTACCCAAACTCCAAAGCACCGCACAATGAATTCCGCAGCGCAGAGAGTGGCTCGAGGATCTCGCGTAGGCGTAGCGGAACTTGCAATTGACGTTTTCAGGTCGGCTAGTAGTAGTAGTAGTAGTAGTAGTAGTGGTGGTGGTAGATAGTGGTAGTAGCAGCAGGTCTGGAGTTGAGGCCGAGAGGAGCCAGTGCTGCGGCCCTTCATTTTTTATCGCGGACGCTTTTTTTGCTCGGCTGCGCCTCTCTGTCTACTTCTTCTTCTGCTTCTGCTTCTTCTGGTTTTCTGTATGAGCTCTTTCGTTTGGTTGCTAGGGCGCTGTCCGTGTGGATTCTTTTTATTTTCTAGGAATGGCGATTCTTATTCTCTTGGAAGTACGGTGTGGATGTGAAGGTGATATAGGATGGTCAGGGGAGAAAAATGATACTGCTTTCTCATTTAGTTAGAATGGCGATAGTTCGTATAGGTGATTTGAGGATGGAGTCTTTTGAGGAGAGAAGTTGTAATGGATTGTAGCTGATTGATGACTTCGAAGATTAGGCTGATTTGATGATTTGCTAATAATAGTTATGATGAATGATTTTTAACTGGAAGTAAATGGAAGTAGATTGATAATACATTAAGAATAGGCTTTTCATAATGGTAATATACTTTTTATTCTAGCAGTGAGAGAAGCATTTAGTAAAATTAATTAATTTTGTTGTGCAAATTTGATGCAACTTCTTTTTGGTAGATTGATTATTTTATTTAGTTAGGGGTAAAGCTAATAATTTAGTAACATTTGACTAAAGTTGTAGTAACTTTTCTTATCCAATAGTCTTTTTCACGACATCGATGCTATTCTAAATTTAGCGTTACCAATAGTAACAAACTTTAACCTTATGTCATCCATTGATCAAACTATAAATTATGTTGAAAGTGCATTTCTTAGGAATTATGGCTAATTGACCATTTTCATTTTAAACCAATGATAAATAACAACAGTTAGAATTACTTAAGACTTATTTACTATTTTTGTGAAAGTTCCTGACTACGTGGAAAATGTCATTGTACAATATTATTTATCAAGACATATATTAGTTTTCCTATAATCACTCATTAAATTTCAATCACAACAATGAAACATAGCATTAAGACATACATATAGTAATATCCCCTAGTACTTTTTTTTCGTTTTCACTCTATGCCCCACCTCTTTTCTTCCACTCGCGCGTTCGTATTCTTCCTCGTCCTTTTTTCTATCCCGCCACGCCTCGTACCTTTTGCGCTAAAGGCCATTTTTTCCGGGACTCCCCTTTCTGCCTCTTCGCTCATCTGGCAGTAATTTTTAACCATGAGCACATGCATACACACATATACATTCCCATTATACATACTCACACACACCATCTCTATTTCACTCGAGTCGCATAACCCGCGGACATGCAGCAGCGGCGCAGTTGTCCACCACCACGTGGGGACTCGTTTCGATGAAACCGATATTTTTTTCGAAGGATCTCCGTCTCGTACGTGTTCCCCTTTCGCGCTCTGCGAGCGATCGTGGCCACCAGTTCGTATATAGCCCCTCGTGCATGATCGCTGTACGAGAGTCCGTTTCGTGAATGCGGCGAAAGACGGATGAATTTGGGGATGTGTGGGTCTTTGCGGTCTTTTGTGCCGAGTGAAAGTGAGAGAGCAAGAGAGAGAGAGAGATAGAACGGAAGGGACGAAGGATAGCCAGAGTTGCTTTAGTATTCTAAACGGTCGGCTTAGGGACTGTTCAACCTGATGGTTTAACTGAGCAGAAGGATTCTTTTGATGCGACTACAGACCGTGTATTTAGATTCATACGTTTTGGACGATTGTTATCTTAACGAGGCTTAATTTATATGGGAAATGTCATCAAATTCAGTTTGACATACTCATGTGTGGGTGATTTTTACGAAATTGTTAGCTTCATATCCTCATGTTTTATGTACTGTTAAGCAATACATTTTGAGATATTATACATGGATTCATATAAATCTATTGTTTTCTAAATAAAATATCAATGAGTTAAAGAAAGTGTTTTAATAATTGGAAATGATCCAAAGAAAACTACTCGAATTATTACATGTACAAGAAAAAGAATTTATTGTAATTCAAAGTTTTAAAGTACACTAGAACCTCGCTAAGACGACGAACGCGAGACCCAAGAATATCGCTAAGAATGCGATGTACAATACAACCTCAAATTTGCGATTATCTATGTAGTACTAAGCGAGATATAGAATTTCCTACTGAAAATATACGCGAAAATGAAGAGGATGGCTACTACATACGTTTTTTACGATTTAAGATATGCTTATGTGCCTGTGCCTGGTAGGGTAGTATTAAGAGAAGCAAATAAGTGATATCCATCGTCTTAATGAATGATCGGTCGTCATCTTTGCGAGCGGGTCGTCCTAGCAAATGTCGTCTTAAGGAGAGTCCAGTGCACATAAACCATTTCTACATTGGATTGACTTCTGATTTCACTTTAAGTCTACGTTAAATAGCGATAAATTCTGTTTTCTGTTGAAATGTCACTTCCGGGGTATCATATTTTGAACGAAATATGTTAGCTTCTGCACATATATAATGGTGTAGCATGTTATGTGACATAATACGTCATAATGTAGTATGACAATGGAATATTCAGTAAAACCAAGAGTGTAAATAACATCAGCTAAATATGTTAACGAAATATGTTAGCTTCTGCACATATATAATGGTGTAGCGTGTTATGTGACATAATACGTCATAATGTAGTATGGCAGTGGAATATTCAGTAAACCCTAGAGTGTATATAACATCAATTAAATATTGCCTAAATATTGTTGGTTGCTTCAGATTTGTACCATGTCATATTTATAGTTTTTTTAATGAAAATGAATAATTAGTAGAATATCCATACCAATCATTGACATTTTTTTGGAACAATAGTGAAATTAAACAATATCCTTCAAGTAGGTCCAAATCACCCACAATATATAATTTCTTAAATTACAAAAAATAATCTTTCAACGTTAATTCTTAAAGCAACAAAGTTCCTCGCTATATATTACATTGACTGTAAACAATAGTAACAATCTTGACTGTTACCAGACTCTTCTCGAGCACTTTCAAACTTATCGAAACTATCAAATTTGAGAACGAACAGCCTGCGACTAACTCCAATTTATCACCCATAAAGAGATCGCCCTTAACTCACTCTGCGCAGCCACAACACGAGCTATTTTTCAGCGAGACCCTCGCGCAACAATAACATAACCTTCTTTATGTACCATTACGACTTGTATTCGCTGGACCACGAGACGCAGCAGTAAAGAAAAAAAAAAGAAGAAAAGTACAAGCGCGCAGCGCTGCTGCAGCGTCCGGTTGAATCATATCCGCGCGTACGGCCCTCTTAGCCCTCGTAGTTTAATGTACCCGCAAACGGTCTCTCTCCGTCTCTTCTCTCCTCTCCTTGCCACCGTTTCCTTTCGAGATGTCGACTGTTTCTTCTGTTTTCTCCTCTCTCTCTCTCTCTCTCTCTCGCTTCTCTTTATTTCGAGAGAAGGATCTCGGGATGGCGAGGCCGTAACGATCGGAACTTCGTTTATCACTCGCGGATATATAACCTTGCGACTGCTGAAGCATGAGTTAGGAGGATAATAAAGGAGACGAGTGTCCGTAAAGCGTGCGAAATTAAGCGGTGTGGTGAGTTCGCTATTAAAATCTTTATGCTTTCGAAGAAATTTTAATTTTGTAGTTGCAGGGGGAGTTTGTAGGCAGTGGGAAACGGATTTCGATCAGGATTCGGGAGGATATGGGGGTCATTCTTCTTAGGATGTCGGCTGATCTACTACAATTGTGTATTAGTGTAGTGAATAAATAGTATTTCTACGCCTGATCACAGTTCTGAAAGTTTTTATGTTAGGAAAATGGTTTAAAAAAAGTTACAGTAAACTAAAGCTTAAATTTAAGCTTTATTTCATACAAAAACATTGATTTATTCACAAGTTATGAACAATCGGTGGTGGAGACAAAAAATGTGTGAGAAGTCGCCATATCTATGACAAAAGAATTGATTAATATACATAATGTTGAACTTCACAAATTCTTCATTAGACGCTGTTATTTTGGTAGTTTTTTTACTACAGTTATTGAAACAGTCGGTCTTTACATTTTACACGTAATTAACTAAGAATTTGTGAAGTTAAAGTTCGTGGGGATCAATCAATTCTTTACCTCAACATAAGTATATGACTACTACTAGAGTCAATCTACACCTACTATGAAAGAAATTACTATTTTTATATGAATCGAAACTTAAATATTTTATTTTCTTTTTAGGTTGTTTTTCTAGCGAAAAGACTTGCAGAGTGATGATTAGAAGTATACATACCCCATTTCACTAACATAATGCATACATACATGGCGTAGAACAGCTGGTATCCCATTACCATAAATCCTTTCTTAAACCCTTATCAAAATCCGTTTTCGAAATCTACGCTACTGTCCTCGTTGCACCAGTTGACATAACAAAACAATGCCTCATTAATATACTTTCACCACTACCCCATTACATCAAAACATGCCGTAAAAAGTCACATTCCTCCTTAATTTTCCATCAATCTGCATTGTAACATCAAACAAATGCTACCTAAATTGTCCTTAAACGCGCTTTCATTCTTTTCGATGACGCAGCGAACTTTCGCCTCTATCTCTCGTCCATTCCGCTCGTGCGTATACGAATTTGGAAATCACCGCGGTTCAACTCCTCTCTCTCTCTCTCTCTCTCTCTCTCTCTCTCTCTCTCTCTCTCTCTCTCTCTCTCTCTCTCTCTCTCTCTCTTTCTCTGGACACGAGGGTAAACGCTGAAGGATAAATGCCGGCAATTTCAAATCTAGAAATTGTAAAAGGGCGCGCAACGGATGCGCAAGCGGTTTCCTAATTCACCCAGCACATGTGTGTGCGCGCTTTTCTTCCTTCTTTTGTTGGGTTTTTGGGCTTGTTCTTCAAGCGTCTGGTGATTCTTGCAGTGCACGTGCTTGGGTGATCGGTGGAATTTTAAGACAGAGTCTGCGGGTCTCGATGCTCGATTGAACAGGTGCTCCTGTGGTCAAGTTGAATTTAGCGTGTATGGTCGAGTTATTCATTCGCTGTTCAGGACTATAGGGGAATAAGTGTAATTTGACAATTTTTCTACAGTTTGAGGGATATTTGTTGGATGATAAACTTTATTTGATGAAGTATTTGAGTTTGATGAAAAATCTTAGTTATTGTTGTTTAAATCTACTGCAAAATTATTCTATTACTCTATTAAACTCTTCGTAGTGTCTTATATGTCAATAATGCCGTGCTATTCTTTGGTCCATTTGTTTTAATTTAAATGTTTTCAAAGTTCCAAAATTTATAAATTTTTGTAAACAGTTTCAGTTACTTAATATAACATCTCTTACTTTATAGTTCAATCAGTTTTTAAGCTTACTGTTACATTACTATTTTGATAATACTATAAGAGTTCGAGCATTATCGTATACTTAGTTAAATTTTGTCTGTACTCAAATGAACCAAAGGCTATAACTATGAAGAGTAAACTTACTCAAGTTACTATTTAATGTGTTATGAATGTTGAAATAGTTCTGGGGTTTGCACAATCATCAAAATAGACTTTTTTCACTATGGTTCTAAAATGATCATATGTCTTATCCGGTTTTCTGGATCATACTCGACTTAAAATTGAATATTAATTTAAATTATGTTTCCATACATTTATTATTCATGCAGATAGTTCATTTAATTAAAAAAATTATTAATCTCAGCACTATACGTTTAGAACGTTTCGATACGTCTCTCAAAGAAAACTGATGAAATGATGACTTGAATTCTCTTTGAGCTGTGAAGAGCCATGCACTACAGCCCCCGAAACCTAGACATTAGTTGAATAAAATTTTGATCGAAAGATAAAATTACCTTGTCCTCTTAATTGCACCATATTATATTCAGTTAAGATCAACTAATCGTACGCGATACGTTTGCCTCCACAAAACACGCATATAAGACAACGTATATAAGACAAGTCTTCATAACGCAAAATTCATAAACAAGCCAAGCCAACGAATCCGAAACTTCATCTGCATCCGTAACAAAGAAGCTCGACCATAACCTGACGAAACCATCCACCGGCAAGACAATCGCGCAATTACGGCTCAGATTTTCCGCAAATATTCTCAACTCACACTTCTAGAATCACTCGTAACGTCTCTTAGAAAGCGCGCGCGACTCATCTTCAAAAATCATCTCGTAATCGGCGGTACAATGATATTACGGCGGGACATCCCGACAAAAGGAGATGGGCTCGTCGTGGCGCGGCATTGTTACCCGTGTATATAGAGAGAAGGCTCCCGAGCGGTTATTACATTCCTGAGCTCGCGGAAGCGCTCGAGCGCGATGTGTACGCGCAGGGGTGATATTTTGCGTATATAAAGGGAGGACGGACTCGGGCGCGGACTGTAGCGCGAGTAGCCTTTGATGGATAAGAGGTATGCGAAATACAGGCTTTTTCGCGAAAGTATAAAGTCCTTCTATTTCGGTGCCGACGGAAAGAAGATTTGTGTGTGTCAGTGTGTGTGTGCAGGTGAAGTGAAAAGTGACGTTTCGATAGTGTTCGAGAAATAATATAGTCTTATTTATTATTAATAAATAAATAAATAAATAACGTTCAATTTTTAAGAAATATAAGTTAATTTATAGAGTTTCTCTAAAACTGTTTAATATATATAAATAATTATATATATATTATATATTATATTATATATATATTATATATTATATTATATATATATTATATATTATATTATATATATATTATATATTATATTATATATATATATATTATATATTATATTATGTATATATATATTATATATTATATTATATATATATATTATATATTATATTATGTATATATATATTATATATTATATTATATATATATATTATATAAAAGTTATTAAAAGTATATAGAAGTACCATATATCATTAAAAATATAGAATACGATTTATTACGACGTTCTGACAACTCAGGTTTGTTATATAGAAAAATTCGTAGATATAAATTATGAAGTACCTTAATATTGCACATTATAAATCGTCATAAAAATTATTCGTAGCCAATATTTGAAAAGTGGGTCTTGTTTGACCGAATGTGGAGTAATACAAACACACGAAGTCGAAAAAGCCCACTAGCCCGAGGTGGACAGCATATTTTTTATAACACACGTCTGAATTACGTGTTTTTCTTATGCCTATTGAGCGGATCGAAGAAAAGTGTGCCGTTTTTTGACACGGCGTAAACACCGCCCTGATAGATTAAAAAATGACAAACATGTATGACCTATTTTACGCAAATTAGGCGACTATAGTGTTTAGACACCCCTAAGCACGTGGTATCATCCGGATGGTATCCAATGTTTAGGGGCGCCTAAACAACTTTAAGCTGAAGCTTTGCCTTGTATGCTCAACGGTCAAAAAGGTCGGTAAAAGAAGCGGGCAAAATAGTATATTGTGTATCTAGGGTGAAAAGTAGTATTTTTTTGCCCGCCTGTGGTTTGTAGTATGAGTCAAGACGCGCAAGCACGAGCCGAAGGCGTGTGCGTATTACGAGCCAAAGACGAGTACTGCAATCACACAAGGGCCAAAACGATTTTTTATCCAAGGTACATACCGTACTATTTGTCATATATGTCTTGATTTCGCGTTTCTGTTTTATGCCTCTAAAGCGGGCGTAATTGTAGCTATTTTTTCGAATCGGTGTAAATATATATTTATAAAACCAAAATAAAATATCAATAAAATTTTTCCAAAACTTTTCAAAATTTTCAAAAATTATTAAAATTTTCAAGCATTATCAAAATTTTTAAACATTATCAAAAATTTCAAAAACTACAAAATTTTCAAAAATTATCAAAGATTTAAAAAATTATCAAAAATTTCAAAAATTATCAAAATTTTCAAAAATTATCAAAATTTTCAAAAATTAGCAAAATTTTAAAAAATTATCAAAATTTTCAAAAATTCTCAAAATTTTCACTTTAGGTCACCTTAGGCCCGCTTTATAGGTAGTAAAATCAAGGAACTTTTAAAATAATGTCAAATTACAATATAACAATTGATAAGAGGCGTGCTCTGAATATTTTAAAAATGAAAAAGAAATATTTAATATTTCACGAGAACATGTTTTTTCATTGTAAGAGGCATTCTATCTACTGAATACTTTCTACCCTCAGTGTAAGTTCACTCGAAGATAAAACGTGCGTAAGGACACTCGAGTGGGATTCAGTTCGGATAAAAATGGCAAAGATACTTAAATCGTCGCAAGGATCAGACGAGTCGAAAAGCTCCGTGCATTTCTTATTCTAAGCCTCCTCCTCACAGGAGATTTTCGTTCGTCTTATATTTTAGAGAGATATGTTTGCTCTGCGTCGTCCGGATGGCTCGTCGCGAGTGGAATAACTGACCATGAAAACGAGATCCGACGCTTTCATAATCTTGTGTTTGCATTTCCTTTTACCACTTGACGAATGGTCTCTTGTGACATGAAGTACATGTATGATATTGCTAGGATTATCTTCAATTTGAAAAGGGTCCCTTGTACGTAAAAAGTATTTTGAATTATGTTCGGAATATTACGTTTATGATGTTACGTTTGGAAACGGAATAATTGCTACTATCCTAAAAGGGGTGCCAAGTGCAAGTTTACATACAAATTTTCTGTTCATACCTATATATTAATGCCTATACCATTATACAAAGTTTCAAGCAAATATTTCAATATTTCAACAAATGCCATTCGGACAAAGTCTCGAGAAGACAGCTTGGAGATTTTATTTGAATAGCATTCGTCGAACCGTTCAATATTTACTTGAAACTTTGTATAGTGACTTATTATATTATATTATATAAGGAAAGACATTGATATATTGATTTTATATTAGTTTTACATCATTTGATCTATATTATTTAATGACAACTAATTACTTATCGCTCTGATAACAGTTATGATGGAAAATTTGAAACATGAATAAATTTTGACAGTTCATTAAATAATGATAAAGATAAAGCTTTCAACGCTGTATTTTTTAATCCTTCACACTTCTGAACTTTGCACCTACATAATAGTTTAAAGAAAAAACTTGCTCTATTTATGATTTTTAGAGATGACCCTTAAAATGGAGTATTAGTCGTCCTATTTTTAAATAAATTAAATGTTAATAATAAGCACAGTGATTTCTTAGTTTTAGTGTTCTTCCACAAGTATTCTTCGATAGATTGAAACAAGGCATCGCCATTTTAAATTGCACGGAAGCTAATTAAATACTTTTTTTAATCTAACTATACTCCAACTCCATCCAAACAATCGAGTCACATATTTTAGACATTTTTATTTATCGGTTATCTAAATTATAGGTACGCGTCCTTTAAAGTGGATAGACGTATAGATCCCTCTAGGCTTTAAAAGCTGAATACAAATAAATACCAGTAAAAGAAAATTGCTACTCAAAACACTGGTAATCATATTAACTCCAAAGAGTCCCATTTCAAATACTCCCAGAGCTGTAATTTTCACAGTAGAAGAGAAAAAGTCTTTCCGCCCTTCAACCGGGCAGCATCCTCATCTTTCTTTCCAATATACACTTCTCTCCCTCTCACCAAGTTGACCAAAGCGAAGCCACTCGCCAACTGCGGACTGCGAACTTTTCGCAGACTCTGTTTACTCGGCGCGCTCTACAGTCGGCTGATCAATGGCTCAGCGGCAGCTCTTTTGCAATACGAGAAGCTTCGATCGGTCCCGTAGTAGCAGCAGCAGCAAGCCGCAACTGATTTGCCCTCTCGCCGACGCCACCGCCACCGCGCAGAAATTAGTCGGCGAGCGAGTTTTTTGCTCGGTTCGGGGCAGAGTTTTTCTTTTTGCGCTCGGGGTGGTCGCGGGGCAAGGAAAACTTTGCGCTTCGAATTAATCGCTGTAAATAGGGTGGCTTGGGTACAGTGTGAATGGAATCGATATTGCCTGTGCGCGTGCTCGTTGGCTGTATCTTTTTGATGTATCTTTTGCAAGTAGTAGTTTGTTGAGGGTGAAATTTAATGACATATGTTAACTTTCTTTAAAAGTACATTTTAAATATTTGAAATTCACATAATTTTAAGAATCTTAAAATATGTCCGAGTCGATATGTGCAACACTGTGACTGCAATTACTTAAAGTAAGTCAGAGGCTCGAAATATTTTGCATATTTTAAAGTATCGACTGAAACAAATTCTATTAAGTTGTTAATATGATTTTTAAATATTTAAAACTTGGACAGAGTTATTTACATATGACCTTAACTCATTTCTCCCCAAGCGGCCATTTTATAGTCGATTGGTTTTTTGCCTAAAAAATTGTCGAAAAAAAAATAATAATAACCAATAGCACTTTTCTGAAGTAAAATTGTCCGCTCTTTCCGATTCTGAAGTCAGAATTTTGAAATTTCCGTTGGAAAATTTTTTCGACAATTTTTTAGGCAAAAAACCAATCGACTATAAAATGGCCGCTCGGGAAGAAATGGGTTAATATAATCAAAACGTTGACAATAAAGTAATTAAAAATATTGATTGTACAAACCATTGATGTCCGCATATAAAGTAAACCACAATCAGCAACTTTTATACATCTAATTAAAAACATTATGTGTATATATCTGTAAATCTATAAATAAAAGGAAAATAAGAATTTCAAAATGTCGATAATTATATGAATTCTTCTTAACATGGTATTTGAAAAATACACAAAATATTTATATAAATTTGTATATAGACCATTCTACAAAAGCCATTTTACATTAGATCTTCGAGAAACGATCAGAAAGATACACTTTATCATATCAACAAGTATACACTCAAAAAACTACAAAGTTAAATGTCTTAAAAATCAGCATCAGCATCAGCTGTCAACAACGAAACACCGACCAACACACCGGCAATACGTGCTACTTATACACCGTCACCTCGCTAATACGTCTCTCGTTAACAACGTCCAAACAAACAAATCGACCCCGCCTGCGCGATTCTCTGTATACGTCTCTCTCCTTGGCCCTCGGCACTCGGCTCGCGATCGTAATCGCCTCGAGGTCAAACTGCGCGCGCGTCGCGTAAACTCTAATTTTAAAACGGTACGTGAATTTATGCACGCGCGCGGAGTGTACAGACACGTACCGTGCGTGAAAACACGTCTGGCGACTTAGAACCGTTGCGAGATTCGGCCCTATGCGAGCTTATCTGGGCGGGACAATCTTGCCGAATTCGATCTGATGTAGACGGTTTTTTGGTTAAGAGGGGCCAGATTCCTTCACCGTTAGGTGATTGATCTTTGATTTTAAATTCTGGGGATTTCGTGGTTTAGTTTGTCTGTACACACGTGCGGTTGTCGTCTGCTGTATTGGCTTCGTCATTGTGAATATTCAACATCCGGTCTGAAAATTGCAATCGACGACCCAAAAAACATTTTTTGCAGTTTTAAGGTGATTTGTAGTTTCTTCTTATATGTTTATCATATTGCATCCGATGATTTGAATTTTGAAAAACTGACCTTTGATTCGGAATCAACAACCATAAAAAATTTTGAGTTTAGTGTGTCAAGGCAATTGGTTTACCAGTTCAAGCACAAATGAAGGTGTAAACATTTTTTATTATTAATTGAAATTATTTATAATTGTAAAAACGTTATTAGTATTAAATAAATAATAATTAGTCGATATTGAATTTTGATATTGATGGACACAAAAAGTTTAATTACATTCGATAAAAACTGCATATTTCAGACAAGCAAAAAAGTAATAAAGGATTACATATAGGTATATATCAAGCTATGACTGAAAATGTTAAACTAGGTATATTAATTTAAAAAACACTGTAATACTTATTACTTTCATGTAATTCTGTAGAAGAATCTCCAAATTAAGAAATACCTTAATTACCTGCAATCTTCCAGAATAAAGTGTGTTTAGCCAATTACCATTAACATTTCTACTGCATTCATTATTATCATTAACTCTTCCTTGCACTTCTCCAATTTTTTTTATCTATACCCCACATACCCGAAGCAACACTTTCACCTCCCCTCCCCCAAATCAGCCATTAACCTACCAATCGACACGAAAAAATTCGCTCTCACTCTGTCAACAAAGGACCTACATCATCCTCCCTCCACCGCAGCCGTGCAAACACTCCTCGCACTTCCGGTATACCCCCCCACCCCTCCCCATCACCTCATCCACGCAGCATTTTATATTTATATCTCCATCGGGCGACGACTCCCGAGCCTCGGCGCCACGCTCCTCTCCCTCCAAAAAAAGAAGAGCCTGTATTACTGCATCCATTTCTAAGGGAGAGAGAGAGAGAGTTCGCCACCCCTCGTGCGACTAATCGATATGGCGCTGTGCGCGCGGCGGAGACGACGAGGGTTATGTACAGTGTAGGTACGGCCCGGGCAACTTCGCTTATCGCCTCGCCGCGCCGTGGCTGTGCATAGGTATAGGTATATAGTGTAGGCGTGTAGGCATTGGCGGAGGTGGAGGGGAGGAAGTACGGAGGTGGAAGAACCCTTTGGTTGTTATCTGGAAATTGATATGACGGTGTGCCTCTTTAGCAGATGCTGGCAACGCAGCTTTAACCTGTCGTTGGCGTTGAAAATGATATTTTTCTTTGGAGGAAGCGTTTGTAGGGTTGATCGCAAGGTGTACTTGAAGATTCTTATTTGTGTAGTAGTACTTGTGCTTTTGAAGTTTTCAAAATGTAGTAAGTAAGCACACTCTATTCCTGTATTCGCTACAGGTACGCAGGTGCGAATTGAGACTTTCTTTCGATGCTCGCCTCTCGGAGTATATACTCGGACTATATAATATTACGGATGATATATATTTCACGTAGTGGTGGTAGATATCTGTACCTGTGTATCTCTAAATAGCCTAATCTTCAAATGTTTTGGGTTTCAGAGAGTTCATACCTGAGTTTCTGCTACGGATTAAATTAATAAGAAGCTTCTAAAGTGATTAGGCTAAATGTTCGCTTTTTCTATTTTTGATTGATTGATTGACTGATTTTCACATACATAACTGTTATATTTTTAACAAAAAAATCAAAATAATGTACGTGCATACCTTTGAAGCCTTATATATTATTTTCATTTCATACCATATAAGCCGAGTTTCTAAGTTTGAAGCAGAATGAGCTGAAATTGTCAATACTTAAGACGGTAGTCGTGCTGATTAATTTTCTTACAATCTTTTTAAAATTTTAACCATATGATGATGATTATATTATCTATCACTGGTCAAAATTTTAGAAAGCCTAGCGTCACGGTAAGCGAGATATTTAGCCATAAAATTTTGATATTTAACATGTAAGGCCTATTTAAAGCTTGCCTTAATAATACATTTTTTTTAAAATATAGTAATCGAAAGTATGCGCCCAATATAATCACCATATCTATATAGTGATACCATTCCGTTCAAAAGTTTATATTACGCTTCGTGTTTAGCGTTTTATAAGATGTTGTCATTATTTATGTAAGTTTTACGCTACAATATAATACAATTTACACTTTAAAGGAGTTTTAACCCTATATGATGATTTTCAATAAAATTAATTTTTGACTACGATTTTACTGATTTTATTTATCACAATTTTAGTACATTTTATAGTTAACAACGCGCATGCACAAGAACAAGATTTTTTATTTATAAGTCTCACAAAATGTGAAGACACAAAGTATTTATAAGAGTTAACGGAAAATAAACCGTTTATCATTTCCGAATTAATATGCGATGCTTGTTATGTAAAGAAAAATAAATGTTGGGTTTTATTCACTCAGATGTTTCTTTCATTTTCCATAATAAGTTCTTAGGAGAAGCAGCCATTATCGGAAAAAATAAAACAAAATATCACTAACGGCAATAGTAGATACACAAAGTTCAGAGTACCTCTCGAAGTTTCGTAACTAATCTTTGATTGGAAATCCGTAAAGAAAAATAATTAATACTCCCGCTGGCCACTTTGAAGCAGTAAAGAAGCAGGAAAAGGCACACAAAGCGTTATCCGCATTTTCAGTCTGTCGAGAAAGAATCGATGCAACTTCTTGGCAAACTTTGTTCGGTCCAAGAAGAAACGTCTTTCACTCTGACGTCGATTGCTTTGATTACTTGCAATCGACATTTCCCTTCATTATTTATGATGTATCGTTGCTGCCATTAGTAATTATTCAAAAATGATTCGCTGAAACTTTTAGTATATGAGAAGAATTTTCATCAATTCAGTTACGATTTAATTCTTATTACTGGGAAGCGAGTTTTTTTTTATTTGATTGATTCTATTACTATTTATAAAATTCAAAGACAATTCACAAGTCACTTGCGTACAAGAATTCCATAAACCGCAAAAATACAGGAGATTGAGCGGAAAATATCGACTGACATCGTTTCTTTATACTTCACAAAATCGAGCACGGAAAGAAAAGCACGTTCTATTTAGCAAAGCCGCGGGCGGATAATACAAGAAGCGATGGAGGAAAGGCAGTCCTCGACAAAATATACCTTTGATCTCGAGAGAGAATGAGAGAGAGAATTCAATGTAGCTACTGCGTATGTAGTTACAATCTCGTGTTTTCTCATCGACTTTTTTCTCGGGCTGGGAGACCTCGAATTCATTGGCCGTTTGTTTTTGGGGGAAAGTATCGTCGCGGGTAACGTCGTGATCGTAATAATATTTGCTCGAAGATGTCGTGCTTGATGATTTTATAAAAAGAGAAGTGTATCTGGTTACGTCCCATTCTCTTCTTTATTATTCTTTATTAAAGTATAGCAATATGAGTTGACAAAATAATGTACAATCTGTTATTCCCTTTGAAGATTTATTTTTAGAAGAAATTATAATGTTGCAATTTATTTAAAATTGTTGTATTATCGTTTTCTTAATTTAGAAGTTTTAAACGAAAGAAGATAGTCAATTGAAATTATATCAAATAGAAATACGTTATAAATAAATATTTTTTCTGATAAATATCCACTTACGTAACTCACCGATGTGAATCCATGCCGCAAAAATATTTCTGGCAAGAATAGCACGGTAAAGCCGACCACCTTTGTAGAATTGGCCAGGATTTCGCGCGAAAAAAATGCACACATAGACACTCGTAATACAGACAAACAGAAAAAGTGAGTCGGATATATGGTCTAGCCGAGAGACGAATGGCGGCATTTTTCTGGCTCGGTTTCGAGTCCTACTTTTTTGTGTGGATGGAAACTGCAGAATCGTTGCTTATACTCGTTGCAAGAAAGATTCACTATCCCCTTCCATCATCCTCGTATTTTGTGGGAATCTCAATGTACATGAGATACTTTTTTTGACAGGATAGTTTTTATTATTTTTTGGTAATAAATGAAAAATGGAGATTTTTAAATAATTAAAAAAATAAGACCAGTAATTATTTTCAATTTTATGCTTTATTTTGTTGAAATTATCAGTGTTGTTATCATTATTTTTATTATTATTATTGTTATTATTATTATGTACAGTTATTTACAGTTATCCAAATATATAATTCAAAGCCATATCATCATCAATCAATATACAAATCATCAACTTTCAAATAAGTGATAACCATCCCTATTACATCACGCGCTAAATGCATTCCGAATACATTGTTCAGACAGTCTTCCATGGTTTTCAGTGACTCCTTGGTCCTCTCAGCTCTTTCGAACTTTATATACATCTCGCGGCCATATATCGGAAACAGATTTCTCACACATATATCCTTGAATACACTCAAGAAATGATCACTTCTAGTCAAATAAGACAACTTCCTCTCGCTGGTCGAAAACACATAATAAAGCGTCACATTCTCATAAACCCTGCACTCCTTCATCCTCTGTATCTCCCTCCTACAATCTTCATAAAATGGTCTCATCTCCGGAGATTCATTTATGGCACGCACGTCTTTCTCTGGCACTGGCATTCCCTTATCGCCTAGTTTGGCCAGATGCTGGATCATGGCTTGAGCCGCGCTGTTGCTCTTGTGTTCGATCAGCGACAGTGGCGTCCGCCTGGCCAGGCAGCGTACATTCACATCTGCTCCAAACTCCAGTAAAGCGTTGATCTTCTCCTCGGACTCCATGCTGCAGGCCATGTGCAGGGCTGTAAAATTTGAGCACATTCCACCTGTCTCATTGACTTCGGCACCCGCTTCTAGCAGGAACTCAAGGACCGTACAATTTGTACACTGGATTGCCAGATATATGGGGAAGAAGTTCTGCGAGGTTTTGGCGTTCACGTTGGCTCCGTACTTGACCAGAAAGTAAACCATCATGTTCTTGTTGTACTCCACAGCGATGTGTAACGGCGTTTTCAAGTTGTCATCCGCGTCGTCTATTCCCACTCCTTTCTGCATCAGAAACTTGGCGACCTTTGTATTCTGCCTGTTCGACATGGCGGCAAAGTGCATAGTTGTCAATCCTGCAGAATTTTTGGCCATGAAGCTGGCTCCAGCCTCGCACACCATTTTCACGGCTCTTTCGTTGCCTCTGAGAATAGCTATCTGCAGTATAGTCTCGCCAATGTTTGAGACTGCATCGATATTAGCGCCAGCATCGATTAACAACTTTGCGATCTTCAGATTGCCCATATCCAGAGCTCGATGAAGCATGGTGTCGCCAATATTATTTCGTTGATTTGCATTAGCACCATGGTCCAGTAATAAAGCCGTTAATTCCTCGTCCTGACGTGTGACCGCGAGATAGAGGTATGACGAGCTGCTGACGGTTTCGACGAAATTGGACAGGTTGCCGTTGGCGTCGGCACCAGCCAGGATGAGCTGTTTCGCGACCTCGTGATTGTTGTAGAGCATTGCCGTGCAGAGAGCCGACGAGAGATCCTCGAGGCTGAAGCGCATGACCTTGGGTTTAACGATGAGCAGGAGATACACCATGTCCGGGTCGTTTCTGACGACGGCAGTGCGCAAGAGCATGCCGCTGCCGTGGACTTTGTAGTACCTGGTGATGCGCTTGAGCTGCACGAGCTTCTTGACGAGGCGTACGTCGCCGTTTTGTACCGCGTTGACTAGCTTCAAGCTGCGCTTGTATTCACAGCACTTGCAGTTCTTTGACTTTTGTGAGAGTCTTGTCTTTAGTGGCTTTAGTTTCATGCTTCTTTTATTGGCGGTATGCATTGTTTCAATTGATAGATAGAGTCCTGTTTTTTAATAAGGATGTTGATAAATTGTGTTCTTTAAGTTGTAGTTAATTTGAAAATTTACACACTGATTGTTAGAATTTATTGTTTATTTATAACACAACTTTATTTATAAATGCAGTATAATTATAACAGTAGTTATACACGTAACTAGCACAAATAAGAGTAATAAAATATAATGTAATGTAAATATACTGCACACTGTAATTTAGAATATAATCTTTAGTTTTTAAATTATAACTGCACTTTATGTCAAGTATTTTTAACACTGAATCTGGTGACGTTGACTGCGCTATGTCTCGGCACGGACTGAGGCTTCCTCTCTCTGCTTACTCCCTCCAGCTGTTCCTTTGGGCCAGGGGAAAACGCCATAAAAAGTGCAGGTCAGTTTTCCCCTTAGAGCATCTGCTGCAGTGCATATCTGTGTGTGTGTGGGTGCATCTATGTGTTTGTACGAGTATCGTTGAATTCCAACATCCTTCCTCAACACTAATCCACATCTTTCTGCCATGCTCTTTAATTTTCCTAATGCTTTTTTGAGCATATCCGCAATCATTTGATCTGTAGGACAGTATTTATAATCCATCGCATCTTGACATTTCAAATCCTTTACATAATGCAATTTTTTATTACACATTAACTTGAGGCAACTTTGATTATCTTCAAATATTATAGTTTTTTCTGGCGTTTTTCCATCAAAATCTTGTATTAACCGACGTATCCATATGCCTTCTTACGATGCTTAAGCAAGAGCAATGTATTCCGCTTCAGTTGAAGATAACTAAAAGCATGATTGTTTTCTACAACCCCAGCTGATTGACGCTCCAAAATATTGAAATATGTAATTTCTGTTCGACTTCCGATCGGCTGTCTTCGGCCACAGTCGGGGTCGGCGAAACCTATGAGCCCCTTGGGTCCGTCGCGGTGACTAAGTCTCAGCTCGTAATCTCTTGTCTCCTTCAGGTAGAGGGCGACCCTCTTGCCTCATTCCAATCGACTATAGTAGGCTGCTTATTATGCTGGCTCAAAATTGTTATACTTGCAACTATGTCGGGGCGTGTATTTACCACTAAGTACAATAATGCACCGATTAACTGCTGGTATTTTTCACTATCTGGCATTATTGATTTATCGCCCCTTATTTTGATGTATCCTTGATCTATCGGTATACTAGATACTTTTGCATCTTGCAATCGAAATCTACATAAGATCTTCTCTATATATATAGATTGTTTAACGCAGTAAAATCCGTCTTCATTTTTTCTTATTTCAATGCCTAGATAGTGCCTTAAAATTCCAAGATCCGTAAGCTGGAAATGACTTTTTAGAAAATCGGCTACTTGATTGATTTTCTTAATATCTTTGGCAACAATTAAAAAATCATCGACGTAAATAACGAGATAAATTATCTCGCTGTCGGTATGCTTTATGTACAAGCAAGGGTCTGCTTTGCTCTGTACAAATCCATAACTTTTTAGCAATTTATTTAATGTATCATTCCATACCTTTGCTCCTTGCTTTAAGTAATACAGGCCCTTTTTTAATTTACATACAATGTCCTTGTTATCTGCATCGACAGAGCCTTCTGCTAGCTTCATATATATTATTTTTTCCAATTCACCGTTGAGGAAAGCTGTCTTTGCGTCGAAATACTTTATTTCCATTTTCTTTTGACCTGCGACGGCTAGGAGAGTCCTGAGAGTAGTTTGCCGTACTACGGGTGCGAAAACATTGTCATAGTCGACCCCATATTTTTGAGAGAAACCACGAGCGGCGAGCCTCGCCTTATACCTCTCAATGTTTCTTTCAGCGTTCCGTTTTACTTTGAATACCCATTTGCAGGTAATGATATCCCTATTTTTTGACTTTGATACGATTTCCCACGTACCGTTATTTTTTAGTGAGTTAAGCTCATCATCCATCGCTCTTTTCGAGTTATCTTTATTTGGTCCAGATAGGACTTCTCTTATGCTCATTGGCTCGCTTTCTTTTGAATTAGCGAAATTTGAAATAGACATATACCTGGCCGGCGGCACGCCCCTAATATACCTTTCAGAGCGTCTGCATTCGACGGGCTGTACATCGTCCTGCTGTATACTTTCCCTGTGAATACTACCTGCGTCGTCGAGAGACTCACTCTCTTCCGCATGTGAATCTGTCGATGACTCACTGCTGTTCTCTTGAGCTGCTTCTCGAGTAAGTTTATTTTGCATAAAATAAAAAACTTCGCATTCTACATTGATCGATACTCCAACTTTATGATCGTTTTCTATAAAGACTACATCTGTACTAATCCTTAATTTTCCTGAAGCTTTATAAAATCGAAAAGCTTTTGATTCCTCAGAGTATATCTCACAAAAGTTACGTAGTGGCGATAGATATTTAAAGATTACATTTGATACAGTAAATGTTTGTAATTTACTGAAATAACTACCTACTTTTTGGAAAATACTTATTAAAATTTCACATTTAGAGCAAAACATTCATGCGTTTGAAAGTTATGGTATATAAGTTATGGTCGCAAGTGAGGCGTATTCAAAATTGAAAATGCTATTTCTATTTTTTTCACGCATACACAGACCAGCACCCACACACACACGCGCGCGCACACACACGGTATAGTCGAAAGTGACTCCATCCACCGTATAAAATATATATGTAACTATGGCAACTGCTGCTACTTTTGAGTCCGCTGTATACACACACGCACAGACACATACACACATAGGCTCACATACACACACATATACGCACGTACGCACGCTTGCAGGCACACACGCACGCACGTATACACACATCCATACAGACATTTTTTAAAAATAGTGTATTTTGATTCCTAATGTCTCAAAGCATGTTTCTATAATGATTTTAGTATAACTTATTTTTCTACTATCACATAGCTTCCTCTATGAGGAAGCAATATAATGGGCAATTATTTTTCAATATTTCATTATCGTTATTATTTTTGACGATTGAACACACATATTATTTATTTGATTATTCTTTTTGAAAAAACTTCCTTTTTCAATCTCGACCTTTTAATTTCACAATATCTTACTGTAAATGAGACAGTAAATACCTATTCGTATTGGGAGATTGAATCATTCTCTAGTCCTTCCTTAGATAATTTGGAACGTATAGATTAATAAATTGCGTTTTCAGTTCTGGCTCAGTCAGGTCTGGACCACAAAGAAAGTGATGAAAAAATTGGACTAGATGAAGACTCTATGCAATAAAATTTTTATAATTTGGATCGTATAGATTAATAAATTCGATTTTAAAATTTAGTAATGAACTTTGTGTATAATACTAACAATCCCCAATTATTACATATGTATCTGCAATGCAAACGGATACAGAGATGATCGGAGATTTTAAGTGCTTATTAGATAAATTAAGAAATAAATACGATTACTCGCCTAATCATTCTCCTCTTTCCGCAACATACTTTCTTCCTGCAATACAGTACCGCGCACCAGACTTACCCTAATGGAAGATCGCAACCTCGCGCCCAACCAAAGGCAAACACAGGCACGCTTGCTCTCGGTGGCAAATTTAATTTGACTCCTCACACTCTCTTTCCTCGAAGGAGCAGCACACCAGACGTAAACTCTCGCTGCTCTCCTTCGAAGACCGAAGAGATAGGGGCTCGAATCCGGACGAGCCTAATCGAGTATGCAGAGATATTTGGTTAGTCTCGACCCCGGATGGATAGTGGCGCGGATGGCGATACTCTGCGCCCTTCGAAGGAGGCGAAGGAGATATTCCGGGATGCGCCCCGGCATTCCCGTGGCTGTTGGCTGTGTTAAGGAGATATGAGCTCGTCGCGCCCCTCTACTGCAACCCTTTTTTAAAGACGACGTCGCGATCGAATGGCTTGCCCGCTCGTGGGTATCGATCCGGAAAATGCATCTTATCTTACTCTACTGAGTCGAATGATGTCTTTATGATTATTTTTTATGAGGATTGTATTTGAATGGAGAATAGGGGAGCATCGGTTTATTGATTTTACATTGTTTACAGAGGTTAATCTATGGAAATTCTACTTATAAAGACATTTGTACTGATGACGTTACATGTTAGCTTTTATAAGTGTAATAATACTATTGACAATAGAAAAATGTCAATATTAGATTTCATTAGAAATTATAAGTAAACTTAATTTTGTATCGTATGAAAGTAATAAATAGCTAAACTGATTATGCTGATTAGCCGAGAAATTCACTTTCTTTTATCGATGACCTATTCAAAATTGAAAATTATTATGTTATTACTTTTATAGATAAAGTAAGTAGTTCAATAAAAGAATATTTTAGTTAACTTTATCATCGGTCTAAGTCATTGAGACTGAAAAATCCGCATAACCAAAAGCACGCTCCCCCTTGCCTTACAACGTAACCTCGTTTCTTAAACGAAATTTCGCCCTCGAGCACGCGATTCCAGTCTAACGCACTAACAGCATCCGCAAGAAAAGGTAAAGCCGTTTACGGAACTTTCGCCCTCTCGATACACGCGCCAACCGTCGAACTCTCGCTCGTATAACAAGCAACTCTCATCATCAGTTCTCTCCACACCCCCTCCAAAAGCCTATCAGGCGTACACCACCGCCTACACCAAAAACGCTCCCGATGTATAGGGACACAAAGGAGCAGGAGCCCACGGCAGATTCGATTATGCCATCGAACGACTCCATACCGCGACAACGTTCACCGCCTAACCAACTACATCTACAGCTATATCTATGACTTTCCGGAATTAAGACTTAAGTCCATTTTCTAAGAAATTACTTTATGTATAAATTTAATATATTTAAATATGCTTTAATCATATAAATAGTAAAATACTCTAAAATTGAGAATAATGCATTATATTATGACTTGAGTTCATTTGTTTCAAATTTGTGACAGGAAAATTCTATCTGTAATGATTTATAATGATCTTATTTCAAAAAAGAAACTGTGGTGACTTGGAGAAACAAAACGATTAAGTCCATTTTCGTATTCTACTTACACCTAAAAAGCTTGTGATACTTTCACAGCGTCTGAAAGATAATCAAAGTTATTTTCTTTCATATTCTTTACGATTAACACTTTTTCTGTGCTAATTTTAAATTAAATTATCCTAATACATTTTTTACAAGTTTTTTCTGAGTTTGATCTAGACCCTATTAATAACATTAGTATTGTCTATATATATTGTATAGTATACGACCATTGTTAACGTTTTTAGTTGTATCTCGGAATTAGGACCGCATTAGTCACTCAGAGTAGTTAAAATCATCTTTCTAGATACCAAAAGGCATATTCCAATTCCGGCAATCAAACTATGTGCCACGGAATTATAACA
This sequence comes from Gastracanthus pulcherrimus, assembly GCA_949152435.1. Taxonomy (NCBI): domain Eukaryota; kingdom Metazoa; phylum Arthropoda; class Insecta; order Hymenoptera; family Pteromalidae; genus Gastracanthus; species Gastracanthus pulcherrimus. The sequence continues at coordinate 175,226,018 of OX424573.1, read as the reverse complement.
CTCTCATTGTGAGTCAAATATAATATTTATGAAAAGAAATTTCCATTTTACGCTTTCTTGACAATAGGCAAGAAAGTATAAAATGCAAACTGATTGCTCGTTGGGTATTTAATTATTTTAAAGAGAATCTATTGGACTCCACGAGCTATAAACCCATATACTACTCAAACGGACTTTTGTCATTCCGCTTTCTCCAATTCGGATAGGTGACTGTATTATAAAAGTCTTTTACCCTCCGAAAGAGAATTAATGCGAAAATAACATCCGAAAGAGAGGAATGTTTGAGCAAAAAAAGAATATATATTTTGAATGTAAATAAAAGTTAAGAACAAGTTTTTATTAAGCAATAATGATAAATAGTATATTATGACACTGTTGTGGGAGATGGTATTCTACCTTGCTCGAGAGTTTTCGCACGAGCGAAGCGAGTGAGAAAATCGAGCAAGGTAGAAAAACACCTCCCACAACAGTCTCATACGATATTTTATAGCACAACAACCTCAAAATCGACAATAAAGTTGGCATTTTGAGGTTAGTGTGCTATAAATTATATAATAGCGTTTTGGCTCCAGTACTTTGCCAGTGTAAGTGCCTATTACAGATGCTAAATGATACCCCAGAGTTGGTCATAGATATGGAATAGAAATGATAAATTTGTATATGGATACAAAAAACTTGCATCCATCTGGTGATAAAACCCGGAATTATAAGGTTATAACACAGTCACCTATCCGAATTGGAGAAAGCGGAATGACAAAAGTCCGTTTGAGTAGTACATGGATTCATAGCTCGTGGAGTCCAATAGATTCTCTTTAAAATAATGAAATATAATATTTGACACCTTATTCAACAAGTACGACCTTATTCTCTCTATCTCATACGTCATAACCCATCACATTAGCACAAACATCAAAACTCTAATATCCCGAAAAGACGAAAAACGACGACAGCAGACTCATACAGCACCAGCACAGCAGCCTGAGGCTACAATACAAGCTCGCACAGCGAAAAGACGTGTCCTTCTCGACGCACCTGGTCTCCTCTCTCTCTCTCTCTTTCTCTCTGCACCTTGCCTGTTTACTCGCTCTCGTCGTCCTTTATGCTGGCGGCGCGTCCCCTCGCGCGGCACGTGACTCTTTTGCATGGCTGCGCGCTAAAGGAGACGAGACGAGACGAGAAACGGTCGAGAGTGCGCGCGGGCTTCAAAGGCACTGGACTGTGTGCGGGACTCTTGGGCATGCACATACGGGCAGGAGTCGGTGGCTCGCGTTTTTCGCGTCTAACAGAGCTGGTGGCGATCGGTCAGCGCGGAGTTTCATATCGCCCGATCTGGGTTCTTGTTGATTTGGGAATGCGTTTGATGCGCATGAGGGCTGGATCGAATTGGAGATTGTTTATAGGGGTAGTGGTAGGGTTTTTATTTGGTTTTTATGTGTTGTTTGTACATTTTCTGCGCTGGTATGTTCTTCTGTGGTGCAGGTGGTTGTTTATCCCGTGTAAAAAAATTAGTCTGCCAATAGTCTGGCTCAATAAGTCTGGCGAAAGTCTTGCAGAAGTCTGGCTTTGGCCACTATGCTAGACTTTAGACAAAATGTGCAAAACAAAAGCATCGCGTAATTGTCAAATTGCCAGTAACCTAAATTTTTGTCTCTTTTATACAAATATTCATATTTTAAACAAGATTGTAATATGTAAAAAAACTTTTCTCCTATTTTATCGAAAAGTACGTATTTTCACTATTCTAGTCGATACTAATAACTAATGTACTACTCTAATTATTTACGTGTGAAAAATAGTTTTCTTGACATAATTCCAAAAAAAGTCTGGCATAGTGGCCTAAGCCATACTTCTACCAGACTTTTGCAAGACTTTCGCCAGACTTGTTAAGCCAGATTAATGCCAGATTAGTACCAGACTAATTTTTTTACACGGATATCTATGGTTGAAGAAGCGAAGGTTGGGTTGGATTTATAGTAGAAGGCAGAAGGTAGTTTTAATAAGTTATAGTTTCAAACAGAATTAAGATGGCATTTACGTATGAGTCAGTATCATTTTGTACACTGGTAGAAAGGATTTTTAAACATTATTAACTATTAAGAGGTACGACTGTTATTGAATACGAAGAAAGGCGTAATTCTTAACAATTAATTATTGATTGTCAAGCAACAAAAGACTCTTGTAAGCCAAGAATGCTTTAAAAAGAAGAATCTTAATATTTGGTTCGATATATTGGATTAACCTTCCTACATTTTGAAATTCTAACTTTAAATTTACCTTGAGTTAAGTTAGTAACCCCTAAAACATAAAAGTGTCCATTGACAATGCAATTGATCTACTAGTAGTAGCAACCTTATGCTAATATTTATTTATGATTTTATGTTTTTCTGTTTTAGGTAAGACGATGCGATAATCCATTTATTTCAATAGCTAGCAATTCTGTAAGTACACAATACATTATATCTGACTGCCGCTTTCGCCGGCAACAAAATAAACATCCATCCGCAGTCTACTGCCGAAAATATTCATTTATTCAATTCCCAATAATTCCTACGTCAACATTCCTCTATCCAAACAAACGAAACTATGCAATTACGTGCACGGTGCACACGCCGCTGCCCTAATATGCAACGCTCAGAACCCTAACCTCCCATGCACGAAGCTCCGACAGATCGGTCAGTCCACAATTTAATACGGAACTGCATCCCTTCGCCACCTACGTAGCTCCTACGATCTCCCATCGCAAAAATACCCTCTATCTCCCTCTCTCTCCCTGGATTCTGTGTACCGTGTCCCCCCTATGTACGACTGACACGAGCACACGTGCTACTCTACGCAGGGGGTTGATTGACGTGTGCGTGTGTGTGCGCGCGCGTGGCTGCTGGCGGTGCAGCATCGCTTTGTGCCGCTCCGAGTATAGTTAATCCTCGGGGACGACGACTATGCGAATCTGCTGCTGCTGGGATTCTGCTCATTTGGAGGCATTGTGCGAGAGCGGCACTTTGTTCCTAGGCTCGCGATAGTTTTTGATAGGTGGGCTTGAATGGGAGGGAGAGGGTAGGCTGAACTGGACGGTGATTATTGGCGCTTTTTTTTTAGTTATTTGGAGAAAGATTTTGGAGATAATTGTTGTAGATGCACTGAAAAAAAGTTTGTTAAATCTAAGTAAACGTTTCCTTGAATCGTACTAAGAAAAGATTTACTTAAATAAAGTAAATATTTCTTAAATTTAGTAAATATTTATTGAATTGATGAATACCAGTGGAAACATAATTAAATATTTACTATTATCAAATAAAATTTACTATTATCAAATAAATCTTTTCTTAGTACGATTCAAGGAAACGTTTACTTAGATTTAACAATTTTTTTTCAGTGTGGGAAGGTGTGATTAGTGTTTTTAATTAAGTTAGTGAATTTTGTGAGGGGTAGTACTTTTCTGGTTCATTGGTTTTGATGAGAGTAGCCATGGGGGAGTATCTAAAGAAAATGATATTGATCTAGATATTTAGTTTTAGTATTTGGTCTTAGTATTTAGCTAAGAAAGAAAGATTGTAGGCATGGGCAAGTATGTAGATGAGTTTATCTAGATATTGACCTGGATATGAAAGTATATGTCTATTACAGACTTTATTAGATAAATTTTTGAAGCTTTTGAGATAGTTTTGTTAAAAGGATTATGTTATCTAAAATTTTTAGTAATCAATCATTTTCATCTTTTTTGAAAAATAATTATTTTAAGGTTTTTTTAGCTTCTATTACTCGATGTTGTTATTTTGGATATTGATGTGATCTTTTCGAGTATATGATTTAGAAAAACTTTTATTCGCCAACGTTTCGGGAGTATATTTTTCCTCCCCTTATCAAGGCTTCTGAAATTATTTACATCCAGTATGAGATAAATATGATACAGTATTATTGTATTATTTTATTTTATTTTGACTCACAACTTACGTGAAAACAACGCTAAACCAATTTTTTAGTTTGTTCAAAATGTAAGTGTCATGCAAGTTAGTTAGTTGTTAGTCTTATCTGTTTACAGATACAGTTACTGATACTGTTTACAGATAAGACTAACAACTTGCATGAAACTTACATTTTGAACAAACTAAAAAATTGGTTTAGGGTTTTTTTCACGTAAGTTGTTAGTCAAAATAAAATATCTAATACAATAATACTGTATCATATTTATCTCATACTGTATGTAAATAAGTTCAGAAGCCTTGATAAGGGAGGAAAAATATACTACCGAAACGTTGGCGAATAAAAGTTTTTCTAAATCATATACTCGAAAAGATCACATCAATATCCAAAATAATTATTTTGTCCATAACGTGGCTAGGATTATACGAAATGCCTTATATTACTTGAATGTTCATGTATAAGGCATTTACAATTTAAACATTTATAAAGGCTACTATAAATACAGCCGGTATATAAATTCTATCACAGGCAATGCAAGAATGTCATTCTTATATAATATATTATTGCAGTAATAGAGTTTTTCAATATACTGCAGACGAAATAGGCATTTAAAATGCTAACAATACTTGAGTGTTGTGCAAGCATTCAATAATTTTTAAAGTCTAATACTCATATTGTCATGCAATATACCACTATAAATGAAAAGCTTATGAATTCCCGGGCTTAGCGGAATAAAATACATGCGCAATGAAGCACTTTTCATGCGCCAATGAAAATTGATACCCAGGAGGATTGATGATCCCCTTATTAGAGTCCAATTCATAAGCGAAATATCGAAATGGGTTTTCGCAAACGGTTTGGAGGATTTGATGAATAAAATTTGTTCAGTGGCTATCGAAAATGAAAATCTTTAGTAACGGGATAATCCGTCAATTTATATAATAACTTTCAAAAAAAAGTTAAACTAAGATTGTTTATGGCATAAAGTTAAAACATCTAGGTCTTTATGTCCCACATAGCACTCAATATTGCAGCAATACCACATGAGTACTACGGTAACGTTAATACCATTATTAGTATTAGCAATATACATGTAATAAACGCATGTCAATAATCGTTCATATGCAGCAGCTTTGAGATGACACACATTATCGTAATGTTTGAACCGTCCTTATATAGTAACTAAAGACGAATCTTAGTACGTGCGAGAAAACGCCATCTAGCGGCAATTTTGAGAAAATTGACTTTCAAATAATGTACAATGACAATAATAGGTTTCCCAAGATTTGCTTTTACGTAAACTTTGACTAACTACATTATTAAAACATTTTTACAGTTATAGTCAAGATTTCTGGCAAAATAAATGATAAAATTAAAATGTTATCATTAAACAAATGATGACTGATTTTAAATGTTTGAAAGTTTGAAGAAAATGTATCCATGAATGTCAATCTGTAATCTTGCAGGAATATAGCTGTAATATCTTAAATTAATGCGTCAAGTAATAATAATAATATTACAGAATATTTCGTATATACTTCAGTGGCAGTTCGGCAGTATTAATGTGAGATGCATTAAGAAATATCATTCCGTAAACTTGCAGGAATATTACTGTAATATTTCCATGCGGTATGTCACATTACAATATTACAGGATATTTCGCGTATATTTCAATGTGATTTGTCACAGTGAAATATTGTAGAAATTTGTTGGCAATATTAATGTGACATAGATCGAAAAATGTCATCCTATAAACTTGTAATAATATTGATGTTATGTAATATGTCACATAACAATATTACAGTAATGTACTATGTATATTATACGATGTGATTTATCACATTGAATTACTGCAATCTTGAAAATTATATTGGAATATCACAGAAATGTAGCTGCAATATATCAACTTATCCGCAATATCACAGCAACATTGAAATATGTCTGCGACATTCCTGCAATATTGGGTGCTATGTGGGATAAATAAAACACAAATTTACATTATTTTTATATAGATTGTATGAAAAATATCTAGTTTATGAATCTAGAACTTACAATTAAAAAACAACTTAATATTTCGTTAGGTCAATTTACTATAGTAAATACACAGTTAAATAAGGCCAGCGAATTCATCAGGTTACGTGACATTTTTATTTGCTTTGAAATAAACTCTCAAAGTATCTACTCAATTCAAAAGCTGTCTTTTCGTTACTCGTAACAGTGATTTTTCTAATACTCTGTGCAATAGTTGTGGACATTCATTGGTACAACAACTCTGCCATAATGTTACACGCAGACCACGCCCAAAACAAACAAATCACCAATATTAATCAAAAAGCATACTACAGCAATCCGCTAATTCCAAATATTATGAATTCTATCGTTCGCATGATCTGTATGGGGCCCACTAGGCGGAAATCGTGTCCCGTGCGCTATTCTTTCGCATTTCCGATTCTCCCTCTCGCGCCTGTTCGCGTGCACGCACGCAAATCATCGGTGGCCGCACGCACGTACACTGCGACGCATGCGAAATACCACGACGGCAGTGTGCACTCGACATCCGCTACGAAGTGCCTCTCCGTCGCTGCCGCTGCTGCCTTGATTCTCGCATAAACTGCACGAGCGTTGTTGAATAATTGTATCGGTTAGATGGGATGAGTGTAATTTCTTGCACGATGATTTTATGTAGAGGTTGTTTCGTTGTTTACTTTAAATTCGCTTTGAAAAAGAATTTGCTTTGATGGAGATTTACGCGGAGGGTTTTTATTTTAAAAAGGAGTATTTAAACTAGTCATTTATTTTTATTAAAAGCTACAATTACCTAAGTATATGTGAAAGACGTGTTCTTAGATGTATAAATGTAGCAGATAAATCTATAAATTTAAACTTCGTGATATCCAAAGGTTTATTTCATAGAATAAATATGGCAAGAAGTTCTATTATTTCTGAAAGTATCTTATTATGTACATCGACTAGTTTCAAAAAAATAACCAGCTCTGAATATGTTTTTGAAAGGTCTTTATAAATCTTCCTCTTTTTTTAATAGATTTATCATAGCAATTAATTAGTCTAAGTATTATTATACATGTATCTATCAACAGAATTCCACAAAAATTATATTTTCGTAATTTAAAAGAAAATTTGCAGCGCCATACGCATTGCTTTGTTATTATGACATTGCAATTTTAAATTGTACTATATGTAAATTACATTTTTGGATATTTAATGCCCAATGCAGCTTCCACGTATTTGCTAAGTTTACTATCAGAGAAAACTTACCTATCAAAGTTATCATACTAATTATAGAAAGCAATTCTAAGTTAATTAAAGGACTAACTAGAATGGGGTTCTAAAGGGTTAGCTATAAAGGGGTACTAAATGGTTACCTATATATGGGTTCTAAAGGGATAACTATTATAGGCTAATAAACGATTAACTCAACAAAACATAAAACTTAATCATCCCTTTACAGTATCATCATTTACATTAGATCTTCAAAAGTCCACCTTTGCTACCACAAAATCGCACATACCTACATACGTAAATTCAGAGAATTGCAAACGCGTGAAATGCAATGCTAGTGCATAATACCCCATCTCTCTCTCTCTAATGCAGGTGCTCCTCCAAAAGCCGCGGATCGAAGCCTCAAGAACGCGAATGCGTGCGTCGGTGGTCGTATATACGGAGTTATTCGCGCGCTTACATATGCATCGGTCATTCCGTGCAGATTCGAAGGACGAGTGATTTTGAATTCAGTATAGTCAAATGTATACGAATGCAGAGGATTTAAGATTACTGAGCGATAGTCGAATTATAGCGTTGTGTTGCACTTCGATCGGCGCATAGCGTATTTTAAAATTCAGCGAATGCATTTTAGAACAATGTTCTTATTGATATCTGGAATGCGAAATTTCATCGCCTCATCAATATGAGAATGTTGCTTTCTCCTATTTTGTGCTACTTGTGTCCATGGTATTTATTCATTCTTCGTAGATATCCAGATTCAATTTCTAATTAGCTAAGACCTATTCTATATAAGCCCTTGTTTCAACTAAAGTAAAGTTTTCTTTAAACTTGTTAAATACACATATTTAGATAGTTAATTATTTTTTGAACCTTAAATCATTATTTTTTATTTATAATATGTTCGGGGTATGAATTTATATGAACAAATGATCAAGAATTAGATCGTAATCAGGAACTGGCACCGTATTATGGTACTTCTTTTTGGTCTAATTTAGTAATATCTTTCTATCTTCACCTTGGAATACCTAGAGTCTTTTACTTACTGCTTCCCACTAAGAGTTTACGTGCTTTTCTCTTGTTACCTATTCCGATTAAACTACTCTGACGATATTGGATGAATTATAGAGCTCTATGTCACGATTATATTATTTACTATAATCTCTGTTTTCCTCGAACATAAGATCATTTTTTATGTGGAATTATTGATTTACAGTCTTCGAAGAAAATACTTAAAAGATAGCAATGTTTCTGTAGAAATTTGTAGTATGAGAATAGACTAGAATACGCGTCTACGAACTAAAATAGAAATATACAACTTCGCTCATTCAGATCAATACTGTTAAATATCCCTTGTGCTACTATAGATTAATTATTATGTAGCGTCAATACTTCTATCAACATTTTTAGAGTGCTAGAGAACTGTAAGTAACATAATTACTGTATATATACTATACTAATAACGTAATTATATACTATACTACTAACGATATCGCGAACATCATCAGAATCTTAATTATCTATAAAAATACTTTAATTACTCACCATAAGTTAACCATCGAAGCGACAAAATAAGCGCACACAGGAAAATGTTTAAACACGACAATGCCGAATAAATTCCATTATCGCTCCTCCATTCATTCCGCCATCTGTCCCCGTGCAATTAAGCGCTCCGAGTTTCCCACGCGCGAAGTGCAGCGCGCGCCTGCGCGCATTCAGAAGACGAGCGGACCCAGCGCAATCTAAAGCACAAAAAGCAAATCTGAATATAAATGGATTAAGCGCGCACCCTCTGCATCGCGCAGCGCCAACCCCTGTCCGAAAATGCAACGCCATCGCGCCTATAAGTCAGGGAATATAATCGAGTCCCCGTATCGTCTCTGGTCCGCGTGCGCTGTGCATCTTCGTGCGGAGAGTTGGAGATCCGTGGCTTTTTTCGCGGTCGCGAGTTCAAAGGACAGATTTGCCGGGAGGGAGAGGCTGATTGCTCGCTGGTTCCGTTGGTTAATCGTATATTGGGAGAGAGAGAGAATATGGATGGATGAGAGGGGAGACGAGAAGGGGTGGAGAGAGGAATAATTGCTCGGGTTGAGGGAGTTCTTTGAAGGAAAGAGGTATTTGTTATGGGCAATAATTTTGGAATATGTGATATTTTGCGGTAGTTTTATTATTTATTAGATTACAACGATAATTTTGGAGTACATTGTTTAGATGTATTTGAAATGGACGAGTTTATTCTTTATATTATAATTAAATTATAAATTCCAGCAGAATATTAAGAAAAATATGATGCTATTTAACGATTACTGAATTGATATCGTTATTCTAATTTATATTCGTAATTGTATAAATATGCACTTGTAACCTCAATTGTATCTTCAATTGTATCCTCTGTTGTATCCTTAACTGTGTCCTCAGTCATATTCTCGATGGTATCCTCAAAAGCATCTTTAACTGTATCCTCAATCGCATTCTCAATTGCATCCTAAATTGTATATTCAATTGTATCCCTAATTGCATCCTTAATTGTGCATCACGGTTTAACCATGTTGAAGTTTACATCGTTATGCCAAATTGTTAACACAGTGTATAATCTTTTCACATTTTCAAACAACAAGTAAACTTCATTTCATGCATTCGTGAAATGTCCACTTCCGAATATACACTTACCACGATACACCTGCAATCTTCATCATCCAAACGCATACTTTCCAGCCAAACAAAATACCATATCATTTTCGTCTATTCCCCGGCTATTCATCAGCATCGATTCCACTCCCAGTCTCTATGCAAACACGCCCAGCTTACAAACCGCGCAATATGTATGATCCGGGGCAAATATACGAATCGCGCGCGTATCAATACTGCGCCGCTCCTGCACTCGACGTCGAACAATTCGGCAGATCCGCGCACAATACCGCCGTGCCATCATCATCATCATCATCTACCTCGGAAATCCGTGTGCACACCCATACACGGGAACAAGCAATGAATCATGAGCCTCGACGCGGTTAAACCTGCGCGATCTACATATCGCTATGGGCTTCGAAATAATTCACAAATCGCCGAAACGAACTCACCTACTATAGCGAAGCGTTATGGGCTCGGATGTACACCACATGTGGATGTAGGATCTAACGGGGGTGCGATAAGGGTACGAGTGTCCGTGTGTAAGTGTATAAACGGAGTTACATAAGCCCAAGGGGTTATGACGATGCGAGCATTAGCCGAGAAAGTCTGAGCGAGAGGAGAAGGCCTAGACTGCATCGGTACCCCCTGCGATGAATGTTCCTTGGGGGTCCAGGGTGTAGTGTATAGCGAGGCTGATGCTGCTGTTGGTAGAATGAGATGGAGAGAGTCGGTATAAGAGAAGGAGAGGTTATAACATCGTGTGCGCGTATGAGCCATGCGTCATGCGGAGAGTCGCGTGGCTCCTTTGTGATACTGTACGTGCAGTGCTCACCTCTCTCTCTCTCACTCTCTCTTGCGCTCTCTCGCGCTCGCTCTCTCTCTCTCTCTCTCTATCCAGCGATGTATGTATTCGCTCAGGCGTTGATATACATTTCGGTGTGTCAAAGGTTTTTCCAAATATTTACTTGCTAAGCGAAAGTAGCGCGAATATTTTCGAAGTAGGATACTGAACCGTACTAGTGCATCTGTCATTGTTAGTATGCTTTTATGTTTAAATGACCTTTAGAATCAAACAACTTTCGCAGGTAAATAGGAAAGTTTGAAGTATACTTTTAATCAAATTGTCGTATTGAATTCCTGCAGTATCGTAAACACTGTTATAATTTGCAGATATGCAGATTACTATTTGAAAGAATTTATAGCATAACATATGCGTGGATCCACCTAACCTTCTGTGTTCAGTGAAATTTCAAATTTCAGTGAAATTTGTTTGTAGAAAGCACATTAACTGAGGGCATATTAATACATGTTCATAGTTTAATAGAATGATACAATAACCGAAAAAAATGACTTTTTTTATTTTAATAGAATCACTATTAAATGTTAAAATTTTTTACTCTAAACAAATGTTTTTATAAAGGTTAAAGAAATAATTACAATTTTGAAGATAAAAAAGTTAAGCTAAATTATTGTTAAATTGCTTTAATAAGATAATTACACGAGCTTATATAGATAAAAATTAAAATTCGGTGATACGTGATAAATAAATGTATAAATGAGATTAGATAAGACTACGAGATAATAAAGACCCATTATTATACGATACGTGCCAAAAAATGAACGGAATTAGAATAGAAGAATAGAAATAGCTATGACACTTCCCCTCATATTTTGAACAATAGCTGAACGCAAGCAGACAATCCCACGTCTAATTCTACAATTTCTGCGTCCATTGTCCCGGAGGCTCGTCAAAATTATTTTTAACGCCGGCGCATTCTCATTCATCCTCAGGTTCTTTTTGTCATCACTCCGAGGCACGCGCGCAGTTTTTAATGAAGCCTTTGCTCGAATTGAAAGAAAGAGAGAGGAAGAATGGCTGATTGATCAACACATTTATTTTATCGGAGATTTCAAAACTAGAAGCCATTTTGAAATAAAATAGAAAATACACATTTCTGTTAAATTGAAGATGATTATATTTTTTACACGGACAATGTTAGGATTAATGAAATTAGTTAGTTATTGATCTTAAGGCTGATTAAGAAACCGTTTTGGTAATTCGCATTAAAATTAAATTTGATACCTTAAAAAGAATTAGTATATTCTACCTCAACTGACATATTGACACCTGGCACATTGGCATCAGCAAATCGTCGGGTGAGAGGAAGATCGTACGAAAGCAAACGCGTTTGATAATTAAATAACACTATTATCAAATGTAATGAATTTATGTAGTGAAATCTTATTACGTTATCCGTTATCTTATACTATTTATTTATTTACTATCTTAGTACGTCTTCCAACTCTCCGCCGAGGTGGAACGTACTTCCTCTCACCCGACGAAATAGAATGCATTTAACGACGATAATTTAACGATTATTATAAATTCTAATTAAAAGTAAAATTCATTTGTAGTACAAATAATATTATAATTTGTATTCATGTAACATTGTTTTTAATTTTTAATGAAGTTTTTAATAAAGTAGTCGTGTGATATAACTTATGATGTACCGACCATATCCCTGAGATTTGATGATATAAACTCTTACCTACAATTGATAACATACTCTGCAATGCTCAGTACGCACGCGAAATCCAGACAATTCCACTCTGAAGCACAACAAAAACCTCCAAGCATTCCCAACATTTCCCCCTTTTAATAAAATCTCCAAGCTACTCCGCCTTATCTCGCATCCCCCTCCCCCACCTTCCATCTCTCCATCCGTCCGTCTGCCGTGCAATCTCGACGCTCTACACGCGGCCATCTCGCGATTCTCATAGACCAGCGTGTGCACACGTGCAACCGGATCGAGCGCTTCTCCCGACGCTGGAAGAGGGTCATATTGCATCTCCCATCCTCCCCTCTTTACTTCTGCTACGCTCGAGCTTCAGCCTCGGCTTCAACTACGCTTCGGCTTTGCCTTCGGCTTCAGCCCTTGCGCATACCCTCGTTTCTCTCTTGTTCTCCGTTCTATCGTACGCGTGCGGGGGTGGGGGGGGGGGGTGGCAAAGAGGAGGCAGAAGCGAGCGCAGCGGTGTCTACATTTAAATCGGAGAAAATTAACTGATTCACGGTGAATGGTGCGCTGATTCGAGTGGAGAAGTGTCACGTGCGAATACGACGGAACACTGGTTTTATGATTGGAAAGTCATTTTTTAATTCTATTAGAGGGAATTACGTTTTTGTATTGGAAAATGATTTGTTGTAGAGCTTAGGAGATTGGGAGGTAAAATTCGGCTTGGATGAGCTTTCGTCGGAACGCACTTCATGCTTGAAAAGAGGTTGAATTTAGTTGAGCAATCTGCGTTTTATTGATTGGCTTTAGTGCCTGAAAAGTGTTATCGATCGCGCCATCAGCGAAGCGTAAGAAATTAATAAAAGACTGTGCTTTGGCATCATGAAGAGTTAGTATACCTATAGCTTGAAGAAGATTTACCTTACAAACTCGTTATGAAAATTGGAATTATTAACGTAAATTGAAAAGACACAGTTTACGTAAAAATAGAATTCATTAGTAATTTTGAATCTTATTAAGAAAATTAATGCATAATTTGAAATTAGATATTTTACTTTAAGCAAAAAGTTAATTATACTAGATAAGATAGTATTTTTATTACAAATTACAAAAAAGATGAAAAATTTATCTAGACAAATATTTATCTTTGGCTAAATGAAACTAGATACTTTGTTATCTGAATAACAGTTTATGAGTTTATCTAGTCATTTTGTTACCTAGATGAGAGTTTAGCTAAATATCTTATAATTTAGGTAACAGTTTTTCTAGATACTTTGCTAAGTTGATAAACATTTAATTGTACATGAAGGTTTACCTAGAAACTTTGTTATATACATAAATTAGCTGTTTTGCAACCTAATTCAGAAGGAATTTAATAGGGAAGAATACCGATAATTATAGTTAACAGTATATTCTTGTAAATCATGGTATAGTTTTCTTGGAAACTTTTGGAATATTTACGATATCTTCAAAATTGAGTAAGATATAGGTAAAACTTTAAAAAGTTGTGACGTAACTACGGCCGGAACCTTTTGATATTTTAACGGTGTGACGTCATTCAAAGGACCTTTAATAAGCTATAACTTTTCGCAAATTGAGTTATTTATTAAAAATTCAAAAAGCAATACACATCGACTTAGATTATTTACCATTGGCACAAGTGTCGAACAGCAAATAAATGTTACATTCTTCCCTATCGCACTTAATATCACTAGCAAAAATGTCTTTAATTTTCCAGACCCTATATTCTTTATCTTGATCTTTTATCGAAGACACGAATTTTGTCCACGACTGACCACATTCATACCCCCATCATCATCATCATTCCCCAATATCCAATTTCCAAATACCCGCGTACAACATACGCTCATCATCCCCGAAACTTCCTTATCTCACCGCACCCAAAACCACTTCCCCCGAATTCTCATATCACGTCCTCCTTCTCCTTCGCACACACACACACACACACACACACATGTCGCCCGTAAAATCCTAGAATACGTCGCGCAACCCTCCACAGGCCAAATAAAAGCATCGAAACGGTCCGCGCGCTAATCGCCGCTCACGCACGTCCGCCTAAAATGTGCCCGCAGCCTGTCAGCTCGTCTCGCAAAATGAAAATAATGAAAAAAAAAAAAAAAAAAAAAAGAGAGTGAGAGAGATCCGACGCGCAGAAGCACCTCATGCATAGCCAATCGACAGTCATTAAATTACCGACGACTGCGACTCCCCGCTGCGGCGCATCATTTCTGCTCTCGCAAGCCCCCTTCCCCCCCTTGCGTACATATTACGTATAGCGTTGTAGCGTAGTGTAGTGTACGTACGCCCCCATTCAAAAGCGGACCCTCTTATTTTTGCGCTCTGACCGAGTGGTGGAGCGAGCGAGCTGGCCAGCGAGTGAGTCGACGTATATGCAATAAAGCCCTTTTGGACTGGATGGCTGCGTGGAAGCGGCGAATTTGCATCATAATGAGATGGATGAGCGTGCGAGTGTTATTTTTTTTCTTTCTTTATTGGCAGATGCGCGATTAGAGTTCGGTGCTTTTCATTTCTATCGGAGTGGCGTTAAAGATTGAATTATTAATGGTAGTTTTGGTTATTGAGGGATATATCTATTGGCCGCACAACAATATTTTCATTTTACGAGCAGTAGGTACTGTGTTTTTATATGAAATGGATATAATGGATACGACATTTAAAGCATACACGAGATACCGATATTTAAAGCATAGTTGTCTTCTTAAATCATACGACATAGCTAAACAAGTAATACATATGGCTGATTAATCAAGTCCCTTAGTTGATGAACCAATTCGATTATTAGACGTTTCTTCAATTATCGTAAGAATTAACAGGTTCCTCTTGTCTTAACGATATCACCTGCTAACAGAGCTCCATCATTTCTTCACATTGTTCCTGCATTTACATAATTACACGATTTATATTACGAAGTTTGGCATTCAATACACTTTGTGTTAGAATGCAAACAAAATGCTATGTGCGTGTAGTTAGATTATCGTTTTATTATTCGTCGATAGTTAGTTCGAGGTAAACAATCGATTGATCTCCAAGAACTTACAAACTTCAAAATTCTTTATTAAAACGCTACAAAGAAGACATTCAACCAGTAAAGATAGCAATACTTCAACGTAAATTTCACTCCAACATCCCAATCTTAACAACATAACAACTATATACCTCCCATCCCAAATAACAACGAACAATCCATCTCACCGACACACCCCAACTCCTCTCGTAAAATGTTCGAGCGCCACTCGGACTCTCGACTGCGCAAAGCAACTTACACAGCATCCATGACTCGGCTGGGGGAGGTCTCAACCAGATACGACGCCTCCGCGCATCCTCCATACCCCTCCGCGCAGCGTAAAAGTAGACAGGCGCGTATAAGTGCATCGGTGGGGGGCAGCAAAAAACTAACGGCAGCAGCCCCAAGGCACTTTCGCAACCCTTTTTGTAGCTGGCCAGTCGTGTGTGCGCGGGAGAGAGGCTGTATTTATCGATTATTTCCCGTTGCAGCCAGCGGTAGCTTCGGAGATTATTCCCTGCCACTTGTGTAGACACACGCGGGAGGCTCGGCTGCACGAGGATCGTTTTGTTTGGCTGCGACCGCGCGTTAAGCTCGCCTGTGCACGTGTGAGATTGGCCATTTGAGGGATGGTTTATTGCTTCGTTTTCGTTTTGGTGGGGATTCTTCCTTTTTTTTTTTGGTGGGTTTGTTGATTCTTTTTGGGAGGTGGTGTGTAAGTTGTGATCAACAGTAGGTGAAGCGTGTACATAGTTTTATAAAAGGATAAGGATGAAAGGTAGTTAATTGTCTAACATCAAAATATAGTAAAGATCATTCATCTTGATAAATTATTATCTATATAACACATTATCTAGGTTATAAAGTTTCTAAATAATGCCTTATTTAGATAAATTGAATTTAAAAATGACGGAAAAAATTATCTAAAGATTGCGTGTAGATTAAAGTATCGTTAGTAAACAATTAACTGGATGCTCAATTACCTATCTGCATAAAAATTAAATAGTTGCGAAAAAAATTCAGTAATCGTATATACCAGGCAGAAAAGAAGAATATTAGGTTTTTATCTATATATTGAGTTATCTAGATAAATATTTTACAATTTTATTCGGTAATTTAATTAGATATCTTATCTAGATAACGCATTATCTAAATATTCGTGAATTTATATACTTTAAAGCAAAGATATATAATGTATCTAGATGAATTTGTTATGTTTCAGCTTTAAATTACTTCTTGTTATCCATTTCTTCAAAATATGTCTACCTTATGCTGTACAAACATATTTTCAATAAAGATATTTGTTTATCTAGATTTATACCTAGATAAACTTTTCTAGATACTATCCCATGCCTAGTGTTAATATTACGATGCTGCAATTAAAAAGTTAAGAAGAAATTTTGACTTTGAGAAAATTCTACGCTTTTGAAATTATCCACAATTGAATCTAACACACCAGACTGACGTACGATTCCATCTGCCAACGTACTAAATTAATTAACAACACTAATAACACCACTTGCCATTACAATTCCTTACACCCACGCTAATTTCCAATCCTAAAACCCGAAACTTCGCTCACTCCTTTCTCCCGTCCCTAATCTACATAATCTCCATAATACACCTCCTCCCGTCAACCACCCAAACGGGATCACGCGTCTTTCTCCGATCGTCAAAATTACCTCCACCGTAGCTCCCATCACCGAGAAAACCATGGGCATTAATAACTCCCACTTGTGGTGCAAAATCTTCACCACTGAGAGACATTGGATGTTTACGCTGACGCGTGGCAGCTACAGTCGCCCACAGTGGTGGGAAATCTTCCCCACGAAATAACAAGGCATGTTTACGATGACGCGTGGCAGCGAAAGTCGCTCACCATGGTGTAAAATTAGCCCCACAACTGGCGATGTTTGTTTACGGCCCCGCGTGGCAGTGAGAGTTCCTCACTGTGGTGTTAAATTCGTCCCACAACAGGCGATTGTGGGGCCAATTGCACACCACGGTGAGCGACTTTTGCTGCCACGCGTGGCCGCAAACAAACATCACCAGTTGTGGGGCTAATTTCACACCACGCGTAATGTATAATATGCAATCTTCTCGGTTCACCTACGCGTCAAGTCTTTCCCTCTCGAAATTCTTCCGCTTGCGCGTCGTGGAAATCGAAACGTCTAATCGGAAGGTAAACGACCTCGTCTAATCTCTTCTTCGCGCCTCCTCCCCTCGCTCCCTCGCGCGTCTTTTAATCTCGTTATCTCGTGCACATCCTTCCTCGCGTGTATGGATGGAAGAATGGAGAGGGGAAGGAGGGAGGGTTCTGAGACAAACAGGGAAGGAGAGGACGGAGATGAGGAGAGTTGAAGAATGGAGGAGTGGAGGAGACGGAGAGCTGCCTGTCGAGATTCGGGAGGGCTTAGGAGGTTATTACGGGAGAAAAATTGAAGGAGGGTTGGATGAAGGATTTAGAGGTTGGGAATGTGCAGGAATTGTGTGCTTTTGGAGAAATGCGTGCATTATTGAAAGTTAAGGGCTTTGCGTGGTGAAGGTGGAGGAACAGATGTAGGTTTTAGGAATGAGGAATGTAAATATAAGGGATTAGAATTTGATAAGTATAATGGCACGAACTATGAGACTGTTTGTTTTTATGGTTAGAAAGGAAAAGAACACAGATTGATTAAAGCTCGTCTTTTACAGAGATTATTCAGCTTTTGTTCCTTGTATTTATTCTTCATTCTTTTATATATGTTACAGGGTTTGTTTTGCATGGAGATCGTTAGTTTAGGTATTTTAATTTTTAAAAAAGATAACAAAATTTGGTTAAGCTAGCTTTTGAAAAAACTTACAAGTTAAAAAGGCGACTATGCATTCTACGTATTCTAAGTAGAATCAGGCTACAATTCTTAGATATATACGGAAATATATGTGAAATATTTTTCATTAAATTTAATAAATTAAGTAGATAGTATTTCATATTAGGTATGTAAAAAGAAATTGCTATAAATGTCTGTGAAGTAGTTCCGAAACTTTATTAAAAAATGTCGCTTGAAATGTTGCTAAAACTCAACTTCAGTATTTTAAAGCTCTTACAAAAAATAAATAAAGTAAACTAGAGCTTTCACATTATTTTATAAAAGATTCCGTTTCAATTTTATACGAAAAATTGTAATAAAATTCATAATTTCCATCCACCATGTGCTCAATATTTTTTTCCAAAAAATTACATTCATTCATACTGCACGTCAATTCAACTACGAACATCCCTCGCAAAACTCTCCCAACAAACTATACTCCCAAAAAATCTCCAAAAACTCCCATCTCCCACGGTACTCTCGTATTCTCCTCTTTCCCGAAAAAATGCCTCTCTCTCTCTCTCTCTCTCTCTCTCTCACTCTCGTCTGCGCGCGGGATTTCGAGAGCATAATCCCGGGGCTCCTCGCGCATTTGCATATTTCAGCTCGCGTACTCGAGGACGGAGGGAAAGAGCGCGGCGCCTCGCAATGCCATTATCTCGCAGCCACTGCCGCCGCCCGGTGGAATATGATTTGCGCAGCTCCCGTAGGTATATACGTATAGGACTGGAGAAATCATTTACGACGCTTTGATTCGCCGTCTTTCGCGACGTTTCGCTCCCGTTTAAGAGGAGCTGCTGCTACTGCTGGGGTTTAAAGGGAGAAAGAGAGAGAGAGAGAGAATTGGAGGAGGTTGGCTAATCTGGTGAGATATATTTTTGGGTGTAGTTGTAGAGGAAGTATTGGAGGGAAGCATATGATAATGCTTTATGTCACAGGGTAATACCCTTCGAAGATATTACAAAAAGAAGATTTAAAACGTGAATATGACTTACTTTGGAAAATTGTGCAGTTATGCAGTATTAATTAACTGCTCTTGTGGAGGTAGACGAGTTAACTCGTAAAAAAGGAGATGTTCCCATATGCAAGGGGAAGAATTAACTCGTTCTAACATTTTTTATCGTAGCTTTTGACCTAATTCATTTTAAAATCCTTTTCAAGTCGAGAATAAAAGTTGAAGGCTTGTAAAATAAATATGATACAGGTAGAAAAGAGGTACACTCCTAGTTTTGCATATCATAATATTATAATTATCAAAAATATTTAAGAACTATAAATTTTAATGAATTAGGGATATACTTCCTCTAACTCATTTATAAATAGATAGCTAGATAGATAGATAGATAGATAGATGGATAGGTATATAAATGGTATATAAATAGGTATATAAAGATATAAATGGTCCAAAATTAAATCATATGGTATAAAAGTATATATTACCAGGTTTCGAATATGTTTATTGCAGTCAGAATTATGGATAGAAGCTATTTGCACCATAATAGCATTTATTTGCACTGTAATAGCACTTCTTTGCAGGCAAGCTAAATATTAAAACATTGCATACACTTTTCTACGTAAATTCGACGGAAACAATATCTAATACAAATCTTTGAAATCCTCCATGCGCTAACCTCAGTAAAGAATTTCAAAACCGTTTCATCAGCTGTTCTCATCGAGTTACCAAGCCCCGATAAAAAACTACTTTCAGCACCCATACCTCAAAGCAAACACAACACACCATCGACATCAAGTTTCAAGTAGCCACAAACTTCCCCTCCCCATCCACCAAAAATTTCCTCAAAGAAAATCCCAAAAGACCACTCATCGATCCAACTCCCTCAAATCCCACCAATCACCAAAACGAAGCTCCTCATCCTCCCGAGCTCTCCTACGTCGATATCATATCGAGAGAGAAATTCGAGCGCGCGATACATCGAACCGCTACAGCAGGGCGGCGCGAACATGAAAGCGCTTCCGTTCGACTGCGTCGCCGTCGTCGTCGTCGTCGGGTTCAGCCGCGACTCGTTTTGCGTACAGTAAACGCGCGTAGAAAAAAAAAGGGCCGTATTTTGGCGGAGCTGAGGGAGAAAAGGGGGAGAGTTGTGTGGATCTTGTGTGTGCGCGGTGCAGGCGAGGCTCGATGGAGAGAGAAATTCGATCTTTGAGGTTTAATGGCACGCGATGCAGCCCGGCCGGAGCTCGGCCTTCGAGTCGATTTCGTCGGCGTCGGGGAATCGCTGAGTTATCGAAGGGGATACTTTTGGGTGTTGTGAAGGGGAATGGGGTTTTTATGGGGTTTTGAGGGAGAGATTGGGTGTTGTGTTGTTTATTGCTGCGGTTTGGAGAATTGGCCAATTTGGGATGCTAAAGGATTTTTGTGTAAAGAATCTTTGTACTTTGGTGAGTTTTTTTGAGTAAACATTGTGACTAGGAAATAGTATTAGCTAGAGTAAAGTTGAGCAATTTCGGTCATGACAATTGAATGTGAAATAAAGGCATGTGTTGCGTATTTCATCCAGTTATATTACCTAGATACACCTTTTATTGTTAATTTTTTGAAGTTTTTAATTTGTCTAAAACTTAAATCTCAAACTTTGTAAACCGGCTTCTTTGGTAATGTAGTTTAAGTCCTAAACCACAGCTACTATCCGTGTATGAAAATCACGCAAACCAAAATTTGTTCCAAATTGAAGGCTGTCCTCCAGTAGTTACATCTTTTACAGTTTGTAAAAAAAACTTATTTCTATTTGATAATTTAACTAAAAATTTCACTCAAAATTAATTTAAAATAATTTCAATAAAAAATCGGCTTCCGTAATAATAAACCACTCATCGCCTCGCGCATTAACCACCATTCTCTCTCTCTCTCTCCTCCTCTACCCGAATCACTCATCGACGCGGAAAACGCGCTCATATTCTCCACTCGTTCCGACCCACACGTTCAACCTCCTCTCTCCTTTCTTTTTTTTCCAATTCCCACAGTTGCAGCCGAGCGGCCATAAATTAAAGAATTGGCGAAAATTAAAAGTGAAAGGGCCGATGGTCACGCGTTCCTCTCTTTTTTCTGCTATCTCCGATTCAATTTCCCGCTCACCATTATACTACACACATAGGTATACGCACAACGTGTGAGTGTGTGTGTGTGTGAGAGAGAGTGAGAGAGACGAGAAGCCGCAACGCGAAGCCATTGCAAGGCTGTGCACGGCGAGCAATCGATGGCAGAAGCGAGCAAGCACTAATTGTAAACGTCCCCCTGTAAGCTTGGGAGACGGCTGTACACTGTATTTTCCACGTGAATTTTTTTCCCGTTTTTAATAGGGATTTCAAAGGGACTGTGGGTTGGGTAATTATGCTGCTTTGAAGTAGGAATTTAGTTGATTTAAGATAATTCATTTATTGTGTATTGATTTTTCTTTATTGTTAATTTTTTATTGCTTTCTTGTCAGTTATAATACAATTAATGTATGCAATAGCCTTAAATCTTGCGTAATAACAGTCAGTATTAATTGATAATAGCGAAAAAGAATATAAACGTGTACTTATTTTGAACATCTGTAAAAGTATAGAAACATCACCTACAAAACAATGTATAGGTAAGGATGTATGTTAAGCTACGAATGAAAGAAATTATATATAATTGGATTAAGTATAGTAATACTTTTAATCCAACGTGTCATTGAGATTTCATCAAAATGTCATTGATTAAAATGTATTAAAACGAGTATCGAATTCATACATTTAATATCCAACATTTTTAAAAATAAAACCCACGCTATGCTGTATATTCATATTATCAAATAAGTTCAAACCAGAAAATCTAGAATTCTAGAATTATGAACGATAAATTGCGTAAGCATAGATAAATTTCTTCGATAATGGAGTAATGTACATTAATCAACTATGTGCTTGTTCATTAATATCACTCTGAAAATTAATAAATTATACATTAAGACCTACGAATTTAAGATTTAAAGAATTTGAATTACCAGATAAAATCCGATCTTAAACCTATTCAATTTTCACTGGATCAGCTTGGTTGCTAATATTAGCTACTAGATTGGATAGATATTTATTAGTCCAGATAAGAAGACAAACTATAAGTAATTGATGCATCTAAAATATTATGAAAAACGTGTTTCATTCAAAATTGATTGCTTAAATAGATATTATAAGTTGCGTCCAACTTTCAAATAATGAGGCTAGAGACTTTCAAACACATGATTTCAAATTAACTACTAAGAAACATTCAG
The DNA here is from genome assembly GCA_949152435.1 of Gastracanthus pulcherrimus. Lineage (NCBI taxonomy): Eukaryota > Metazoa > Arthropoda > Insecta > Hymenoptera > Pteromalidae > Gastracanthus > Gastracanthus pulcherrimus. The sequence goes on along the minus strand of OX424573.1, from coordinate 175,203,565 downwards.
TGCTACGTATTTCAAGTTTGCTAACTTAACAATTGCACAACTGAAAAAATCCCTTCTTCCAGTGCACCCAACCATATTCCTTCTCTCACCAAATCCACACACACTTCTAAACCAAACCTTTGAAAAAACCTCCAAAACGAAGCTAACACCTAACACTACCATCTCCACCAAGCCTCCACGAACGCAAGGGGGTGCCGCATAACAACAGCACGGACGCGTGCCAGCCTCTCACTCTCTCTCTCTCTCTCTCTCTCTGACACTTGGAAGGGGGTTCGGATGCTGCTTACAAGGGGCCCGGCTGCACGTGGCCCGTACAAAACCTGCTGGCCCCAACCATCAGAGCAGCAACAGCAGCAGCAGCAGCAAAGAGATGACACATGGCGCGAGTGGAAAGATAAAACCGGGCGGCCGCGCGTGTCGCTTATATACGTGTACACACAACGTCAAAGCCTGTATATATAGTGTGTCCCGAGGAGCTGACGACGATGGCACGGGGCAGCTGAGATGCGCGTGATATTCGTAATGGACGCGCGCGAGTGAGGGGGTGCACTGGGGTGCTCGTGGGTGTAAGCGAGTGTATAGATGAGTTGGTGGAAATTAAAGGGCAGGGGGATGTGCGTGAGAGGTGGTTGGAGGGAGTGGGGTGACAATTTTGGATTGGGACGTTGATCAGTGGGTGATCGAAGATTGAGGATAAGAGTGTAATGGTAGAGATGGATGGCGTTAGTACGAATGTACTTGAATGATTTTCTTACTGTTATACAGTTCAGTAATGATCCTATTTGAAGATGCTTCATCATCCGTAAACCCTAGTTAGATACCATATGATGAAGTTCAAAGCTGGCATAAAATAAATTTAATTCTTATGTCAAAAATAACTGGAGGGTGGAAGAATTTTAATCTTAATCTTGACAAGTTTGAGAGCCTGGAATTGTTATGTCTTATCGAACCATGCTATTCGTTAGCAGTTTCGTATTTATATTCTGTATTGGTTATTAAATGACAACTTCCTCAATGAAATGTTACACTCCATTTTAAATATTAGTTTTGAGGAGAAAGTAGCATAAGATGCTCGAAATGCTAGAATATTAATTATAAACAATAATTTATCCGTGAAGATCATTATTGATCCTCTTATTCCACACTATGATGCCTTGGAGGAATAACATGCTATCTCAGATTCTGCTTAAATAACATGTATTTGAGCACGTCCATGTTGCCAACTTATCGCACTATAAAAGCATCATGAATTTGTGGGCACCACCATATCCCCTCTCTATTGTCAAATTGAAATGAACATATTGTTTGCTCAAAAACGAAGACTGATTTACCGAATCTGCTGTTGCCAAGGAAACGGTTTAATATCAAAGACAAAGATACCATCTGCGCGCAACAGCACGCGTTTGTTCCTCGTTTTTAAAAAAAATCTTGTAAACGAAGTAGCATATTATTTCTTTGTAAATATTCACCTAAAGCTTAAGATGATTTTCATGATCTCGTATGATTTTAGAGCAGAATTTGAAATAGCATGCTTTCAAACAAAATTTGAGATAGCAGTATGTGGTTCCACCAAGGCATCGATTAATAATAAAAGAATAATAAATTATGAAATTGTATTTAAAAAGAAAGTCTATTAACTTAACAAATCTATTCAGATTAAGATCTACTTTACCCACGTACGAAGAATTATGTCACGTATAAAATTAGGCCACTTTCCGCGAACGAACAGACTTCCTATTATTTTGACGAGGGGTGTTCCCATCGAATGGAATAATTATTTTAGCCGTCCCTAGCGTATTGATACGCTTTTTTAGCTTCTTTTCCGAACTTTTTTCTGCTCTTTATCGTGTTAGGGGGATTTCGGTGATTTTCTACGAGCTTGGAGCGACAATGATGGGGAGTGGCAGTGTTTTGGGGGATATTCGAGGAAAACTGTAATGATTATTTTTTGTGATTTTTATTCTGGATATAAAAGCTATAGGAATCAGAAGACACAGATTAATTGCGGCTCATGTATCAGTATCAAATGCTGCTGACCTTGTATTCACAAATTAAAGATTTTATTGTAACACAAGCTAAAGTATTATAATATCACTGAGAGAAGTGTGAATAAGATTAACTAAATTTTTATTAAATATGAAGTGGAAAATTGCGTACAAATGAATAATAAAGTAATATTGATTAATATACGAGTTCATGTTCTCTTTTGATTGTCTATCTGTGTCGCACGTGTGATGTTAGACCGGATTTTCAATTTAGCGTTGCCAATAGTTATAAAACTCAATATGCTATTAATCTGTTTTAATAAAACTAGAAATTCTTAATGGTTATATCAACTTGTTCAGTAGAGTACCAAACCACGTTTATTCAGTTGCAATGACCAAAATCTAGTAAATGAAAATAAAATAATAAGTAGAATTACTAAATAATGATTTACTAAACAATAATAGTCACTTTGACTACAATTTCTTCTCTCAGTGTAAGTACAAGAAAAAGAAGTACAAGTATAAAACAAGACATTCAATTATGAATCTTTGAGAATACTGAATACATACACCATTTTTAACGTATCCGTAAGCGACAACCTTAACTTCAACTCTTTTCACCTCCACGTAAACAAATACCACGCTCCAAAATTGAAATTTCAACGCGACAAAGCCCCCCGAAAACCAAAACCCCCTCCATACTCCCTTCACCCAGCGACCGTAGCGAACGAAGCGCGAAATCGCCTTTGCGCCCTCATTAACGCACAACGCCCAACCAACCCAAGAAGAAGACGAAGAATGAAAAAAAGAAAAACGCAAACCACGAAAGAAACCATACCTCCGCGCGCACGTACACGCGCAAAGCGATCCGTCAAATATACCTATAGCTGAAGCTCGTCGAGGTGTGTAGTAACGCTCTCTCATACGTATACACGTGCCTATATATATATATATATATATATATATATATATATATATATATATATATATATATATATATATATATATATATATATATATACGCGAGGAGGCCCTTCCGCGAACTGCGCGAGGTGCACTGCACGCAGCTCGGAGAATCACGTTTCGTTTGGCCTTGGAGGAGTTAGTGACCGGGAGAGTAAGAGAGAGAGAGAGAGAGAGGGGGAGAGGAAAGGAGCAAAAGGAGAGAAGGAGCAGGAGCCCGAGGATGAATAGGGAGAAAAAATGTGTATAAGAGGGGAGCACGAGGGTGGGAGGAATTGGATTGAATGCAGAGGTGGGTATAGGGGGGCTGAGTTTCTTTGGGAGCTCGAGTGGAGGAGGGCGCTGGATACGTTTTTTCGCTTGTTTATTTATGGTGGAGCTTGGTTGAGGCTGCTTTGACGTTCGAATTTGTTGGTTTCGTTGGTTAGGTTTTTGATACGGGAGACTCGATAAATGTGTGGGACTCGATGAGCTTTGGTGCTTGCTGGGTTTGATAAGGTAAAGAGAAAAGCGTACCAAACTTTTAGACTACGTTTATGTGGTATTTGAAAATTAGATCTCATGGAGATTTGATATAAGTCTGCAATAGATGAGATGCGAAATATACAGAAGTAGAACTCGACACACGCGCTCTGCGCGCTAATATTCGCGTTTTACTCAACGAAAATATGGGAAATTTCTTACGAAGGTCATTCAAAAATTGAATGTATTTTTTTCATTATTTTCATAATTACAAACTTTGATATATTTTTAACTCGTTCCTTCAATTTTATCCTTAATTTTTCAGATATAAAATTGAAAAATAATTTTGAATGGTCAGCAATAACACAAGAAGTTTTTTAATAAAATACTGCAACTTAATTGAATGAAACACATAGTTGGGTCAACCTCATTAGAAGATTTAAAAACAAAATAAAATTAATGTTATGGGTTTATGTTACATTATGTTGCCTTATGGATTTGTACAACTATGCAACGTGATCCAAAAGTACTTCTAAAAAGGCATAATGTAATGGTCGACTATTCTTACATTCGCACAAATCGGCGTCGTACTTTTACTAACAAACCAGTAAAAATAGTTGACATAAAGGTCAGAAAATATTCTGAAAAATATATTCTAAATGTATGATTTGTAAGATAAGATCATTCTAACATTTTTTTTCTTTATGTACTTTTTAAAATCTAATAATTTATCGTCATTTCATTTAATCTTTCACAATCATATGAAAATGCAACATTTAATTTATTATATTGAATTGAAATCATTTTAAGATCGCGCGTGCGCATACCAGCTTCGTTTTCAAGGCAACAAATGTTACAGTGAAAACGGGCCCTTTTTACTGGCTCTCGTTCGCAGAACCTACGCATGCCGCATGCGCACTTATTTTCGAGTTATCGAGTGCACTTATTTTCTTTCGAGTTTTCAAGATTAGATTATAATATTCAATTCGATACCTGAGTTGGGTGCATTTTTATATAGGGAAATGATATGTATTTTAGAATAGATATCTCGGTTTCGCCCTCAGATAAGTTAGACAAGTTTTTAGGTAAAAATGACTAGCGATTTTCAAAAACTAAATCTTTATCAAGTGCGTATGTTTTAAAAGTAGCTGTGACTCCTCCTTTTCCAGATCTATAAATTCACACCTATTTTAGTTTGTGGAGGTCGTTTGTGTCATTTTCCTTAAACTTATTGATCGTCGAAAATTAGAGTCTGCTGATGAATACAGAATAATTGTTTACTCACTTATTCTTTTTCATATGCCATTCATTTGTGCTTCACAAGTATCATTTGTAATATCGTAACTGTAACAAACAATACATTAAAATTTAAAGTGAAGTGCAAAAAGATCATAAACGATACGATAACTTTGTAGGGTATTTATCGGTGTAGTAAACCCAATTATTAATATATTAGCGACTTATTGACAACCCTTATACATGCCAATATTTACAATACTTAATTCACATACTATTACGTCGTCACCCAATAAATAAATTAAAATAAGCGACAATCAACGTACATACAATTCAACGATAAACACCACCGTAACAAACAGAGCAATAAATTCACGCTTCGCATCGCGCACGCAGATTCACACGCAATGGGCTAATTTAATTTTCGATACAAATCAACAGCCCGAACCGCGTATACCCTCTGCTCAATCTCGCCAAGTGCGAAGTGTGTGTGTGTGTGTGTGTGTGTGTGTGTACACACATACCTACCTCTGCGAGGGCCAAACTCGAGGCGGTTTTAGGCCTCGGCAACTAATCTCGAGATCGACTTGGCAGTGCTACTCAGACCCCGTGCAACCACTTCAAGGCTTCCTTGGCGCGGGAGGGCCAAAATTATCGGCGGAAAAGGGGATTCCCTAATTTTTTTGCTGCCGCTGCTACTGCTGCTGCTTACCGTCTCTCCTCGGTGGCGCGGCTGCTTTGAAGTGGCTCGCGCACTCGCGCAAATACGCCGGATAGAACGGAGGAAGAGAGTTGGCGGAACTTGGTTCGTTCGGGATGAAAAGGTGTAGTAAGAGTTGGGTACTGATAGGAAAAAAAAGCGGGTACTGAATAACGTTAGAGACGGGCACTTTTGAAGATGCTTTCTTGTCGTTGCTCATAATAATTAGGTTAGGTTAGGTGCTTTTAACCAATTAGTGGATCAGAATTAGTTAGGTTATATCGCTTACAGTGCCCGTTTTGCAGCACTTTGTCTGTATTACGACATGCGAAACTGCTATGATATACACTAAAAAGTATTTCTTTGATACAAAAGATTACTAAGCTTTTTGAATCTTGCGATAACTTCAAAATTAAAACAGAAATAGAGCAAGAAAAAGCTCGTGGCATCAAACTGTAGCTATGACATCCTTTGTTGACGCTTTGTGCGGTCAGATGTAATCAACAAAATTTTAGCAAGCTATAACTTTCGCGGAATTCGTTTCTTTTTTTGAAAAAATAAAACTAAGTGAAAGTCTGTATACATTATCGAATACAGCTGATGAAAATGAAAATAGGTTAAATCCTCATTATCAAATTCTTCTTTGGATACAATCAAGTAAAAGAAATCTAACCGATAACTATCGAAAGCGCAGGTATATTTCACAAAGAGACAGAATGCAGAGCGACAGCAGTAGCCGCGCTTTTGCAGAAACGGTACAAAAAGAAAGCAAAGAGGAGAGCAGGGAGATCGAGGAAAGAGATAGGTTAGGACAGCCTTTATAGGTACCTACGCGACTGCACAGAGGGAATCGCGAACGCGAACGCGGCCGAGAGGGAAGAAAAGAAAAAGAGGAGAAAGCGAGCTCGAGAACTCGCAGAATTCAGCCGCCTCCGAGAGGAATCCGCACGAGAAATATTTAATCGAGCTCGTTCTGTATCTCGCTCGGTTCCGCGGAAAATTCTTAGAGTCTGCCGAGCATGATTCGCGTATTTTGTGATATGCGTTATAGTTGGAGTTTATAATTCTATTGATTTTGTTTGCGTGGCTTTTGAAAATTTGTAATTAGTGATGGCAATGGAAACCGTATTTGTAGTGACTCGATTTGGAAACTAATGTATCATTATTAACATTTACATCAAATTTGTAGAAATAGACTGAGTCTGAGCTATGAGTTATAGGTTAGTGTATTATTGTTCTGTTTTGTTCAAATATAAACAGCAAAAGTATTGTAAGACATATTTTAGTAGTACCCCAACAAAAAAAAATCACATAAAATTATGAAAAAACCAGAATCACGAGCGAAAAATTGCGGGAAAACAAACCAATTTGACAGTTCATAGAAAAGTCACATAAAATGTCACGTAATATTTTATGTCAAGTTCTCACGTAAAATCCCGCTTGACCTTTTATATATAAATGACTAAAAATGTTTTATAAACATTCAAATAGATGTTGCTTAAACTCTCATAGGTGCTTTTGTATCTTGTTTTCCAATCTCACCTGAAATGTAACCTGACGTGATTTATTTTTATTAAAGACACTATCAGAGCATCACCTCCACCTTTAAACACAAATTTCTGTTGTCCATAAGTCCAATTGAATTTTCAAATTCACGTCAAAGCCAGCACCCGTCCTCGGAGCCAGAAATCATCTGACCAACTTTCGCTGGTCGTGCTTTCAATCATCGCCATCGCGTCGATCTGCTCCGCGCAAAATTGTCGCGTCCCTCGCGATTCGTCATGCCGCGGAGAGTAGTGTCATTTGTCAGACGTGATCAATGCGCAGCTGCGTTGCCGAGTTACGCACCGATCGACCGTGGACAGCGCTGCACCTCTGGCATAGGCGAAGAAGCCGCGAGCGCTGCGATCGATCGGCTTCGCTCTCGTGTGACTAGTCCGTTTGAAAGATGATGGAGTGGGCAGGAGGCGTGCGCCGGGGAGGAGGCTCGAACAGATGCGGTGAGGCGGCTGATGGGTGTTTGGAGGATTTTGGAATTACTTTGTCGGCGTTTTTTATTGTATGCATTTATAAGATCTTACTTATACTTGGTTTTGTCGAAATCGGATCTGTGTCTAATCATCGATATTCAACAATTTTATAATTTACCATTACTGAGAAAAAGGTTTTAGTTGATATTAGATTAGATCAAGTTAGATTAGATAGATAGCTAGGTAGTTATAGATATACTTTGATATGTTTAAAATAACAAAATTGCAGATTAGATTAGGTTAGGTTAACCTTGGTTGGATTAACTTACGTTTAGTTATCTTAGGTTAAGCTATGCAAGGTCTGGTTGGGTTAGGTTAAGTTAGGATATTGTAGACTATTTTATGCTAGGTTATTTTAGATTATTTTAGGTTAGGTTAACTTAGTTTACGTTGAGTTAGGTTAGGTTATGTTATGTTATGTTATGGTATGTTATGGTATGTTATGTTATGTTATGTTATGTTATGTTGTGTTGTGTTATGTTATATTATGTTATGTTATGTTATGTTATGTTATGTTATGTTATGTTATGTTATGTTATGTTAGCAGCTTAGCTTAGCGTAACTTAGATTACGTTAGGTTATGTTAAACTAGGTCCACTTAGGTTATAGTTCGAGCTAGTCTCAGGTCATTTATTATATTCTTTTGAAAATTCATTGTCCTTTTATTATTACTGGGCAATGTATTTTCTCCATCATATGATCTTAGAAGGTAGAGATTGTATTGATCTCCGATGGACTATATATAGAACTGCTTCGCTGATAATTGAGATACATCGTATTGCTTATTGGAATCTGACACAGGCGCCTCGCCCTCTGTCGAATTTGAGCTAAAGCAATTGGAGCCCGAAGAGTCTCATAAATGATTGGTTTAGACGTGGCCACGTGATCAACATGGCGAAACCAGGCCCGGCGCTACGTCCCCCGTGTCAGATCCCAATATTTATTAATATGAAATAGCGTATTTTATGCATCATAAGTGGAAGTACAATTTAAGAAAACATTTGATTCGCGAATGAAGCAATTTAGAGTTCGAATGGCCAAAATAGAACTCAGAACTTGAGATTAGAAGTTCGCTGTCCTAGCGCTTATTCTTTATTAAAGATTGATAATATCAATTATATCCTCTTCTCAGCTTTAACAGCATCGAAAAAATGAGGAGAGAGAAAGAAACGAAAGATGAGAAAGAAAAATGATGTTCGAGGACCAGCTGTTGTTCTACAGCGCGGCAACTCATCCTGAAAAACGAGCTTGTACCGTGCTTCAATTATGAATTTCCCGTAATAAACTGACCCCTTAATTAAGTAGCCGATAGCCTCGAAAGCTGACCGGCTGAACATCCGTTGTGTATCGGCTGCTGTTGCCATAGAATTTTCAGGAAACTGCTGTATCGTGGATAATTAATGATTCTTCGATATATTTTTTAATGAGATTTATATATACGTTGGTATTTAGATGTCAAAGTTGTGTTAACTATTTTAGAAATACAAAGTTTAATACCTGAAAACGATGATTAAGGAAAGAAGATACTAAAATTTTATCAATTTTTAATAAATTAAAACATTCGTCAGAATTATAGTTTAACTTTTTATAAACAGATTTGTTCCACCTCGACAATTAAGAAATTTGGTTGTTGTGCAAAGACTTTTTAATAATTGCCACCTTTGTTTGCATATTTTGCTGTATTACAACTCAAAATTTTCTCTATAACTATATGTTTTTATATTATGTACACATATATGAACTTCATGTATGAATTATATGTATGAATTGTGAACAGCCACATTCAATGTGTATCACCAACACTATTTTCCAAGCAATGAATGTCGACCAAAGACTGACTCCACAACGAAGCAACACAACTCTATCTCTATTAAAACAGTCCACTACTTCACTCGCGGATTTACACCGAACCCCTTCAACTCCTCTCTCACTCAATTTGCTCATTCGCAAATCTACACTACCCAATCGCGCCCAATGCCATGCGCACAAATTTCCCTATGCGCCCTCCACCACTAAAAAGAAAAGCCAGAAACGCAGAGCATATCTCCCTTGCGCAGTTGCGCAATTCTCGTATGTATCGCTCGCGGGTACATCGACTCGTTGCTGCGGAGCCAAGTCGCGCGAAAATTCAATTTATCTTTCCCTTTGAAGTTCGCGCGTGCGGATCTACCCCCATATGCACGGTACATGCGTGTAATTGCGCGCTGCGATGGAGGGGAGGCCGACTGTACGTGTACACGTGAAATTGACGTTTTCGAAGAGCGACGAAGCCGGCTGAAGTTCTCTTCTTTTTCGTTGAAATGCAAGCCTTATGTTTATATTATCTGGGAAATTGGACTCTTAGTGGAGTTTTAAATTGGGAGCAGGGTGAACGGCTTTTTTGGCGCTTTGAAGGGAATGATTAACGGGTGTAGGCTTATATGCTGGTGCTTTGCAATTTTAATGTTGCGCGGGGGTTTTACGAAGGCGAAATTGAGTGATGTACCTGCGATAGGTATTTACTTGTATGGATGAGATGGGCTGTATGATGTAACTAATCTTGTAGGGGTTACAATTTAGCATTGTGGAAAATTAAGCAGATATTCCGTTATGGACCCAGTTCTGAATAACTGGAGTAATGGAGCAAATATGGTTACCTAAATTAGGCTTGGCAATTATGTTATCGTTTTAGTATATACAACCGTACGTACATAATAATGATTTACAGAAACTAGCTATTACAACGAAAATGATTACTGAACCATGAATGACTTAATTTAACATTAAAATATTAACTTTATTACTAAAGCATTTTAGTGGCGGTATTTTTTAAGAAAAAGTATTACAGTTATTCAAAGCTACAAAGGAATAATTATAATAAAGTAAATTAATAATCTACGCATGTGTACAATGCCTCACCATCATCACCAGAACACAATATCCTTTAAATTTAATAAACAAAACGCTTGCAGTAACGTATCGCGTACCGTCGTATTTAACGTTTCACCTCGGCGACGACGACTACTTTACCTCTCCTTTCTCTCTCTCTCTCTTTCTCTATCTCCCGTTTAATTACGAGGCTCAGCAACACGCGAGAAGTTTTATACATGCCCTCGTATGCGAGGGAGGATACGATGGCGCCTTTGGCCGCGCTCGGGGAAATTGTGTTTGGGTTTCGTTTGTCGTCACGCCGGAAGACGCCGCGCCGCTGCGCGGAAAACTCGTCGCTTTGAGAGATTGGGGAAACCGGGGCAAAGTGAGCCTAAAAAAGTTTGAGCACGAATATATAAATATATTTCAACTATCAATAATTCGAAATATATTAAAAAGATAATATACACTTTATTTAATATAAATTTCAAGCACCAAGACTGCAAAGTAGTTGAAAATATTTTAAAATTTACTTACAAGATAAAAAATGAGAAGGCTTACTTTGTCACGAGCTAGGGGTAAAGTGAGCCTTTGCACAGGGCAATGTGAGCTTCGATAAATCTGCAGATAAAAGTTTAAATTACAATAAATTAATAAGTTTCATTTAACTTTTAAACGTAACTTAATAGATTTGTTGATAGACATATAAGTTTAAAGCTTTACAAAATGTACTTATCATACTTAACCGTAGAGCCAGTTTGAGGTTACACTTTCTTTTTTACATTGTATATATAAACTCGCTTTATCCCGGTCAGTTTGCCCCGACTGCACTTGTGAGGTAAGAATGTTTTGAAAGAGATTTACGTAGTGTCTTATTGTATTATAAAATATCTATTTAAATTTTAGTGTACTAATTATAAGTGTAAAACAAGGAATTTCTGTAATAAAATAGCATGCGTAACACTTGTTTATCTAAAACCCAAAACATGCAAAATTATCATATCGAGTGGCGAAAAACTCATTGTTAAATTTTTTACTAAATAACCGATTATATGTACCACGAAGACTTTAAAAATCATTGTTTACTTAGATTATTCTGTTATATAAGTAAAATTAATATAAATCTTTTATTTATGTCGAAATATACAGAAAGCTCACTTGACCCCGAAGCTCACTTTACCCCGATCTCCCCTACGTATCGCATGTGGTGTACCTGTGGGTTGTTATTTCAATGATTGAGATAAGGTATTGTTGCTAGGTCATATTGTGTAAAATAATGCTTGTAAGTAAGTTTGTGTAGGAAAGGCTGTATGCATTGTTACAGGTTTGAATGTTAAATGTGGTTTTTTATGGTAAATTATTTAGCCCGTTGAAGTGAATACTTTCTTCTTTCATTGGTTCTAGCTAATTTTGTTATTTTTTATTATAAACATATTAAACTAATCTCAACGCTTTTCTGGTGTAAACCAATATCCATTTTCTGGTAAGATGTAATCATTTTTAGGCTAGTAGTAGACTAGTAATTTTTTTTATCATTTATTCTAAAAATGTCTTGTTCCTAGTCTAAAAAAAGGTTCATAAATAATTTGTCTACAACCATTTCATACAATGAAATATATATATATATATTATATAGCTTCTCTTCATACACTGGAATATATATGTTCTGCTATTGCTACTCTTCATACATATTTATTTTCTAAAATTCATACTTAATCTAACAATTACTTAATTTTCTGTTGCAGGTAAGCATCAATCCTATCGACTATCTCCATAAAAATCAACCCCCACGTTGGGCGCCACTAAAATCCGGTGATATACACTGCACAAACTATATATACATTCACTAGTCGCGTAAAAAGGCAACAAAATAAGCAAAAAACACCCGGCTTGTTTACCCTCCTCCTAACCCCGTCAAGTACACTGAGAAGCGTCTGATTAGACGGACGCCTCTCTCTTAGGACTAGGCGCCATTCTAGCCCATACGTCCGCGTGGAATACAAACGTCTTACCCCTGTAATGTAGGTCCTTCCTCTAATCAAGGGCCGCGGCGCGGTGATTGATTCCCGCATTCCGCAAGCGTCTGAGCTCTGTGTGCTGTGGCGTAAGGAGATACACAACAATGGGCAAGGAGTAGCGAGAGACAAAGCACGAGGAGACTTGGCCGAGAAACGACTTGTTAGCGGCGAGATTATGTTGGGGGATCGGTGGGACCCTTCGCATGGTGTGTGTAATGAGCATAGGGTGTTTCGTATACTTGAGAGGGTGTTGGATATTGATGTATTTTAATTTCTTGATTATGGGTGGTAAATATGCAATGTTATAGTTTTTTAAATTATAGAGTTTCAAGAAACTGTTTAATTCAAATAATATTTTTTTAATAGGCCATTGCTAAATGGTGGATTCCTACTTCATCACAGAAAAAGTAAAAAGTAAAAATCGTTCATAAGCTTGCCATATTTAACGAATCAATTACAATCATGGGCACTAAGAAACCTTGTTACTGCTAGGGTTGAGTTGCAAAGTACAAGTGCATTTTTAAGTTGCATTTTCTTTATAAACATTTTAAATAACTTTTTATTATGTGTAAGGGTAAAAATGTTTAATTTTCATAAAACGAAAAATAATGTGTATTAAGATTAAGGGGCCTGCGGTGGCTTAGTCGGTAGAGTGATGGATTTCCACTCCAGTAACTCGGGTTCGAATCCTAGTATCTGCCGATTGATACAAGCAGCTTTGCAAAATCCATGTACTTCGTTTACAAACATACAGTAGACTCCTATCATATATTATCACACCGTATGTGAGCACAAATATGGAAACGTTAAGTAATAAAACAAATGATATTAAGATTAACAAATTTACTGTGATAATAGAAACCAATTTAAAGTTCCACACTACATTCAACGATGACATTATTCACTAACTCAACCGTCAATCACAATAAATGTCGACAAACTTCCATACTTCGACTACTTTCCCATCGCGTGTCTTCAGTGAAGTAACAATCGAGCTCCGAACCCCCACTACAGAGGGTCGATACGACCTGCACAAGGAGAAAGAAAAGAAAGAGACCTCAAAAGAAGCAAAAAAGAAAAAAAGAGAGGGCTAGACGAGAACGCACGCGGCGCGGGGGGCGTCGTGCGACCTTGCATTATATTCGAAGGCTTCGAATTTCCTCGTAGAACCGAACACTCTCCCACGTGCACACGCGCGTACGGTTTATTATATGTGTTCACGCCCTGGCGCCCCCGTCTTTCAATCAACGCGCGTGAGCGCGAGCAATCTCGCGCGGCCAATCTAGGCGATTATTCGGTAATTCAATATTGTGCCGAGCGCGACGTCGAAAAATGGAGAGGAGAGGTGGAGAAGGGCATGAGAAAAATGTGTGCGCCGTGTTCGCGTGCGTATAAAAAACGAGGCGCTCGTACGACGCGGTTAATTGAGCGGCTATTGCGAGTGTAGGTATAGGTTTTAGGCGAGCAAAGTTTTCTTTGGCTTCCCAAGATTGCGGGTATATAGTCGTGCGTGTGTATCGACTTTAGGTGATTGGTGGAGAGGATACATTTTTGGTGAGTGAGGTTTTAATTTGTATTGTGATATATGGGTATTTGCTAAGTATAGAATACAATATTTATAGAGAATTTTGGAAATCGGAAATGTTGTTAAGAGGAGGTGAAAGAGTGGTGAAAAAGTTCAATGTAACGAATTCTCAGTTGTATTTGTTACGGGAATTCAAGCTAATGTTTCGGAAAAACGCTCTTTCGCGTCCTCCAAAGCCATAGCAATAATATCCAGTTAAAGTGTCAAGCGATTTCATCGATAGAAGAAAAATGGGTTGAAAAATGTACGATTTCCAGTGAAATAGTACATTTTCTCGATCCATTTTCTTCTGCAGTTATGCATGAAAATGCTTGAAAATTTGAGTGCTTTTACCGAAACATTTATTTATATCAATTTGTAAAAATATATAAAACAAAGAAGTTGGTAAGGTATAGTATTTTATAACTCTTTCACGTTCACCTAATGACCATAAAGCCGTACAATTAGGCACGTGAATGATCCAAAAATTCATTACGAAATTTTAAACTTTAAAATTATTATTATTATTATTGTGATTTTATATTTTAAACGTTTCCATACAGACAAGATACTATTATCTAATAACTAGCATTATCAGTTATTACCGCAATAGTTTGAATACAATTATTTCAAAATCATTAGTTACACTAACCCTGTAAGTCCAAGTGGCTCCTCTAATACCCATACATTTCTCTCGTTTCTTGATCGCATAAAAACAGCGAAAACTTTAAAAACTAAAAGCAAAATAATTACACATATCTGCATCCAACGGCCCAACAACCCTGATTTTTTTCAGAATATTTTGTCATCGATTTGTATACTTGTGACCGAGGGTTACTGACGATACATAAAATCCTCGTTAACAAAACTACCAAAGTTTCCTCGAAATATTTGATATACTGATAAAACTTGGCAATATATCCCCGAACTTCCTCCATCAACCCTTCGAAGTAAACAATCGATCTCCGCTAACAGCACGAAACTCACCAATCGGGCGCCAGCCTCAGCAATCACGTCCGCGAATAAGAAACCTCCCGCATCGCCCGCGGGCCTCGCTTCGCGTTTTATGGGGTGTAACGCTACGTAACGGAGCGCGAGGGGGGGAGGGGAACGCGCGCCGGGAGATCTTATCTAAACCGAGAGCTTCCGCCGTGCGCGCGGCAGAAATTAACGCGACTGCGGGGAGTAATTTACGGGAGAGGGATTCTCGTTGTCTCGTAGGAGGCGAGCGAGATATTTCGTGCGTAGGGCGAGTCAGGGTTGTGGCGTTGATCAGTTTGAGACGGTGGAGGTGTCGCGTCTTGACAGGAGAAGATTGGGCGCTGGGAGAGGGTGGAGGTGTAGTGTGAAGCGAGAGGTGTATTCGTGGAGATGGTGTTTTCGTCGTATTTTCTTGGAAGACATTAGTGTCCTTGATTCGGTCTTTCTTGTAATTCAGAGTGTAGTGTTGCGATCTCCTGTGAATTAGAGTCAATCTATCCATATTACGGGATTAATTTTTTCAATATATACAGAAGTTGTTTTCCATTTTCTACGTCTAATATGTGTTATGTGCACTATTATTTATAATAAGAAATGTCGAGACATTTTGTTGTAGACCGCAAACCAATTATATCTCATTTATCATGTATACAACCTTATAAACCGTAAAGAACTTCCTCTTTCTTTTGGCTACGCAATCGCCCATTCTTGGCAACCTTCGCCGAAATTCGGAAAAAGGCGGAACTTTAACGGGTGTAAGAGGGGTAGTAATTAGCTTCGCGATTTGTGTGGGGCCGGGTCGCGTCTGCTGCGCGCGTCGCTTGGTCTGCTCGACCTCTTAAATAATTACGCTAGGCAAGGCGCGCGCGGGACTGTAATTTTAATGGTTTTCCCGACGTCTACGTGTATAAATGTAAGCGTGTGCAAGGGACGTGAAAAATTTCGAGTTTTAATCCAAGTCATTTTGCAAGGAATGTTGTTTCGGTGTGGAATTGCTTTTCTCGTGCTTTTGGAGATAGATAGTTGTCGAAAATGTAAATGGTTTCTAACTGTATGAAGTGAAATATATTAGTTTTGTTATGAAATGAAGGCTTTTTACCAAACGGATATTATGTCTTATGACCAATTGCTTTCCATAAATAATAACCGAATTCAAAATTGAAATTCGTTATCTTAGAACTCCATATATTTTATCGTACTGGAAATTGAATCTATTTTAGAGTAGAGTTTGGACATTTCGCAATGGCACTACTCCAAAACTGATCGAACTATCCTCCATAAATAAAACCTTAGTATTACTTCTCCTGTAAACGAGGTTGTTTTCAAACATTGTTAGTAACATATATTTCTCATATTTGTACTAGTTATAAATTAGTTTCCATAGCATTTAAGATATCCACAATTCTCTCAGTACATAAAAATGTCTTCAAATCATCAAGATGAATTCTCATAAATAAAAATACTTTTGAAGTGTAGCAAATTAGGGACACGTGCAACCGAGCGCAAAAACAGATCGCCGAAAAATACCAAGTAGCCGGAACGAAGGTGCGAGGTATGGGTATAGCGCAGGCACCGAGAGAGAAAGCTCGAGGATATCGTGTAATCGAGAGTATCACTGTTCCTCGACCAGGCGAGAAAGTCACCGGCACGGGCTGTAACACGATCTTCCAGCGTATGGTTGCTTCTTCCTTCTTTTTCGCTCTAGTCCTCCATTTTCTGCACCTTATTCGTCCTTTTTCTTTCGGCGCGCGCGTCTCGTCGTGGTCGAATTTTCGAGGTTTTGAATGTTATTGAACTGTCCTTTTATGCAAACATGATTATTCCACATAATTTATTATTCAAACATGTATTTCTTTTTATTTTACAAGAATATATTTTGCACGCCTGTAATATTTGAGTAAAATTTCACTACCCCTGAAGGAGGAAATGGAACGAACCCCTCGCGAGTGAATAATTCACAATGGCTGAGTCGATATTCACACTAAATTCACAATAAATAGTCGATTTTGGCTAGAAATGATATATTGTAGAGTTTATTCAGTATTTCGGGTGAAAAATGTTACTATTCGAAGAAATAGAGGAATTTTATTCATAACAAGGAGGTTTCATACTGAAAATAAAGAAATCGGACATTTGTTGTTTCTCTGAGTAGATCTTAGTTTTTACGATGATAATAAATTTAGATAAATAAGTAGAATTTTGATAGCAATAACTTAATAACTAATTTCTAAAGATAACTAACGTTGGTGGTACAACTTTGTAACTCTATAACTAATTGATTTAGAAGAATTCTTAAGAAAGAAAATGAACTCAGCAAATAAAAGCTTTAATTAGCAATGTCAAACAATTTGGTATCTCAATTCATTCCAAAGTTATTCCAGATAGAAGATCATGAACTAATGCAATACCTTAACTGATTTATTTCTACTTGTTTTGAGACCTATTTTTTCATCATTTTCAATCAAGCATAATTTTGAAACAAATTAATCTCCTATATAATATTGTATCGATTAAAGGTATTTTCCATCCATTAAATATTGCATTGTCACGAAGCAAAAGAAAAAATTAATCCGATTAATCTTCAAACAGGCCATACACTAACCCTTTATAATATCGCTCTCAATCCGAAATTTTCCTTACTTAACTTCCTAAAAAGCCCGCCGCCCCTCGGCGAACCTTATGTAAGTAGCTTCCAATTAAGCTCCACAATGTAACCCTTATCCTCGGTCTCAGCGCAAAAAAAGAACACAGCCAACCGGGCGCCTACGCGAGAGTGTATATATACGCGCGCACCATCAATTCCGCAAATGAATTTCAAAAGAGCCGAAGACCTCCCCATAAATTACGGACCCATCAGTGCCCTCCGAGAAGCCGAAGGAATAGGAGGAAGTAGAAGAAAGTTCGGGGGGAGGTACGGCGACACTTTGTTACGCGCGAGCGTACTGCTAATTTTCGCGTCGATAAATCGACTAGCGCTGGAGTTTTGCAGTGTTTCGGTACTGTACGTTTTGTTGTGTGTGTACAAGAAGGCGTGGGCTTGGATTAGGTGTGGTGCGGAGAATGACTTTGTCGTGAATAATCTATTGAAATTTTGGTAAAAGGTTAATGGTCTTACTTATGGAAGCAATTTATCAATGTGAGAGACACCGGAGCAAAGTGAGGTTGTGGTAAAGTGAGCCTGTCTAGTTTTTGTCAATAATTTTCGAAATTTATGATCAGAAAAAACTTGGAAATATGCATTTTAATAGTCCTTAACTCTGTGATAATGATAAATTACTTTTACGTTCATTATAACCATAAATTTTTTTTATTTCTTTTTAACAAGTATTGTTACACTGAAAAAAAAATTTGTTAATTCTAAATAAACGTTTCCTTGAATCGTACTAAGAAAAGATTTATTTGATAACAGTAAATATTTAATTATGTTTAGACATAGTTATCAATACAATAAATATTTACTAAATTTAAGAACTATTTACTTTATTTAAGGAAATCTTTTCTTAGAACGATTCAAGGAAACGTTTACTTAGATTTAACAAATTTTTTTTTCAGTGTAACAATACATTTACCTTAGACACATACTTATCAGAAAATATTGTATTTTATTTTAAAGACTAAGTTAGAAAAGGTACGTTTTCAGAATAACAAAAAATGAGGTCAGATTGTCTTTTTGTGGGAATTGATGTATATATATATATATATAGATTATTGAGGTATATACATACCTCAATAATCTTTGTAAGGTCAAGGAATAACTCTTGGAATGCATAAAAAGTACTTACGTCTAATTCCAACTTTAAAAAATCAGATGCATTATCTCATAACTGTTTTAAACGTCATTTGACAAGATTTAAAAAACTAAAACCTCGTTTCATACCTTTTTTCATATTTTTACATTTACACATCGTTTTTCAAAACGATATATAAATATATTAATACGATATATAAATACATTTGCCACTTTACAACGACCATAACAACCCAATTGAACTAAAAATCAACTTCGAAAGTCGAATTGTAGCGCCCTGGCAACACAGCCACCTCGGCTAAAATATGTAAATTCCCGCGATGAAAGGCGAGGAAGTTTGCATCCTCCCGTCCCTTCGCCCGCCTCCTTTTATTCTCTCAAGAAAACGGGGCACATATTGGATATTTGGGCAGTAACGTCGTTACGGCCTCGGCTTCCTCTTGCCTCCCGTGTCTTTACATATTTATGAAGAGAGGAGGGACTTTTGCCCTGGTCCTCGATTGCCCCCTCCGACGATCGTAAATGGAATAGCAAAAATGATGTATGGTGTTATTGCCGATGGATGCGGCAGGTCGTTTTGCATACGTCATCGTGCCGCAAGATGCTCGATATTCTCCGTCGAGATGAGCTTTTAAAATTCTTTCATGGTGGATTGGTGAATTGGATTTTATTGAATTACTGCGGATTTGAAGTGTCGTTGTATTAAAATTCAGTAGAATATAGACACTTTTTATGAATAATAACTAGGTACGTGCAGTAAAATGTTAAACTGGTAAAATATTTTAAGTTGGATCAGTATAAATATTACGTACTGACGAGTTATATAGTTTTGAAAATAATTGTTAACTAGTCAGTTATTTATGTTCTTCGGTGCTAACCCCTTATGGGCTATCTGTAAATTACGTAAAGTTCTTTTTTAAAATTTTATTTTCTATTAAATTTTATTTCATTTTCAGTGATTTTCCTATTATGTATTTTGTGTACACCGTTGGAATAATAAAGACACCCCCTACACCCTCAAATCCTTACGTAATTTATGGACGGCCCTTTATTATACCTACAAATAAATTCATAATGTTTCCAAATCTTAATTTTTTGATGCGCAGCTTCACTCGTCTTATTCGAAAAGATCCTTACAAGTCAGAAAAAATTATGGAACATGTTATCTTATCATGTTATTGAGAAAATGGGTCAAACATTACCAAATTGGAATTTAGAAGCCAAAAATGTAAGTAACTTGAACATAAACTTTTAAGACGTGATCAATCCAAATTAGTTGGCTCTAAGAATTTTTGAAGTCGTAGATTAGAAGCCAATGTCAGATTTGCAAAATCCAAATTGGCGGATCTAAAATAAAAGATAGAAAACAAAGCAAAAACGTGAAAAATATGACATTCACCCGAAAAAGTAGGTTTTGTCAGTGTTGTTCGGTAAAACAATCTTTTCTCATGAATCTAAATCTGATCTCATTGTTTTTTTCTTTCGAAAGCTTTTAGATTTCTCACAAGATTTCACCCTTTAACCTAGATCACGTATTATTAATAGTAACGCCCTGAAAACTTTTTACTTTTTAAGCTGAAAATGTACTAAAATAATCTATCATTTACAAGCATAAAACACACCTGCCTCTTCCCTAAAAAATTACCAACAACCCCCCCTCCCCCATCATCCCACCTCCACGACCTCCTCTCCTTTCATCTCTCCCACTCCCTCCCTTTATTTATTTATTTTTTTATTTATTGTGTAACTTTCTTATTTATTTGTTTATTTTCAACTATTTATTTTTATTTATTTTATTTATATTTATCAGGTTTTACATGCAGAATAAAATTTTAGCAACCAGTTCGAATGTATTTATAGGCATGAATGGATGCATGAATGTAGCTGTAACGTGTGTGAATATTTTTGTTTTTTTATAAAATTGACGCGATATATATATATATATATATATATATATATATATATATATATATATATATATATATATATATATATTGTAAATTGTGCGTATGCTATTACCAAAACTTTATACTGACCGCACCTGCTCGAAATGTGACGAAATGTGATTTAAAAAAAAAAACTATACTGTGACAAATACGTAAATTTAATTTAATCATAAGAAATGAAACTATATGTACATATATTCTGTACCATATTTTTGATTGTTATCAAAATAAAAAGTATATCTATCTATCTATCTATCTATCCCAAAAAGTCGAGGAGTAAAAGTCGCGAGAGGCACGTCTCGAAGCTCGCGCGAAGAAAGAGACACGGTATAACATACCCTCGCGCGCGCGAGGGGAGGAGAGGGAAAGCAGGGGAAGCTAGACGTATCGACCGGGTGGTGGTGGCGGTGGCGCGGCTGCGACCGAGAGAGAGAGAGAGAGGGAGAGGCATTGCGGGGCGCGCGCAGACACGCGGAAGGAGGACGCAAGGAGGAACGAGGAGCATGCTGCTGAATGAGGGATAGGCCGGGCAGCAATGGTGGATTTGGAGACCGAGGAGAGGGATGCGTATTTTGGGTTTCTGGGGACACCGAGTACGCGTCCGAACTAGGAGTTGCAACGTTTTAAATGACGGGTGCAAGGTGGCGAGACGATCTTTGTAAAAAGGTCGTCTTAACCCTTTGCGGAGCGGGTGACGCTGTAGTGGCACCCTAATTTTGTTCAGTCTTTTGTGCGTAACTTAGACAGTTTGAGCTCAATATCGCTCAAATATCTTTCTATATAATCCTAGGTACCTAAGGAATGAAATCCTGAGCTTAAATTTACAAATGTTTGTTTATATAATTAGTTATAAACAATTTAAGATGAAAAAACTTCGATTTTTTAGAGTAAATTCGCCCCGCAAAAGGTTAACTGGCATTTTATCAGAATTGCTGATTACATATATTGAATTCGACATTTTTCATTTTTTAAGTCGGAGTTAAGGTGCGTATTTATCAACTTTTTTGTTTCATCTCGTATTTTTTTCAAAAAGTGGTTTATCATATTAGAAAGGTTATTTTAAATGTTGATTGACAAAATATCTTTAGGGACCACCCGTCCTGAAAGAGTAAATATTTTAATTTGAACTGATCCATGACTCTACATAAGTAGATTTATGGCAGTGCAAGTTTCATTTTACGAAAGGAAGTTGACTTTAAATTAAGAAACAAACAATTCACTCACTATACAATTAACACTTTATTCAATGTTGCATATAAATAACATTCAACTGTCTCCATCTATTCCAAAAACACGGCCCACGCTTGGCAATAGTATCACCACCCACGGCCCACCATCAGCACTTTGATACACCCAACACTCTTTAATCCCTCTCACGCACAATCTTCCCTATATTAACCTTACTCCCTCTGCACCGCACGAGTTTCGAGTGCATCTCTCCAGTCCTCAAAGAGCGAGGCTAAAAAAGCGGGAGCACGCTCTTTGACACAGCGAAAGGAGAAAAAACTGACGAACCAGGGATAAAACCGGGGATTAATGGAATATTAGACGAAAGAGCGGGGCGCGCTGCGTACGAGACACGAAAAGAGGGAGAGACAGAGACGCCTCTCTCGCGCGCAGGACAAAAGAGAGAAGAGCGGAATCGGCCGCAGCGGGCGAGACAATCGCGGAGTCAAAAGGGAGAGACGCAGGCACGCATGGGGGAAGTCTAAATAGTTCGTTCGGCGGAGAGAGGAGAGGGTGGGCAATCGAGGATGACGGAGAGAGAGAGAGAGAGAGAGAGAGAGAGAGAGAGAGAGAGAGAGAGAGAGTCATGCGGGGAGAATAAATAGTTTTGGTAATGGCAGGGCGATGGGATTGGTATAGCGGTCGCTGTGGATAGGTGATAGTCATCGCTTTTGGCTGAGTTTATAAGGGTTTGATGTCTGTAATGGAAATGTTTACGGTGCTTGGGAAGAATTCTATTTACAAGATATACGTATGTTTATTATAACGTCTTTGTATCTAAATATCCAACAGATTTATGTGTATATAAAACGCTCCTTTCGTGTCTACTGATAAAAATTTGATAATAAGCTACATGTGCGTTGAAATTTTGCAAAAATTATATGTCTTAAGTAGAGTTGTAAGTTGTGGAAAAGAAAAGTTGATATCGCTTTTCAAATTGCAGTCTTAAAGAATTACCGCTTGATTATTGCTGAATCCTTTCAAACTTAAATTTGAACTTTAGATGATTGCTTCTAACAGCAAATTGTAGACGGGGTTTTTAGAGTGTCTCATACACTCTCTAACAAAAAATCTACTATATTTATCAGAACAACAGAAACAACTACTCTGCGGGCAAATACCCCGCCCAGCATTGGATTACACTGTTAATTCATAAAATATGTAAATGTAATTCGCATTGAAAATTCAAACATTTTTTGTATTTATGCTGCAAGTTTCTCGTAAACTTGTTAAACGGATACAAAATGTTACGTATTTAGAGTGTTTCATACACTCTTTAATAAAAATCTACTATATTCATTTGAACAACAGAAAGAGAATGAGCCTCACATATAAATACAGTGAAAAACGATGTAATAGGTTTAGCAGAAACCTACTTTAAAATGGTTTTCCCTTTATTGCTAAAAAGAAATTTCAATTTACAGGATAAATACAAAAAATGTTTTGGTTTTTAATGTTAAATTAAATCTACATATTTTATGAATTAATAGTTTAACTCAAGAGTGTATGAAACACTCTAAATTAATTTAATTAATTTTTATTAAAGAGTGTATGAAACACTCTAAATACGTAACATTTTTTATCCGTTTAACAAGTTTACGAGAAACTTGCAGGATAAATACGAAAAATGTTTGAAATTTCAATGCTAATTACATTTAAATATTTTATGAATTAACAGTGTAATCCAATGCTGGGAGCTGTATTTGCCCGCGGAGTAGTTGTTTCTGTTGTTCTGATAAATATAGTAGGTTTTTTGTTAAAGAGTGTATGAGGCACTCTAAAAACCTCATCTACAATTTGCTGTTAGAAGCAATCATCTAAATGTTATCAAAGATAGACGTTCAAATCATTTTTAAGAAACGAATGTTCGTATTAATATCGTACAAACATTCCAATAATTAAATTTGAACGATTCTGATTCCGCATAAAGTAGTACCTATAAGTATTTGTTTTAAAACACAATAAAAACCAATTTTCATATATTTTTGTAACCACTTGCAATACTTTTGTCGGATTCAAAAATTAAGAAGCTTTTACGCCCCAGTACCGATTAAAAAAGTTGTATGAGCCACTAACGCAAAAGTCCCACATTATACATCTCTCATTTAAGTAGTAACACCCCATATCAGTCAGACCTACCGACTTAAACTACTACCTTAATAAACCCCAATATTCCAATATCATTTCAAATAATTATCTCTAAAATATAATACCCCTCCCAAAAACCCCTCCTGCAAGCCCAACCTCACATCACACTGCACCCATAAACCGAAGCTGCACAAAAACCTGAATTTCTCCAGAAAATCCACCTCCCAAAGAAGCATCAGAAAAGAGAAGAGAAGAGAAGAGGGAGACGAGAGCGCGCATAAAGACAGACAGCGCGCGAAAGGGTGCGGAAGCGAGATACGGAGGCTCCGCGAGCGAGGTTACACTTCCACGCTCCCACCGAGTTCCCAACCCGCGGCTTTTATTCCTCGGGCCGACGCCGTCGTATCTCGTCCCAGGCGAGGCGCGAGCGGAGCTTCCTCGCGTCTGGATAGCGTGGACGAGCGCGGGAAATTGGATGTGCGCGTATTGGGAGAATCGATGCTGGCGCGTTTGGGTGAGCGCGCGCGCGCGCGCGAGGTGATTGCGAGCATTGTAAGATGATGGAATGATCATTTTTTTTTAAGGTTATTTTGCCTTCGTGTTGGTGTGTGGGTAGATAGATGGATATAGATAGATATACTATTTATTCATCAATGACGGAATTCTTACAATTGCATGTACATATATAGTTAAAATAATTAAAATATCAGTCAGTTTATACATTTGTTATCTCACATTTAACATTCATTATTGCGTTTCTTATATAAAAAATAACATTATTCGCTGTAACAGTTCGTCAATTTATAAAAACTAAATATAATGAACTTGTCATAGTCAAATGTGGTACATTACAGAATACGCGTCGTCAATACATAATAAAATAAATATAATAAAGATTAGAAAATACAATGAAAATAAAAGGAATACGTACACACACTCCTCCAAAATTGCACGTAGATCTATCGCGTCAAAAAATAAAAACACACTCATTCACGTGTGTGTGTGTGTGTGTGTGTGTGTGTGTGTGCGTGTGTGTGTGCGTGTGTGTGTGTGTGCGTGTGTGCGTGCGTGTGTGCGTGCGTGTGTGAGTGCGTGCGTGTGTGCGTGCGTGTGTGCGTGCGTGTGTGCGTACGTGTGTGCGTGCGTGTGTGCGTGCGTGTGTGCGTGCGTGTGTGTGTGCGTGTGTGTGTGTGTGTGTGCATGCGTGCGTACATGAGTACGATTTTGATTATGATAAGTGAGTCAGTTATAATGTGCCCTTCAACATTAATGAAATCATGTGGTAACTCGATGCAAAATTAATTCATATTAATAACTACTAATTCAGCAAATTACTTTAGAAATATATTATTTTTACTTTACTTTAGAAATATATTAGTTTAAATAAAGATATCGAGGGGTACCATAACTTACTCACTTACCTTATACTCTTATAATAAGTAACTTGATAATTAGAGTAGTAGGCCCAAATTAATGACTGAAAGCTTGGATGAATAATATTCTGTGCCAGGTATCAAGAACATAACTTAATTTTACAGGTGTTTTTTCTTAACTGCGATAGTATTAGGTGCTTATTATGTAAAAAAATTGATAAATAGCTATTATGCTCGTAAAAAGTTATGTTTTCTAATCTCGAAAGAACAAGGTAATTAATCATCACATTGCACTAAGTTTTGTATAGTTTTATACTCAGAAATCATTAGTCATCTACTAATTAAATTACGTTTTTAATAGTTTATTCTATTGTAATACTTATCTACTCGACTGAACGTTATACATGTCAAGAACAAAATTTATACGGCGTACAGCTGCAAGAGAGAATTTAAGAGGAAATCGCGAAAGTCGGATTGATGTATAGCGCGAACGCGCGTGGAATTGGAAAATTCGAACTATTCTTTTTGAAAGAAGCGCTCGCGTGCTAGAGAAGCCGGAAAAAACCTTTGCTTTTCCTTTGTTGAAAGGTGAAACGAGGGGAAATTCAATGTTATATATGAACAACTGAGTAAATGAAAATACTTCTCACGTAAAACTGCTGTAAACTTGAACATGTGCTTTAAACTTTACAACAAAGAAAAATC
Organism: Gastracanthus pulcherrimus; assembly: GCA_949152435.1. Classification (NCBI taxonomy): domain Eukaryota; kingdom Metazoa; phylum Arthropoda; class Insecta; order Hymenoptera; family Pteromalidae; genus Gastracanthus; species Gastracanthus pulcherrimus. The sequence continues at coordinate 175,177,689 of OX424573.1, read as the reverse complement.
TTTATCGATTTTTCGATATCAATTTCTCTCGGCTCCCTAATACATGTAAAAACAACGAAAACAGACATACAAAAAATGTAAAACTCTGCGCAGTACAGCGCGTTTTCATCCTTCTTACAAAACTTTGAACCGCACCAATCAGCAAAAATGCATTTCCCCCGTAGTCCACGCATAACGCATCGGCAACTCTCCCGCAACGCTGCGTCGCTATTTTTAATCCCGCGCGTAAGCCGCGATGCTCGAGTGTGCAGCTAAGACGCGGGGCGCGAGGGTGCAACGGAGAAGAAAAAAAAAGGGGTGCGCGAGCCCGAAGAAACTCGCGTATCGAGGGGAGAGAAGAATGGAGGCGGAAACGTGCGCGAATTAAACGATCGAGTGGAGGTGAGTGAGTACGGCTGGCGATAAGAGAGGGAGAGAAGCGATGGGAAGTGAGGTTAGAGATTAGTGGTTGGATTAGGGGGGAGGATTGTAGAAAAGCGTGATACTGGTGATAAGTGGTTTTTGAATGGGTTTTGTAGGTTTATTGTGTTACGGAAAGTTGGAGAAGACGTTTGTTGAGTGATAAAATGGAAGAAGGGGAAAGGAAGTGTTTGAATGTGGATAGAATTATTTAACACTTATTGAGTTGGTAGAACTAAGAGTTTTCTAAACGGTAGACACTTGCTTATCCTTACTTACGCGTTTATGTATTTTTTGTACTTTTTTGCACAGAGAAAACTTTTACCAGGAAATAATAAATGCAAAGTCACTCGTTTCCATGATGATGAGCAAATCTGAGCGTATTCTAAGTAAAATTTAACGTCGAATCAGTAAGATTTATAGTAAAATAAGTATGATTCAATGTAGAATCAGTAAGATTTATAGTAAAATAAGTGTGATTCAATGTAGAAACAGTAAGACTTGTAGTAAAATACGAGGGTAGTTCAATAAGTCTTTAGAATGACCAACAAATGGCGCGCGAATCGCTCCAAATCATCTGTTTTCAGTCAGCACCACTCCCGACTAGATATATGGTGCAGTCACAGTCCACATCTTCTGAGTTTACGTGTTTTTATAACCAATTGAAAAAAAAAATTGCTTGTTAAGAAAAATGGAAAAAAACGAGTTCAGAGCGGTAATTAAACATTTTCATTTAAAGGGTTTAACTCCATATGAGATAAAAAATGAATTGGACTCAATTCATGGCACATCTGCCCCTGCCTTAGCAACGGTTTATAACTGGGTAAATGAATTTAAGCGTGGTCGTACATCAATAAGTGACCAACCACGTTCAGGAAGGCCTGCAGAAGCAACTACTCCCGAAATCATCAATAAAATCCACGATATGGTGTTGAAGGATAGAAGATTAAAAGTGCGTGAGTTAGCTGAGGCCACAAGGATATCTATAGGTGCAGTTGTTTCAATTCTACATGAAAAATTAGGCATGAAAAAGCTATCGGCAAGGTGGGTGCCGCGTTTGCTCTCAGCTGAGAATAAACGCAATAGAGTGGTCGCCTCTGAGGCTCTTTTGGCGCGCATAAGTCGGAATCCTGAGGAATTTTTTCGTCGATTTGTGACTGTGGATGAAACATGGATACACCACTACACTCCTGAGACAAAGGAACAATCCAAACAGTGGATTTCCACAGGCGAACCAGCTCCAAAGAAGGCAAAGACCGTAAAGTCAGCTGGTAAGGTTATGGCTACAGTTTTTTGGGATGCACGTGGAATTATACTTATTGACTACTTGGAAAAGGGTAAAACAATTACTGGTGAGTATTATGCATCATTATTAGAGCAGCTGAAAGAAGAAATTAAAAAAAAACGACCACATTTGGCGAGAAAAAAAATTCTCTTTCATCACGACAACGCCCGAGTTCACACATGCTTCGTTTCAATGGCTAAAATTGAAGAACTAAAATTCGAATTGGTCGAACACCCACCGTATTCACCAGATTTAGCCCCCAGTGACTTTTCTTATTTCCAAACTTGAAAAAATGGCTCGGTGGACAGAGATTTACGGACACCGAAGACGTCATTGCCTCTGTAAGTGCTTATTTTGAGGAACTTCCGAAAACGCACTTTTCTGAAGGATTAAAAAAACTTAAAAAGCGATTGACCAAGTGTATAGAGCTCCAAGGAGATTATGTTGAAAAATAAAAAAAAATTTACCCAAAAAAAATTGTTTTTATACTTTATTCTAAAGACTTATTGAACTACCCTCGTAAGTATTAATGTACAATCAGTAAGATTTAAAGTAAAATAAGTGAGATACAATGTGGAATAAGTAAGACTTAACATAGAATAAGTAAAATTTCACTTATTCAGATTTCGAGAGTACATGAGAAAAAATCTTAATATAGATACGACAGGGTACGAAATGAAAAATAGAGCAGAAGTTACGCGGAAAGAGCAAAGGACAGCTCGAGGGAGCGCCGAAAAAACTCCCGAGGCACTTTACTCCGTCCGCCAACTTCTAATTTGCGAAGTTTCGCGCGAACTTTCGGACGTTCTATTGCTTTTCGGCGCCACGGCGCGCGAAGTCTGCACGAGTCTCGCGTATAACGTTTCTTCTTTTTTTCCCCCCTTTGCGTGGCGTATTCTCGAAACGAACGTGCGGATAAATGGAAATATCGATCGGAATTTCGCTGTTTCGGCGAGTCCTTCGGCATGAAGTTGTTTCTTTGACGGGTTGATTTGGGAATGCGCGGATTGCCTCTCTGTGACTGGCTAATTAATCGGAAATCGTTGATGCTAATTTCAAATTTAAATAGATGAATCGTTATTATGAAGTGTGAATTACAGTTGAAACTGCTCATGCTATTGGCATAATTAATTGAAATGTGGTTTGTGATATTCAGGAATGAAATTGTTTCATTGGCACGAGCACTTTCTTGATAAGGAGTAGAAAAAAAATGTACCTAATTGTTAAATAATTTACAAGTTTTTTCACTATACTAAACAAAATTATGCAGTAACAATTACAGTTTTGTATAGTAAAAATTGGTAATACTAGAAAATATAGTAATCGACTGCCACAACCTAAAGATATAGATACTTTCAAGTAAAATTTACTATACTTATAATAAAACTTGATAAAGAGCATAATAATTCTTCCTGTGTATACAACTCGAGGACATTCTCGATTTTCTATACAAATTAGCATATTTATTATAATAATTGTCATATACATATTAAAATCGAATACTCACCTGGCAACATGTACTTTAAATATGACAATTTTTATTACGAAAAATTCCCAAACAAAAATCGTAATTTCTGCCCTACAATTCCTCTCAAAGCATAATGACATCCAGCATCAGCATAAAAACCAAAAAATAACTCCCCACACAAGCCAGGCCATAGCTCACGAAACGATCAATAAAAGCCAAGCCATCATCAGGCCGTCATAATACTATACCTCCTCATCGCGACCTCCCCAACCCATCCCCGCACATAAATATTCCATTACACCGCTACACACGACTACTACTTCCACGCGTGCAATGATGCTTTCTCACTTCGTTACCGGCGCGCGCTGTAAAACCTGCAAACGGCCCCTAAAATCACGCATGTGTGTGTACGTTAGCACGCGCTGCCGAAAATTAAACGGAGGCGTTACGCCGGGCGAGTATTACATGCGCGATGCGTCCGGCACGCGATGCGCGTGTTGCGCATAGTTCGAGGAGAGAGAGAGAGTGAAAGAGTGTATAGAGGATTATCGTCCGGGGCGAGAGCCTTTTACACGGTCGGTGGTTCTGAGGATCGGCCTGTGGATGTTTCGAGATTGCATATCGAGAGTAGTATGCGTAGGGTGCATTCATTAGAAGCAAAATTGCTAAGGCTATATTTTCTTGGTACTTCTTTGCAGTCGTTACATTTTTTAACATTTTTATTAGGAAAAAAGAACATGTTCGTATAATTAATTATTATCTTTAATCTTTAGTCATATATAAATATACGAATGAGTAAATAAATAATAAAAATATACATAAACATAAATATAATTAGGGTAAATGCTCATTATACCAATATTCAATACATGACTTTAAGAATCTGTAATATTGGGTAGAGAAATATCAAATAGAGTAAGCAATTGTAAACAAGTGTAAAAATGAGTCCAAATTCAGCCACTGCTTACACTATTTAACATTTTTGTAACTTTCTTAGACTCCGTTTACACATTCTTGCAGAAACTGTCTACTCCTCTCATTTCTAATGATTTCCCATATTTTCCAAGTTCAGAACCTGCATAGGTTAAAAATTGCGTCAAGTATTCGAAAAAGTGGCGGTAATTAATCACTGGCAGTGATTAAGGCATCTACCCTGGAGGTTTCTTTACTGCGTGTTCTCCAAGTACCAATCAAAGCTTCTCACCACACCTTTTGCACGTCCAGTGCAAAAACCTACAGAGCAGAGAAACCGTTCGTACGGGAGATCGATCACGCCGCGTGATCCAAGATCCACGAACGGACATATCCGAACCTCTCTGATCCGTCGATAATGATTGTTATTAATTCCCGAGGAGGCGGGGGGGGGGGGGGGGGGAGGGGAGCGAACGATCCTGGCGCTCCGCGAAAAAGTCGACGTCCGCCGCCGACTGACCGCCCACGTTGGTTTTACACGAGTGCGTGTTTACGAGAGCGGAGCTCGCGAATGTCTTCATTGTTGCTTTCCTTCCAAGATTTTTTCGCTTGTCGCGGCTTCACGAGGTGAATGGACAAGTTTAAGGTGAAGGATCTATTATGGAACGGATTTAGGGGAGCAATTTATACTTTTGTAAAATTCTGATTGAATAAGTGTAGAAAGTTACAATTTTTGATAATATTCGAAGGGCAAGACTTTCCTTGGGCAGATGATGCCTTTAAAATACAAACTAAACGTTAATAATTAATTATATTAATAGAATACTGATGTGATTCATTGTACGGATTATGAAATAGTGCAATCGCACGATGTTCGGGTGTTATATTATTTATGTCTCTATTATGAAACGTAATAAATATGTAAATATTACTTTATTTGACTGGTGTTACTTACAATTGCTATATCTGTCGTAAATAATGCGCCTAATATACGCGAGGAATAACGTCAACATGAGATTGACATCCTTTTTTAAAAAGTTTTTAATAACAACAGAATGATCATATTTAGGGTTATGCCTCATAAGATCTACTTCGTAATCTTTAAGTTACAGGTTAAGCTGCTAAATTCAATAAACATGCTTATTTTACTTAGTTTTCTTAAGTACGGGAGCTATATCATTAAAATGTAGTATCTATTGCTTCATAATACAGAAAATAATATGCAAATAGCTAAAATTATTATAAAAGAGTCCTTGCAAAGGTGTTTCACAAATACGGACTCTTCCACTAACTCGCGCACCTATTATGAAACAGCTACAATACCGAAAAGCTACAATTTAAGCTATTGCACATGATGTCAAATCATTTATATTTATAAATATAGTTTAAAAACAAAGTCGTATAAATCGACACGCAAAATTGAATGATTTTTTACCTTACTTTTACCTTAATGATAGTGTCGATAGGCTTATTTGGGAAGAAAAAGGTTCTAGTAGTATAGTTGTAGAAGAATTACGAGCATAAAAATGTATATTTCTGGCGAATATGACTTATGGAGCGAATTGCATAAACAAGATTTGATAAGATACAAGATGAAGAAAAATGTTCAGAGCACACTAACACTTCTAGAATTTAAAAACGATAACAATGGAAACATACCAAAATTTAATGAAACCAAATCAAGTATCCGCCATTTTGGATTAATGTGGTACAGTTTTTTAAGAAAACTAAATGTTATTATCTGATAAAGTTACGATTCAAACTTTTGAACGTCAAAAGCGTTATGTTGTAAGTTGCCATAGCATCATAGGTTGGTTAATTTAATAGTTAGGATACGCCAAATGAGTGACCGTTAATTTAATTTTTCACTTTGATAAATTAAAATGATCAATAATTCATTTTCATTCTTAATTTATTATTTATTTATTAATTTTGTTTCGAAGCGTATGTATTCTTGTAAGAACCCGAGTAATTCGTTAATAGCTATAACTAAATAATTTTCGAGTACACAACGCATTATGTTTGAATAACTTGCTAGCCTCCAAGTAGCTCGTTAAGTTTGAGTAGCTCGATGATCGCGAGTATCGTCATGCCCGATAATTTTGAGTAACTCGTTAACTACGAGTACCTCGATTATTTCGAGGGCTTAAAACCTTCGAGTACTAAAATCGAAATCGAAAAAAAGAACTCGATTTTACTCGAACTCGAACATTCGAGTACTCGCACATCCCTAAGCGCACTAGGAATGTGTCAAATAAAGCGAACTAGCCAGCATAGATAAGACTCTCATAATACGGTTTAATAAATTAAGAGACAACTTACAAACGATCAAAATTTAAAAAAATTAAATCGACTTAAAAAATATAACGTTATAAAAATACTTTTTGTAAGAACGGGATTGAGAAAAATAATAGGCTCCATCAAATGAATATTATCTTTATTTAATACAAAGTCAACATTTATTCAAACTACAACTTTTTGAAGTTGGCGCCAAAATTTTCAGCAAATTACTATACCAGACTATTCTAGTGCCTACTCCAAAAAGTTATTGCTTCAATAAATGTTGACTTTGTATTAAATAAAGATAATAAATATTTGATCAAGCCTATTATTTTCTCAATCCCGTTATTACATAAAGTATTATTTTTTACTTTTTAAAGCGTTATATTTTTTTAAGTCTGTTCTATTTTTTTTTGTTAAAAATTTTTATTTTTACCTTACACTCCATTAACAATTAATTTAAATTTTAAAAGTGTATCTGTCCCCTTAACGCATGTTAAGAAGAAATATTAAATATTGTAGCCATGCGGTAAAACTTATCTTTTTTACAAAAAATACAGATAAAAAGAACAGCTATCAGAAATTAAGGTACGCAAATCTGGTTGCGAAAAATATTTAACAGCTACTTTATAAACATAGCGTCGTAAACAAACACAATGCAAAAAAAAAGCATTTTACGTTCAGGTATACACAAGTCTCGGCTTCGAGCCGCAAGCCGAAACAATGGATTTTATAAAGGGACAATAAAGCGAATAAAGATATTAATGGATTCCGCGGAGAGATAGAGACGATGACGACGACGAGTTCGAGAGCGCCTTTTTTTCACTTTCGCCGCGGAGTAACACTCCACGGTCGTTCATAAATATTCAAGCTGCAGAATACACAGCTGCCGACGAATCTTTTCATCTCTTTCCCTCTCTTTCTCTTTCTCGTTTGCGATGGAGGAAATAGGTGTTTTTTGCGCGAGGCGGGTGGTAAAAACAAACTCGTGCAACTCGTTTTCTTTTTGCTTGGAGGGCTGTTAAGAATTAAGCACATTGTAGCAAGTTTGAACTTTGACTTTGTTTTGCTTTGAATTTTTTATACATTTTCAAGAGAACGAGTTATACTTTTTATGATAATTATATTCAAATATGCAATCTAAATGAATTAACCAAAAGTTATTTATGTTAATTTATTTCTTAAGAAAAAAATGCTCACCCGTTAAGCCATTATCTCCTACCCGTCAATGTTTAAGCAACGATGTCCTCTACTTAAGGGGTAACACCACTCTAGCGGCCCGAAAAAATGCCTAATTTGTACGATTTTTTACAAGAGTAGGACAGAAGGGATCAAATTTCTTTTTTCAGGGTTTACTATACATATATTGAGGTAAAAAATATATTTTTTTACATTTAAATATAAAATGGCGGCTATGCAGCGAATCTCGTGAGAAGCCTTTTTCTCAAACCTCCAAACGGGAGAACACTTTTCTCGGAAAGTATGAGACCTGGAACAAAAAACCAAAGAAATTCTTAATCTATATAGCGTTAACTTTGGAAGTACGAAGGGTTTTTTTGTTATTTATTGCAACTTTTGTAGAAATGGTGCACTTCTGAAAAAAAAGTCGATTGTACTCGAAAAAATCGATGTAAATTGTTTATAAAACAAATTTACATTCAATCAAAAAACGGCTACGTACTTCTTTAGAGAATCTATTTGTGAAGCTACAGTAAAAATTTCAATCCAATCCATGCAATAGTTTACGAGTAATCTCTTCTCCTAGTTTGAAAAAGGCTTCTCACGAGATTCGCTGTATAGCCGCCATTTTGTATTTAAATGTAAAACAAAATATATTTTTGTACCTCAATATATGTATAGTAAACCCTGAAAAAAGAAATTTGATCCCTTCTTTCCTACTCTTGTAAAAAATTGTACAAATTAGGCATTTTTTCGGACCGCTAGAGTGGTGTTACCCCTTAAACTATTAAGAAATGTACTCTTAATATTTTTTTTCAATTCAATAGTGAATAGACGTCGATGTCCATGTATGCTTATAGCCCGTAATGAATTAAAATATCTTCTCGAACAGCGTTTCCGTATATTTCTAAAATGTTACTTATCCCACGCAAGCAGACTAAAAAGTCATATCCCACGATTCCTCGCGCCGTCAACTCTTCCGTTTACCTCGGCTCTCGATTTCCCGCCATCTTCAATCTCCACCGAAAATTCACCTCCAAGCTTTTTCCCGCGATAATGGCTTCTCCGAGAGCTCTGGGCGAGGGCAAAAAAGAAAAGTTTACGAGGAAATTACGCGCGCGTAGCCAGCGCGAAATAAGTCGAGCGCCCAGGAATGCCGAGCGCTAAGCTTTTCTCTCCGTCGTGGATTATCCGCCGAGGGACGATTTTACGAGCCAACTCGCTCTTCTTTAATCAAGGAATTTCTTTATTGAATTTCGCCAGGATCGATGCCCGGGAACGACGAGATATATATATATATACACGCTCCTGCGGTGATATTGGGAAAGCGTGTTTTGGTTTTCGTTGAGGAGGTTGAAGGTTTTACGGCGCGGGAGATTACGTTTGGTTGCTGAAGTGTATACTCTCGGATTGTAGAGAATATCGTCTAGTGGAGATGCACAAACGTTTCGAAATAAATTATTTGCTGCAGTGATGGCTGACTTGAATATCAGCTGTAAATCTAGATTGCATAATCGAAGTAAAGCAATCAAATTTTCGTGTATAATTCATGTGCCATGGGATACAGTCAATTATAAATATTCAATGAGCCTTTTACCTATTGAAATCCAATAGCATTTACTACTCGAAATGTGCGATTTTTGACATTATTATATCTGGTGAAGCATATAAACATTTCGAAGTAAATTATTTGCTGCACTGTTATGTGAATCTTTGAATGTCATTAGTATTTTCGATAACTAAATGCGCCGTCAATTTATATTACATCATTGAAATCAGACAATAAAATTTTCATGTATTACTCATGCGAAATGATGAAACAGTCAATTGTATATACAGAAAATTTTCTAATAAAAATTTTAAAGAAATTCACGGTATAAATTATCTTGTATAAACGTGGGACGTTGTGCCATTCCGATAGTTTTTACTGATATACGAATACATACTGCACAGTAAAACTTACCTGTTGTAGAACAAAAATGGTCTATATGATCCTTGGAGAAAACTAACCAAGAATCTGATTATGACATTATGTCATACAATAAAGTATTGTAGATGAATACATTTTTCTAATATATTTCTTGAAAACGTGAACTTTCTTTTAATTATTATTACAGCATCATTATAGATTACATAAATACCTGTATATACGTTGTATGTTAGAGTTACCTTAAAATTTGTTTACAATCAACTGTCTTCTCTCGAGATGTCCTATGAAATTTCAACTAAATGTTATTAAAATTCAGGAATACGAACAAAAATGTTCTCAAATCAGGTAAATTGTATCCTGTAGTACGTTGAAATTTATCATAAAAATCTATCAACCCGAAAATACACCGTTAAAAGGGTCAAATAAAGTGAATCTTGAACCATCCCCCTAACAATTTTATAACTGAATATAGCAAGATTTCAGAAAGCTCATCACATTTAACCTGCATTATATTAAAAAATTCTCTCCCTCCCACCACTGTCCGTCGCAACTCTCGCACAAATTCAACAAGTGCACGCACAAAAAGTGCACCACCCCCGTGCCCCAATTCCCCCTTCCCTACATCGGATAACGCAACTCCCGCGTATGCGCTCGCGTCACGTCATCGTCGCGCCAAGGGTCACTCGCTCGCACACACACACACGCGCGCTTTTTCCTTCCACGAAACAAGAAGGAAAGAAAACGAGGAGGAAACAAGATTTTAATGCGTCGCGAGAACGACTTAATCCTTGCGGGCCGCGTGTGTGTATGTATACACACGGCGCGAGCAATTACCGAAACCACCTGTTACATGCGTCCGCGCGCGAGCGCGAAACTTTTATATATAGATATATATATACATATGCACACACGCGGGCGGTGAACGAGTGTAGCGAGTGGTTGGTAGGATGTATATGTATACGCGGTAGCGAGTTTACGGCTCTTTTTTTGTTTCTTTTTCTTTCTTTCCGACTTGGGGAACGCTCGGTGTCTTTGTCGGATTCGAGGCGGGAATGCTGCTGTTATTTTGAGCTTATTGGGTGCTTTTGTTTTTTTTTTTTTACGTTTGCTGGCAGTTTGTTATACTTGGTTGTGGAGACTTTGCAAGTGTGAATGAATTAAAAGTTACGCGGGATTTTATTAACAGGCTCAGTGCTGAGTAGTGGGTTTATGTGTAATAAGTATCACTGCGAGATTAAAAAGAGGGAGAAACTGGTTTTTGTTCGATGTTTGAAATTTAAATTAATTTTGGAAAAGATTGGATTAATCGGGTTATAGATGGCTACATTCCAAATGTTTTTACAAGAGCAATAATAAGATGAAGCATGACGTTCGTACAAAATAAAAGCTTCGAACGCACTTTTTTCTCAAATTTTAAGTCGAATTAAGTTGTTATTATATATGCAATACTTATGCAGATGGTTCTTGAATGGCTTGAAATGAAAACAAAATATTGACAGCTTGATATCTGATACACGTTTGGAAAAAAATTTACACAAAATCGTTATTTTCTGTCGTCAAAAAAGCTTAAGGAAAAAATTACTTTCACCAAAACGTTCTATTGTAGTTTATGCGATGATATATTATGATTCCAACTGCAAATAGAACACACAAAGGATTTTAAATCGATTTATAAGCTTTCTTTCTAAATCGTGTACAACCCTCATTTTGTCATCCTCATTTACATAGTAACGTATTTACAACTATGCAGACAAAAGTAGCTAATAACAAAATCCGTGTCACTATAAAAATAAACAACAAAAATGATTTACCACACGCGTTATAATGTTCTAAAAACACATTCCAGGCAAACGCGAAAGCATCCTTCAAAATAACCACGTTAGCAACCAGCAACCAAGAAAAAACTAAAATCACACGAAAGTGCGAAAATACTTTACACGTTTTTTGTCTCGATCGCACCAAAGGCATCGTAAAACTTCGATCGTTAAAGCGCGCCCTCCTCCCCCCCCCCCCAAAAAAAAGGGAGAACAGAATCCGGAAGTTTGAGCGGCCATCGGGTCGAGCAGCCGTAAGGTAGCGCGAGGCACAAAGAGCGGCGAGCGGTCTTTAAACAGCTGTGCACCTCTCTCGACAGTCCCGTGTACACGACAGGTATTAAGCCGCCCGGCGCAATAAGCCTCTCTCCGCGCCAGCTGCCCCTGCTCTGCTTTTCGCTCTCCTTTTCACTCTCTGCCGGTACAAACATACATATACCTATATATAGGTATGTGTGTGTGTGTGTGTGTGTGTGTGTGTGTGTGTGTGTGTCGTCTGATGCGACGTTGGTCCCGATATATATATATATATATATATATATATATATATATACGTGTGAGTGTCGGCTGATGCGACGTTGGTTTGGAAGGAGCTTTATCAGGCTCGTGTATCGAGACGGGACTGGCTGTCTTTTACGGAGAGTTGGTGAGATTTCAAGAGGGTGAGAGCGGGGATAGGTGGTACTGGATTTCGGCAGTGATTAAAAGGATTTCTTGAATAAGTAAAATAAAGCTTTACGGTAGATTGGGCGTTTTAATTACTTAATAAAGTATTATTTCTTAAATGTACAAATTTCTTTTAATATGACAGTTTTGTGATAATCCCTTAGTTCCAGATAATCCATCTACTTATAGTATATTATGCACCTAGGGAATAAAGTGAGCTAGTAAATGCCTGCGTGTGGTTCACACACGCTGGCAATCGCTGGCTCACTTTATTCACGCGTGTAATATACAATTTTTTAACATATCTACCAGAAAGTTCGTACTCGTTCACCGCCGAAAAGGGAAAATAGTGCTACATATGAACTCCCTAACCTCACTCTAGTCCCCGCCGCGCCACGCGCTGTTTGTGCCCGAGCCGAAGGCGAGGCCGGGACTAGAGTGGGGGTAGGGATTTAATGTAGCGCTTTATTCCCGGCTCGGCGGGGATAAAGTACGTACTTTATGGCGGGGTGTGTTAAAAAAATATATACAATAATTCAATATTATAAGGATTTTTGGTTTTATATAAACCAAAGAAACTCGCAAAATCTTTTAACAAAATAAGCTGGTTGAATCATTGTTTGTATAATAACAAGTCATTTTATCGATAATATAACCATATTATTGCACTTGATAATAAACTTTTCTAAAATTATACCTCAAACCATTGTTAATCAGGCTAAAAATATATGCAAAGACCTCCTTTATACGCGGCAATAAAGCCACTTTCCCTCCGGATCCCTGAAACAAAACTTCCTTCCAGACGCCGAGCGGAACTTCGCCTCGAAAGTACCCTTAAAACTCGTTTCCCTTACGCGGGCTCGCTACCCTTCGGCTCGCGTACAATTAGCCATCCGGTCTCTTGCGTTCAATTTCTAATTAATGAGAATTTATTTGCGCGCCCGCGCGCTCACTGGGGTTAGATAGGCCGCCTCGATTTCGTAATCAGAAATTAGAGAAAATGTACCGAGCAGTATGGTGTTAGTGCCAGAAGGGCGCGATTTTAGCGAGAGTAGAATGCAAAATTGTAATGCATTCATTTTTTATGAAAGTTTAGTGGAAAATGCGTTTTTTCGTTTATTATAAAGTTGCAAGGGTAGGAGCAAAGGTGAATATTAAAATTAAATAATAGTTTCATCCATCAAATTGAATATAGAATTTGGAGTTTTTATTTACACAGCTTATATTACAGTTTTATTACAAAGATAGGCATTCAAACATTTTAATTAGAAAAACTTCAGTATCTCGAGATAATTTTAAGGTTTAATTAGGTCAAATATTCTTTTAATTAGATTGAAATTCTCTGAATTACTAAAATTAATATTTAGAAATTTCTAATAATGAGAATTTAATTAATTTTCAATCTACCAACGTCAATGTTCACTTGCCATACGTTTGGAGATTGAATTTATGAAAAATCTAACTAAAAAGTTTATAGAATATTACTTCATGTATTACCTTGCATTGGGCAAGAAAAATTTTAAAATATTAAGATTGTCATTTCCATAGATTTTTACTTTTATTATTTAAAATTGAACTTAATACTTATACCTAATAACAAATTCTAATCTTTTCTAATTGCTTCGTTAAAAATTGGCTCTATAAATACCTGGCAAGAATACGTGGACGTTAACATTTCCATTTCAGTAAATCAGAAAATTGTGAACTAACTAAATCAGATAATTGACCGTATTTAATTTTAAAAACTCACGAAGTGTTCTATTTTGTCTGAAAAAATGTACTGAATGCCTGGTCAAAGGAAAACTTTAAGCGATCCCTTTAACATCTACGTTCGTTTTCAAACTTTAATCCTGTGTGGGTACCTCAAATCAATTGTACCTCATGCCTACGGCCACTTCTTACAATATCCATTCAGTTACATAACAAAGAAGCACCGAACAGAAAAACTTATCTACAAAAATCCCATCTCCTCCATTCAAATGCCCAATCCTCTGCATGTACAATACACAATACACCCTAAAAAAAATGATTCTCCAAATCATCTCCACCCCACTCTCACTCCGCATTCAACTCAAAATAAAAAAAAAATACCCACACCCTTCCACTTGAGAACCTCGCGTCTTCTACAAAATACCTACGCAACAATCCACGCACAATATAAGCAGTCAAGAGTACCATCACGTACAAAGATCCCAAAGCCAAGAATAAGAAGAATCGCGCGTCTCCTACGTCGCGATGTCTTTCAGACGCACGCGTTCAACGGCAATAAGAAAGCAAAAAAGAAATATGAAAGAGAGAGGGAGATTTTAAAAAGTCGGTGTGTCGCGCGCGCGCGAGAAAGCGAGAGAGAATGAGAGTTGGCCATCTGGCGTCTCCGCCATCTGGCGCTTCTTCGGCCTTCGGCGAATCAATCCGAAATGTGTGTGTGTGTGTGTGTATGTGGGGGTATACTTGGAGGGATATGGGAGAGGCTGCGCGGATAGGAAGGAAGGAAAATCATTTTTTTCGAGAGGAGACAAGTGGAGTGGCTCGTGCCGGTACTTGTGCTTCTTACCTTATTTTGATCATGAGGTAATGGGGCGTGTATTGTGATATTCTTGAGATTACTTTAATATTATTCCTGATAGCAAATTGAATCGATTTTTAGAGGAGAAAATGACTACTTCGCTGTGATTGTTGCTAAAAGAATGATCTTTTTACGGATAGCGTGCACAACCGTAAAGTTTTCATTTATTCAGAGTAATTAATTAAGAAAATTAAAATAATTTTTATAAGAAATCAATATCGTATACGTACGATTGTCATCTGATTCTATCTCTCTCCTTTGGAGGACGATAACGTATGCATTTTCTCGCCAAAATAAAGTTTCACAAAGTTTCATCTTTTTAACAGTTATCTGCAAAAAGCATTGCTTCTTTTGCCCAATTTCAAAAAATCTATTACTTAAAACGTTTTAATCATTACCTTTACTAAATTCGTGCAAACGCAGGACATATGTTGGTCAATTTCAGATGAACCTTTTCGAACCCCTAGATGTAACCTTAAATTACTTTTCTAACCATTCACCTTATCTTGGTCTCATATTTCTGCAACTTGCACAAAAATGAATTCCAACTTACATTTCTGCACATTTTCATATAAAACAACAAGCCCATCACAAAGCATCTTCCAGTCCTCATAAACTAAGCTCTTTTTCAGGATGACTTCCCTTTCACCTATAATGCCTCTCGAGCGGTACAATCGAAAAGTCTTGCGCGCTCTGTCTCGCGAGCATTGTCTCGCAATTCCTCCTCCGTTTCTCCCTTATCAAAGGAAGGCGCTTAGTCACGTTTTATTGAAGTAGACTCCTCAGTAGTACTATTTTGCTTTTTTCAGTACCAACTGCATTGTTTGCCCCGGCACGGCGTCTCCGGGGGTTAATTGAAGACGCTTGTCGGTGGATATTCTTCCTCTCGGAAATGACGCGCGCTCGCTCGCTCGCTTACTTCTTTTCTTTGGATCGAGCTTGGTTTTTTCCTTTCTGTTCTTTTTTTCCTTGGTTCCGCTCGTTGTTTAGCGATGGAAAAGTTAATTAGTTCGAGTGGTACGACAGTCTACAGCTGTTTGGCTAATGCGACGATGAGACGGTGGGGTTGTATGGGGGGATTCGGGATGTTTGAGTCTATGGGTCTGTATTTGAATGTCGATTTAGTCGTGTTTTTTATTATCACAAGTTTAAAAAGGATGAAGGTACGTTCATTCGGTTGTTCTTTTGAATCAATTTCACTTTCAAATTGATTTCATTTGTTTTGTTCGGAAGACACTATTGATAGAATTAATCGGCTTTGCGAATCATTGTGCCGTATAATTTATGGATAATTCATTTCATCTCTTCCGGATATAAACGAGAATTGAATTTTAGTTTCTCGTCCCACTTTAGTAGAATATTCAATGTAAAAGTTGAAAGAGGTGAAGAACTTTATGGAACGAAATTTTTTTAATAGAAACGTTTATTTATAAATTATGGTAAAATGGTTCGTGGAGTCGGAAAATTCTATGAATACTATTTCAACTTATATTCTGAATAAAAACTAGTTGAAAAGTGAGTTAGACATGATTATTTGATGAATATTACAAGTGTATAAAGTGAACGATCATAATACTAGAATAGATGTTACAAAATATTGTTTAATGCGCTTCTAATTCTAAATCTTTTGTTGACATACTCCAAATATTTATATAAAGCTCACAAAATCCATTGTTACTTTTACCAAAGCCTTTACAACATTCAGTAAACGCTTTTACAAGAAAGAATAAATAATTCTAAAATATTTCAAACAAACTCCTTGAAGCTCTCATACAGCTCATAATTAACCACAATAAACTCATCTCCGCCAATTTATCGCGTAATCGCATCCTGCGATAAACACAGCCGCAGCAGACAATGTTTGGCCGTTTAAACGTTTGTAAACTCGAGAAGCTCGTCACGGTAATCTGCCCCGCATATACACGCGCATTGTTGCAGCAGTAAAAGTCAAAACGCACAGGAGGCTCGTCCTTGACAGTGAAACGGCGGAACGAGGACACGCGCTCATTTTTTTTATAACCCGCAGCCGCTGCTGCTGCGCTGTGCTCGGATTAGCGGAAACCTCGCGCGTGTGTGCTTGCTCGCCGCGTCGGCTAATATCCTGCGCGACGTGTAGGTACGACGTGTTCTGCGATTCGTTGGATATGTATTGTACAGGTCTGATGGCAAAAAGGTTTACGTCGAAGTAATATTTTGCTCTATTTTTTAGTGTTGAAATATTGTGTACGAATATTTATAGATGAATAATATTATTAGTTTGAAATTTGGATAAATTGAAGAATATGTGGAATAAGGGATATATAATTAAGGTACGTATGAACGTTATTCCTGAATAGGACAGGGATTTGTAATCTTTATAAATGCTAGATGATTTCTGCGTGCTATACATTGTCTTATGTTAGGTAAGCAATTGTATTTGTTTTGAAGTTATTTATGATACCAAAATTTATGATATTTATAATAACTTATTCAGTGGCTTACAAGAGAATTAAAAGCTGACTTTTAGTTGAATTGAGACGTATTTGATTAAAACTTGATTGAAATTTATGCGGAAACAAACATTTTTTATTGCATATTTCAGTTGGCTCTTATAATATTGCCGACAATGTGACGAAGAGACAATTGAACTTTTTGGTTAGAAATTTAAAAATATTTATTGATACTATTTAATTCTATTTAAAAAAAGCCAAAAATATAATAACAACAATTTATTAAATTTTCATTGAAATTCAACTAGTTCTCCTTTTTGCACCTTTATGAAACAATTAATCATATCGAGTCTTCAGATGCTCCGTCACTTCTTTATAAAGGGAAGAAAATTTCAAGCCTATAACTCATCTTCATCAATACAAGAACAGTAAAACTAATTTTCTCCATAAATTAAACAACATTTCCAACCTCAATGCACAACGACAGATAACACGTCAACGCGTGCAACTCCGCCGACATTTCAATCACCTCAGAAAATCATCGCAATTGCCAAATGCACACCCACCGCATTCCCACCCGCTTGAAATTAAAACGCCACCTCTCCCATCCTCTATATCCACTCCACTCCCTCGTCGTGTCTTCTTTATCTCGCTGTATACCTTGAATCAGCGGCAGCATCCAGCGGCTCATTGTTCTGTCAGCTGGTGGCACGGCTGGCTGCCGCCTGGTATATCGATTTCGCAAAGACACGCGGCTAATGACAAGACGCCTGCCTCTGCCTGCACGCCGCCTGTAACGAGCAACAAGTTATCCGATTACATAGTCGCGTTCGCGCGAGCGCGCGCGTGTAAAAGCTGTTATTTCATCGAGCGACGCGAGGAGGCGACACGGGGTGATTTTGCAAAATGCTGAGCGCGAGAGGTGTTGAAGTGTGGGTAGTGTGGGATGACGCGTGGAAATGGATGATTCGCTGGGTGATGCTTGGAGTGTTTTAATTGGCTTTGCTAGTTTTTTCTGAGAGGTGTTGATTTTTTTGTGCGATTGGTATTGCGGTAGTGTTTTGAAAGCATGTAAGGTGGAGTGATTTGGATTTTATGATTGAGGGACAGGAATTTAGGTTACATTTATTTATATATTTTAATATACAATAGACTCGTAAGTAAAGAGCACAGTAATGATGGTCTTGTTCTTGACGAATATTTATAATGTCATAATCAATGTAAACGAAGAAGCAGTCATGCCTTAAAGTAAAAATAAATTTAAAAATGTGTAAATAATGGTCATGACAATCCATTTGTTGCAAATTCTGTTGTCGACGTTTTCATCATTTGATAGTCTAGGACCAATGATTTTTATCTAGATAACTTTTTACAAACAGACAAGCTCTGACTTCATATTATCTAGAGCTAACGTCAAAACTACTACCTTGATAAACACCGGTAACAAGATTGTATTTAAATAACTGAGAGATAAAATATTTTCACAGTCATAAGAATTTTATTTTTATTACAAAGTAAGTTTTTATTACTTTAAATGAATTGCTTTGAATGTGCAGAAAACATTGTAAAAAGAAGAATAAATCTGCTTCCTTTACGTAATAATTATTATTACCATGGCAGTGAAAACATCGCAAATGAATAAAAATACAATATTTATTTATGTATAGTTTATTATTTCAAAAATATTTTCTAAGCAAAATTTAATTTTCTATGTTTCAGGTACGTTTTTCTTCCAATTTCATTGTGTTGACGAAACTATATAAATTTTACAAATGGGTAAGCATATACTATACATAATTTATCAAAAAGAATGCGAAGGTGTACAAAACTGCAAACTATCAAAGGACGTGTAAAATATGCATGATCCTCGCTACGCAGAACAAGAATCTAATGTTACATCGCAAAAATATTCAAAGTGAAATTCTTAGTAAACAGAAATGCACGTGAAATCTCCTTATAAGCATTACAAAATTCAACGCGAATCTTCGTTTTTCGCACGACGACGAGGCATCGAATATCGATTTACGTGGGCATTGCATCACGCACACACAGTTCGCACACGCGACGATGCTCCACGTAGTATGTTGCAGCCTTGGGAAATCGGAATCCAGATCGAATTCTGACTTAACGAGCCGTAAGAAACTTATATACGCGAGCGAGCTGCGTAAGCACTATACGTAGTACAAACGCGAGGTGATCTAACGAAAGGGTACGAACACGTTCGAGAACGTGAGGAATTGAATAACATTCTTTCTGTTAAGATTTATTTATTTTTCATATTTGAAAGTGAAATTGAATAAGTAAGTAGAATGTTTATTAGAGTGTATAGACAACATTCTATTATTTGTGGACAATAATTAGTAAAGATCTTTAAAAAAATTCAGTATAATACATTAAGCAAATTTAAATAATCTTCTAATCAGAAACATATAATTGCATGGTAAAATTAAAATAGATATATTAATAATAAATAAGCAGTAACAATAAAACCATAACTAATGATTTTAGCGCTTGACGGGAATCGTCGAGTAGACTTTAGATTCATAGGTCACTGGTTAATATCCGGCTAGAAGGACCAAAATGTGTACGATTCGAATTCAAAGCCATATTTAGCGTTAGTAAGCGTAGCGTTAATTGTGTAAGCAAAGGATGTGCACGAAGTGAAAGCGAAGCACTGATCGACGCGAATTTGAAAATAGCATGTAACTCCTGAATTTGGCAATATTGTACGTATGTGTACATGTAATTGTGTGTGTGTATCGTGTGATCGGCTGATCTATTCATTCAACTCGCAGATTGCAATATTAGATTAATTTGTGTATAAGTATATGAGCGTGAGTGCTCCCTCTTGTTAATAATTATCTTAACACTTAAAATACCAAATATTTTACGAAAGCTAAAAAAACAATGAAAAATTACAGTCGAGCTTTAATATTCATTTAATATGCCATTAAACCCCATTTAATACCCGTTTAATATACAAATACGGTCCATGAATCCAGCATTGCCTAATCAGCTCGTGTTCGCGCCTTAAAAGTGTTATATCGAGCATTGAGACAGCGCGCGCGCAGGAGTGCCGCGCGCGAAAGCGAATAATCGCGACGGGCGAGCGCGCAATGCGCGTGATAGATGCGAAAATCGCGAATTGGGTTGTAAATAAATAAGCGCGCTGCCGAGGCGCGAACATAAATTTCCTCGCCCGAGGAAAGAGATTAGACGCCGCTGCGCTTTTTTGATACGCTTCAGGATTTATCGACCTCGTCACCAGTCTCGGATGTTATAATGCGGAATTCGAAATTTGTTGAGAAAGGTAAGGAGAGATAGATTATTGTTATTTATATTCTGTCTGTGTAAACTTAGAATGGTCTTCGTATTTGAATTGTAAGGAAAGAGATATATTAGTAAAGTAACAATTAATGGAATAATCGTTTATTCTACCTAAAATAAAGAGATGTTGTAACTTTCCTATGTATGATATATAGCAATTTACAAACTAAAAAATTTTTCTAGGATTTAAATAACAATTTAAGATTATGTTTGGTCATTGCTTCCAAAAATGGAGATTCTCTTTATTACAAAGATAGTTTTAACTATTTTTGAAAACACTAGTTTAACGTGTCAAACATAATTTTATTTTTCCTCTCGTAGGATTTCATGATAACCTTAATTGTTCAATACATATTTAAAACTCTACTTGAATGAATGCAATCTCTAACAAAAAGACAAAAAATGAAAGAAAAGTTCCTCGTTGAAAATCATTGCCACCGCGTCTGCCATCCGGCTTTGCTAATCGCGGGGGTGTACTGCGCCTCAAATGACCGGATTTCATATTCAGAGCGAAGAAAAGCGAATACGCGAGACGCAGACAAGTGTATCGCAAAGAGGATCAACGCACTACAATGGGAGAATAAAGAGGACGAGGATGAAAAGAAAAGAGTGTTCGTGAAATTTTAGGTGTGAGAATTTCATTTTGAAGGCGTGTGAATTGCATGGTTTAATGTATGAGTTAATGATTTGTTGCACGTTAAAAGGGAATTTTATATTTACTCCCAACAAAATCTTTCCTATATAGTAGACATAAACCAGTTTTTCTCTCAAGTTTCTGAAAATTCTCGTTTCAAATGTTATTTTAATAACAAATAGTATTTATACTAAAAAGAATATTGTTAACTGAAATGCTACTAATATTTATTACTCAAGCATGTATATTTGTTCACAATAACCAATAATTTAGCTCAAAATTACCCACTTTCTAACACAAAAAGCAAAAAATGAGTATTTTTAACAAAACTGGTAAAACATACTGTTTTGCGCTCTGACCAATCCGGTTCAAGATATAACATGGTTGTACATGCGCAGTAGGACAATTTTCAGTGTCCGCGAAATAGACGATATCAATGTCCTGTATTCCGTAGAATTTGTAGCGTGTGAAGCTACCATTTTTGAGATTCGACTGTATACAAATAAATAAGAATCTTCTTAGGAAAAAGAGAGTTTTAACCTTCTCTTTAAGCAATCGTGTACGTTTCATTACATTCTACTTTTGCATAATAAACAAACCACCAACACAATATAAATTACCGTATACATCTCAGGAAAATATAGTACACCTACACGACACAGCCTCGAAAATCCCCAACACCAGGATAGAAGAAACGAAAAGCAAACGGCGCATCGAGCGCGAGAAGGAAGGAAGGAAGGAAGGAAGGAAGCGAGTCGGCACGACGGTACAGAAAGGGAATGGAGAGAAGACACAAGCGAGAGAGGGCCACGCCCTCTCGCGTGGGGTGCGCACTTCCGGCGCGAGGATTACGACACTGGCGCGCGCAGCCAGTCCCTTCGCTCCTCTCTCCCTTTCTATTCGGCTCGCTCCCGGTCTTTTCTCCCTTCCGTACACGCAACGGCTCGCTCTGTATTCTCTTTCTTCGTTGTTCGCTCTCTCTCTCGCTCTCTCTCTCTCTTTCTCTCGGCTTTTTGGATTGTATATTGTATGGTAGTTGCGCGTGGGGGTGATTCTTCCCTGCGGATGGTACAGTAGGTAGGCGAGAGCTGGGAGAATTTTGGTGTGGGTTTCGACCGAATTTGGAATTTTCAGGGAGATCGGGAATGAAAGGGAAGGTGGACTGAGTTTCACGTTGCTTTTGGGTGATTGTGGTGGGAATTAGTGTTGAGTTTCAACTTCCTGGTTTATGGAGATGAGTAGAATGTGATAAATTGTGTGAATAGTTGATTTTTAATTAACTTTACGTGCTTTTTGTGTATCTATATATGAGATCTGATATTTTCTAATTATTGTTAATGGTGTAGTGCATATCTTATAAAGTATAATTCTACTTGATTTCATTATTCCCTCGAAAAAATTAAAATAAAATGTTTAATTCATAGTTCAGAATGATAGTAGAGCACTAGGAATTAATTAATGATTAGCAGTCCATTACAATTAAAGACCTATAATAAAGTGCTAATTAACTATTCATCACTCGGTAACGTTCGGTCAGATTGATTCACATGCATATTAAAATAACTTTTTAAAATAAGTAAGTATGAGTACATCATTTCCGGGAAAAGGGTGACTTATTAGAGAGAATCTAATATTATTAAATTTGTTAAATGTAATGTAACGTGTACGTACATATATAATACAATAAGCGTGTAATATTTATCTTCTACATTAATCTATTTCCTACATCGATCCTATATATTTGATAAACATTGTACGAATCCTCATCCTCATAGTAAAAAGAACTATGTATATTGGTACATGTGTGAATTCTGTAAATCTGTATCAATGTGAATTGATCTATGTATATTATGTGTTTGATGTGTATTATTGTTAGTTTGTGTTAATGTGCGTTAAGTATGTGTTAACTGTTATTATATCAGCAAATGCGAATTATGTGTTAATGTTTGTGCGTGATAATACCTATATAATAGTGTTTGTAAGTGTATTCATTACACACAGACAGTGACGCACAGCCTCAATTCAATTCATATATTTCAAGCTTACAATTTCACATCTTACAGTGTTCATCCCTTGTCGATCCATCTACTACACCGACATCCGAAGGGTGCGCGGCGCTTAATAACAATTGCCAGACAAAACAACACTATACCCACGTGCGCAACATCCAGCCGTAACAACGTCTCGCCGAGATTTTCCCGCGTCATTAATCCGGCAGAATTTCGCACAATTGCCGGGCTCTCTTTCTCCGCTCCGACGCTGTGCCCCTCCGTACAACACCCCCGTCCGATTTTCGGGATTTTTCGTACAAAATTACACAACAGCTCGAATGGCGAATTTGCATCTGAATTGCGCGACGGGAGGCGATTGCTTAATTGCTCGAGTTTTGTTTATGGGCCTACTTTCGGCGGAGAAGGGGATTTTCGCGTGTGTTTTCGAGGCGGAATCGCACGGATTTTCGCCTCGAGGGTGCGACATTTGCATTGGCGGTGATTTTTCGTCGATGAATATTCTCCTGGAGAGTTGCTTTATTGGGATGGCGTATCGAGGAGAGGAGAGAAGAGGTTTGCAGGCGATTCGAGATTTGCATTTTGCTGAGATGGCGACGAGGTTGGGACTGGCGAATTTAAGTTTGCGAGAGGTTTTAAGATTTGAGGAACGAGTTTTCTTCGTTGACTTTGTGGAGTTTAGCCATTCAGTGAATCACGGTAGCAAAATTTAATATTGAATTAGGTTGGCTACTTCCATTGACATTGGTTATTCTGCAATACGCAAATGACTAAATAAAAGCATAATAAGTTATTCAATACTTATATGTTTTGTAATAATGCATTGCTTTGTTAAGAAGAAAAAGATAAAGACTACGATTCGAAAACCAACAATGGCTGAGAAATTGAGTAATAAACAGTAACGGTATTAAATTATCCGTATAACTATATCCTGACTAGGAAATAGCTTACATAACGTACGTTACTATATAGATACAGATCAGATAGTTAACTAAAATCCTCGCCTTTACATCAGTATCCCATTAACAGAATGAACAAGCACAATGTTGCGCACTCATTTATTTTCGCATATTTGAATGTAGTCATACGTAAATTTAATATGCAACCATACACATTCTACAAACTTTCACAATCCCCTAAATCGGACCTGCACTATTCAGCATCGATTCGAGAGCTTCTACACATTCATGCAATGTAACCCTGATGAAAATGATTTCTGTAAAAGAGTGACACATGTTTACACTCTTTTTCAGAAAATAACGTTTCTTTTAAAAAAATAACTTTCACTAGGGAAATATTCGAATATAACATCATTCACCATTTTCCAAATACCATCCGCATTCGATCGAAAAATACAGCAGAAAACACTCATAATTCACGTCTCATCTTCCAACCTGACGATGCAGAAAGGCCAGGCACCTGCACACGCGCGCACGAGCCGCGAGAACCTTGGAAACCCGTCTGCACTCGCGACCGCAAGCATCCGTCGCGTCGGCGCGATTACGTCCATGAGTTGCGCGACTGACTTCGCGCACGTCCACTCGCGTCTGCATCGACACCCACGAGTTGGACGTCTTTGACGGCCACTTGCTTATCGGCTGCTCGCGGAAGCGAATCCATTGACATTTTCTTTTGCTTTACAAGAGTTTTTCTTTTTCTGGATTGTTGATAAGGTGTCCTTGATTTTACTGATAAATTCACTGGATTAAAATGTTTTATTAGGTGGATTTGTGTAGGAATTATTTTAATTTCTTTTATTTAAGATGAAGATTCGTATTTTGTTTTTTTAGCGCAACACGTGTTTGTTGTGTCTTGTTTATAAAATTTATGTAAACTTAAGCTTCCATCTAAATTATTGTTTTTTGCATTCACTAAATTTCGTGCCGAGGATAACGTTGACCTTAAATAAGTACAATCGGATTTGCTCAAAATGAAAAAATGTTCTACAGAATGTTCGAACCTCTTTTATCTTATAATCGTGATGTTTTGTTACATTTTTGTTTCGTTATTGCAAGTTGCATCAACTTGTGATTTGTTATAGTGCATTTTGCTCATTTCCAAAATTCACGTCATGATTTGTTGTCGCGTTCAAGAAAAAGTTTAAACAATCAATTTTTTCGTTTCTTTTTTGTACAGAGTTTTTTCAATAAAAACAGAAATAATAATATCAAAAACTCAATTCTTATGAAAAAGTCACTTCACGTATAATTATTTTAAAACCCGATGTAGCATAGAAATACCAATGAGAATTCGAAATGTACAGACACGACTGGGTCATTGAGGTCAAGCAGAATGTCTGAGTGCAATTTGACCTGAGAGTAGCTGGAGAAGTGCAGAGTAAAAAGCGGTATATTTTTCCATTGTTCGACGAGAGAAACTTCGACGAAAGGCTATAAATCAATTGCGAGAAAATATGGATAAGAAAACTTATGTTCTCTATTTTCAAACTTCCACGAGCATATATATATTTTCTAGGATGCAGGAGAATAAAGTATAGTTTCTACTTTTTTAAAATACTGTCATCGTTATTAATTATTGAAGAGTTATGTAACGCATAATTATGCGAATAATAACGACGCCACTAATGAGCGACAGCGTGAATTACAAAAAAAAACTGTTTAACTCCGATTTTTCCTGTATCGCGCATCCATCAGTGCTATTACGGATTTGTCAATACAGACGTAGGAAGCGTTTACGATGGAGAGAACGTGTGTCTTGTGGTACGTGACGAATCGCCGATGAGTCTTCCGATCGGAAATGCTTAAAACGTGGCTCCGTCGTCGTGAATGGAAATTGCTTCTAACGGCACTTGCCGGCTCTCCCGCGTCTTTGCTTCTCTCTGGCGAGTCCTTGCCTTTTTTTGTCGGCAGCCAGAAACGTGGAAAGAAAAATCTTTCCGTAAAAGGAATTGCTTTGCGGGTCACGATGTACTTTAAACATTATATTATATTACTTTTGTAAGTTATATGATAAGTATAATAAGTAATATTTAAATTTTACAGTTCATGATTTTTCTCTTTATTGCATTATTCTTTATAACAGCGAAAATTTACATAACTAAAACATGGTATACATTACATTTACATTTCAGTGATCATTTTCTGATCTAAAAAACTTTCATGCAGCGTTTGATTATTACCAAAGTTATATGAATCTTATTTCTAAATTTTATTAAATACTATAAGATGAACATTTTTTTAAGACAAAAGAAATTGATTTCTCATAAACACAATGATTTCGCAAACATTTTCATTAAATGAAACTACCACTTATTAAATAGCACATTTGTTTCTTACATGATCTCCTTTAAGGGTTAAGGATAACCTGTAAAGATGATCGAATATTTTATGTTAGATACACCTAGATCTCATCATTTCCATTTGAAAATATAGTCTATATAGAGCTTTTGACAATGCCCTTTTCAAATTCCGAAGTTTAAATCCTTCTAAGGGTTCAAAGTGGAAGTTAAGTGTAAAAGGGCAGTAAAGTTAGAATCCCTAATAATTATAACCTATACAGCTTCTAACCCAACCTAAATAGTTGTTTAGATTATAACAAGACATGTAAAAGCTTTCTAATCCTCTCAAACCAATGGAATGCAGTAAAAAGTACCCTAACATATAACAAAGTCATACTGAGCACGGAGATATGCCAGTAAAATATACCTAAAACTAGTTACCTTTGATGTTAGCTTTCATCACTTCTCCCCTTCAGATAAAGTACTGCCTATAGATACTTACTCTAAGATATGTACTTATCAGTTAAAAAGGTTACATCGTTAAAAACTTCGAATCTTCAAACCATTGTCATCGTCCTTTAGATTTCAATGTCCGTAAATGTACGGTTCAGCGGTAATAGGTCAAAACATTTTGAATCCCCTGCACCCCATCTCAAGAAACGAACCTCCACCAATTTCAAACCTCTTCCATATGCCCTATACCCATAATCCCCGATCCCGAATCTTCACCCATCTGCACCCTTCCACGCGTCTATAATCACGATGGGAATCATTAGACAGAGTCTCAGCGCGCGTCGCTAATCGGACGTTCGTGTCCCGTCTCCCTTCCACCATTGGCCACTTCGTTTTCCCCTTCGTCGTCGTCGTCGTCTTGGTCCCCCGGTGAAGCCGTAAAGCCGGGCAGCGAAGGCGAGAGCGTTTTATAGTTACGAGGCTCGTGGAGATAGGTCGAATTTTGACGCGGATGACGAAGGTTCTGATGGAACGATGGACGTTGACAAAGTAATTGCACGTGGTCGGGGAGTGAGGCGATTGTGTGATTGGGATTTTAGGAGGGGCATTGGGCGATGGGATAGCTTCTGATTGCAGTTTCGTTGGAGTGTTCTTATTGTTGCTCGATTACTTATTGATAGTGGAGTAGACGTTTTAGTTGAGTTTTGAGAGAATTTTACAGCTAACAGAATTCTGATAAACTGATTCCTTCAAATCAATGAGGTTTTGCGGATTTTCTATTTATAATGAGCTTAGGGGTTACAGTTTTAGTTGCATTTGAACCGGTTTTTTTACTAAAAGCGATTCTGGTCATTCTTTGAAATTCATTTACTAGAATGTAGATATTGGCCTTAAAAGTAAGACTGCAATGTTTTTTACATTTCCAGAAATCGACAATTTTAAACAATCGAATTTATAACTAACAATGGAAAGATAAATTTTTTATTCACTTTTTTGTAAAATGTACGAGGTTATTCTTTCAGCGAACAGCTTCTTTTAACACTTTCAATTCAAAATTCTTTATTAATAGTCTATTCAACCAAAACTGGCCTTGAAATTAATGTATTCCAATGTTTTCGTTAACGTTTCAGACATTTCTCGAAAAATATAACTAATAACATCTTTAGCTTCTAATTCATTACCCTTTTCTTCAATCATTTTTATTTTATCACTGTTAACTGATGCTTAAACAGATTTACTTACGGTTCATGTTACCCATCGTCTCTAAGTGAAACAGTCTAATATCAAATACGTATCAACATCACGTACTGTATAATTTTGGTGTTTAGTCTTAAGCTGCACAAGTTTTTTCAAGAGTTTTGTATTTTTCTTTGACTTGTAGAGTTTAGAGTTAAAGACCTTCGAATTATCGAGTCCATTTATAATACAAATTTAAATAAGTAAAATTATAGAATGGAAGACACTATAGAAAATGTAAATAAACTACACAACAACGAGTGAAAAACAGACAGCGTAACCAAAGGGTGACATATGCAGGAAATTGCAAGTCAAATTAAACGAGAAAGCGAGAAGAAGTGGCCGCAGAGAACAATTTGGAAGAGATAAAAGAGGAGAACGATCGTATGGCAAAAATGAACGACGAAAAAAGTGCATAAAGACTGCCGCTAAAGCAAAAAGGTCGAAAAGTACGATTCGACATTGACGTTTTGGCTTTCATATGTTAATTTTCGACGATGACACGCACCGGAAATGGAAGGAAGTACGACTTTGACGCGTTAAGGAAGATACCGTCCGTATTTATGCCGTTATTATGCATATATTATGTATCCTCGATTCTACTTAAGTTATAATACATATTTGTAAGCAATTTAACAGAAAAAATATTTACCTGAATTCTTATATTCTTGACAGTAAATCACTTTACTATCCAGCTCCCTTGTACCTTAATCACATTAATATTGTCAATAACACTTCATTTTTCACTATAAACAACACATACCTCATACAATATCGATTTCAGGCTTCTTCCATCATCTCCACTTCATCACGCTCTCCTCCACCTCTGCCTCTCGTACAGCGCATTCACTTTCTCCTTCTCTCTCTTTCTCAGTCTCCCCCTTTCTTTTTCGCGGCGAGCGCGCAGCTCGTTTCGGCGCCTTCCGACGTCATAAACAGTAAAGAGCGATGAAGCGCTGCCGCGTATATATATAAATGCACGGTACATAATACGCGAAAGGAGGGAGCCTCGTAAAAAAAATGAAGCTCCCGGCGAATTAAAGTCGCCGGGAATTATCATAAAGTGTTGCGCGGAGTTGGCTGTATACACGACGCTTCGATGAGTCGGAGTGTGGCATTGAGGAAGCGAGCTCCTTCGCGATATAATGGGAGCGTTTGTGCGGGGACTTGGTGCTACAAAGCGTTAGTTGTTTGTTTGAAAACAAAATGGGTTTTATGTGTAAAAGAGGGATTGTTAAGAGTAGCATTGAATTACAGAATTTTAATTACTTTGAGGCTTGTTTTACGATTGTGCTGATTTTTAGAGATGAAGAGACTCTATACCAATGGTCGTTGTACTTATACTTTTATTGTAAAAGTATTGATGATGTTCCGGTCATTTTGTGGTCGTAGAATAATGAGTCTATTCCAGAACAATAATATTTAATAAATAAATAATGTTAATGTTTGAAATTCGTTTTACCCATCTACGGACTAAAGAAAGCCAATAATTTGGAGGCTAGCGAGGCACAGTATAAAATGCTATTATTAATTTTAAGTTACTATATTAAGTTTTACCCATTTTAAAGATACTGAAAATAAGCCAAAATGTTTCAAATCATATCTATATTTAACTTGACTTTTTTTAAAAGAGACTTAAAAAAGCCAACGTAACACTTTACACATATTATAATGAATTGCTTGTGTCAGACATTGTGAAAATCACTCAAACGAGTCATTTGTCTCCTATGTGTTTACCCTTCTTGGTATTTCTTATCACGCTGGCGTATGAATATTAATTTTCGTTATTTTCTATTTTTAGATAAGATAAAAAAACAAGTTTTGTGTGCTTCACTCCACTAATCGTGCAGTCCTATTATACTGAGAATGCTGTAAATAATTAACTGCGTTCAGCTTCATGCGTGATTTTTCGGAGTAAAAAGTATGCTACTTTCGCAAATACGCAGGATATAAGCCGATAATAATTAATCAATTTTAATTGCTGCAAATTAATGTGATTGAAACGCGCGCATTCTTTCGTTACGTCATGAGTAAAATGACTCTCGTAAATGACAAAGGCGTCAATTCCCCGTAGCAATTGTCGACCTTAATTTTGTTTGCCAAGGCTGCGCTTCTCGGATGAGCTGCTGCACAATCGAAAAAGAATGCATTCGCGCTTCGTCGTAATTCAACTACAAGTTATTATTGACAAAGTATCATTTTATTCAATTATTGTTCAGAAACTAGTCATTTAGATGATGCTTCATTATTTGAACAATGGAATAATGGTAATAAAAATTATATTTAATAAAAATCTCGCAGTAAACATGATATTTTCTTTCATTTGCTTACTATCATTATTTTAAGAGGATATATAATTTAAATCTTTTCCCATGTATATCCTGACAAAACAAAAAATCTTATATTATATGCAACGTCAGTTTTATTGTAGAGTATTAAAAACTATATTTTTCAAATCTAAGATTGATATTCTTGAGGATATTTTATTTTCAAGAAACCAAAATTGTTAAAAATTTATTGATGGATTTAATTTGGAATAATTTGTTGTTTTAGACTAATAATAACGAGTTTTAGCCAAGTTCATGTGTAGGTCCTATGTACATCTTGAATTGATTATTACTCCAAGTAAAAATTCCTTTACAGGACTAAAAGTGCTAAGGTTTGTCCTTTGATCTACAGTCTTAGGAGAAGGTTTGAAACTTCTGTAACATACCTATGCAACAATCTCAAACTTATTAGAAAAAATATTTCATA
Organism: Gastracanthus pulcherrimus; assembly: GCA_949152435.1. Taxonomy (NCBI): domain Eukaryota; kingdom Metazoa; phylum Arthropoda; class Insecta; order Hymenoptera; family Pteromalidae; genus Gastracanthus; species Gastracanthus pulcherrimus. The sequence continues at coordinate 175,147,110 of OX424573.1, read as the reverse complement.
GAAGCAAATGATAAAGATAGCTGTATGCAAAGTATTGTTGGATGCAATGGTTAATATTTTGCACATACTTTTCTCAGATTTATAACAAGGCCGTTACTGAACCTCAGCCATACCTGAAAATTGCATTGGTCGATAAAGTCCCTTAACCTTAGTCCAATATCTTTGATCAATTCTAGAGCAAAGTCAAACTAAACCAGACCTATTTCACTTGAAAAGATGATCAAAAAGGCTTCATAAGCAAGAATAAAGTTTCTTTGCTAATACAGCTCATACAAATCTGTTATTCATATTATTCCACATTGTTTTCTACACTCCTAAATATATAACCCATCAATTCCTCAACAAAGCCAAAACCAATACTCCCACAGCCATTTCCTCAAACAACCAAAACTCGACGAATCACCCACAAACATCACCGTTCAAAATTTCCGAATTCCCATTCGCCAGGCGCGAAAAACCATAAAACCATTAGACTCTCACCCCCTTCATTTCCACACACACACACACAAGCAAAGGCTCTCCACTCTTATACACACTCGTAAAAAGGCCAACCGCCACTGTACACCGATAAGCCCGCGAGGACCTATATTCCACGGCTTTCTAATCACTTCGCGTCGACCGCGGTGCTGCACTCGCGACCCCCCATAAAAGTCTCGTGTGTGCTGCACGGGCGTTTTTGCCGAGGAATGCGCAATGGCCCCCCCGGAGATAGTATGTATTATTATACGGCGGAGATAAGTGCTCCGCTCGTTTAATTGGCTAGAAAAAAATAGGCATTGTTTCGGCGTTGCGAAAGGTATATACGGGGAGTTCGGAGAATGCGCGGCATGGACAGGTTTATATGTATGAAATATCGAGAGTGATAGGGGAGAGTGTTTGGAATTGCTGTTGGCGATTGTACCGATTGGATGGAAAAGTGTTCGGGTTATAGCTGTAGAATGGCATTTGTGGAATGGTTATTGGTGTAGTTGAACGTTTTCTGCATTGTCGTTTTATATGATCGGAATAAAATGAGTTTACACCTTTTTGTTTATGTGGGGGTTTTCTGGAACCTTGATAATATATTGTAAACTTCTCACAACTTTTTAAAAATCAAACATAAATATTTTTAAATTATGTTTGGTAATACACCTTAGACCCGTTAATAGTACATTATGCAACAAGGGCAAAAAGTCGAATATTTTTCCCGCGGGTGAGTTTACTGCCCGAGCGAGCGAAGCGAAGGGAAAAATCACCCGAGGGAAGAATCGACTTTTCTCTCGAGTTACATATAGTACTCTATACCCATCTCAACTGTGTCCACTTTTTGACTTAGAAAGCGGGACTAATGGACTGTTAAAAGACAATATTGTTAAAAGACAATCGAAAATCATGGTTATTGGTAAACTTGATGAAATAAAGGAATTTGGACCAGTTACTAGTGAAGTCACTTTTTCTCCCCTAATCATTTTTGCGGGCAAAAAGTATAATTTTGGTCTCGCCTTTCAGGACAAAAAGTGGTCATTTTCGTTGAGATGGGCATAAACTCATTTATTCATCAACGAAAGAGAAAAATAATTTTTATAACTTAAATATATTAAAGTATAAAAACGTTACAATTTCTCGCTTGTTCCGTGCTTTAATATAGAACATCTTACCATTATCATTTTTAGAAAGTTCATATTTACTCGCTAGAAATAATGCAGGCATTAAATATTTAATTGCCTATAAATAAGCCCGTAAATATAATTAAGCCACATTTTTCATTAAATTAAGACATACAATAAAACACACTCTTTACTCATTCTAAAACCCATGAAGATCTACTTTAAAAATAATTCAAAAGACATCATCTCCGAATACAAACAGATGAAATCGTTAAAATATTCGCAAAAATTACTGCAGCATCCAATTAAGCGCACTTAATTTTCCATAATTGCCGATAAGGAGCGTTAATTTTTAGCGATCCGCGCTGAAAGCACGAAAAACGGCCAAAGTCCCGCTCGCGGCAAAACTCGTTATCTCTCCTTTAATTAAAGCCCAAGTGAGCCATCGACTTATCGAATTTCCGAGTCTTTGATCGCTCTCGAAGACGCCGCGCGGCGAAATGGTATTCGCCAGTCGTCACATCGTTAGCGGTATTAAAATATGCAGCCGATAGTCGTTTGGCAGTGTTTGTCTGCATAAAATATGATATTATTACTGGATATTTAATATTGATAATTCTAATTATAATCAATGCTACTGAAGTATAAGAGATTTAATAATGCAGCTTTGCATACTGTGCATAATATTACTGTAATATCAATAATCAATGCAATTAAATAATAATGTAGAGTAAATGTAACAGAATTATGAGCTTTATTGTTACTGCGTAATTGCTTCTCAATATAAAAAATATCTTTTGCTAGCTTTTTGTTAAGCAAATCTACTGTATACCTAGAATTTTCGTGTAGTCAGTTAGTTTGCATGAAAGGCGAAGTCGTGACTCGAAGCGTCATTTCTCTCGTTTTCTTTCCTTTCATTCTTTCTCGAGTAGAATAAACGAGGATGGTCGTGACATTCTGAAAGTAGGCATAGGATGATTTACTCCGTAGTATTTGACGGTCTCTCTAATGAATTTCATTTAACATTTATGTACGGTAAATAATAAAAGTCAATTTTTAGCCACCGTTAGGTACGTTGTAAATTATTTTCAGACAAGTAATGTAACAAAGGTCACAACTTGCTACGTGTATTATGATGTGTTTGTGAAATAGATACTTGTTAGAATTTACATAAAAACCATGAAACTGTTTTAATTATTCGACAAAATATTTAAATAACGTATTTCACTTTCAACGATGTTATTTGTTTCACGGAAAAATTTAAGATGATTCATTTAGTAAAAAGTATCTCATTAGTCAATGTAAGTTGCACATACTAAATATATCTCGTGTAAAATTTCATCCATATCGACAATATCCGTCAGATAAAGGGAAAATAGATCTGGCTATGTGCTGAGGCAGCTCATAATAACCTAAAAATATATATCTAATTAGTGTGCATACTACAAATTTATACACACACGTATGGCCGTAAGGTGTGCAGGAGTAATTTGAATAGGTGCCTTACTGATTACTTATTTTTATTCATTCTTACGAAGCGATAGATATAAAAATCATATGACGTCATGTACCTGAAGAAAATGTGATCAATGAGTAACTATATATTCTATGTTATATACATATCTTATATAATATAAATACGCATATAAGTGTAAAGAAATATATTACATTCAAAACTACACCCCGCTTAAAAATATAAAGTAAAATTTCATTATTAAAGAAGAATGGAATTAACTTCTCTCTTTGTAAATATTCACATTAGTTGCAACAAGATATTTATAGTGAAAAATGAAAAATTCATCTTGACTCGACAACAGCTTAAACATTCACTGTCATACCCATTGACTCTATTTCTCTATTTCTCCTTTCTTCACAGTCAGTGAAATTTCATTCATAATTCCCAAGCGAGCACATATCTTTGCTCCTACGACTAATAAATAATCCATCCATATCTACACACTTAAGCGTAACATTCGCGTGCGCCGATCGCTTGCATAACACGATAAACGGACTCGAAAGCGAAGCCTCGAGTATAAACACGCGACCTTCAGCCCGCGGAAAATGCACTTTTCCTCGCGCGCCGAAGGCAGCCGCCGCGACGGCAACTCATTGTTCCGCGAGAGCGCGAGCGGAGCGTATATAGATTTATGTGCGCCTTGTACGTGTAGTGGTACTATCGCGAAGAGATCGTTGCGTATACGTGTATTGTTTCACGTGCTCGAAGTCAATGTCGCTGGAATTGTTTGTTATTATCGGGAGGATTATTATGGATTCCGGTGGAGATGCGTGTGTATTGGTGCTGGGATGGTCAATAACATGTTGTTTGTGCAGAGTTGAGGGTTTTTTTTGTATCTTTGATGTGTGTCATTGTAAAGTGAAATATTTACTAAGTTTATTTGATAATTTTTCTTTGTAAATGTTTTCACGTTTAGAGTGTAATTTAACAGCACTGTGCTTATCAGTGCATATTTTTATTCAAGCAGAAATCATATTGAGTGTAGATGTTCAGATTATTGTATTATATTAATGTTCGTACGCAAATTCAAGTATAGAAAAAAACTTTCAATATATATTTTCTATCAATAGACATTTATATAGATGTGTGCATTAATTTTGTATTTACCTGATCGTGAGTTATTTTGAGAATAGTTTATTTTTATTAAAATACATTCCGCCGTTAAAACAATCATTATATCGTCTATTTCGCATACACATTTTGCGCAATTACTGTCAGTCAATTATATCACGTTCTAAAATACTTCGCCGCTTCCGCTAACCTCTGTTTTAAACAGGGAATATTTAACAGTTTCCGGTACAGTGTTGCATGTATGCAACACCTGTCTTAATTTACGTTTCCGTGATTAGTTATAAAAAAAAGACTAAGTAAACAAAAGCCACATTTTCCTTGAAAAATTCACGCCCTCAAGTCTCAATAGCATTTTCAATACTACAGCAACATCTTTACCAAGCAGATGTAACTCTTCTAAAGGGATGCACATACACTTCGAAACGAGCGCTAAAAAGCGCAGATCACATTGACCCCAGTTCGGCCATTGCCGCGCGTGTCGAAGTCGACGCACGCGCGAAATTGCACCACGCGACTATACAGCACGACGACAAATCTCTTGCACTCACGCGGTGCGCAGACGTTTTCGCTCGCTCCTGCGAGCCTAGAGAAAAATGCGCCAAGGCGAGAAACTTGACGTTTACGCGCGCGTAGGTGGACGGCATCGGAGAGGTCGTACATTTCGCTGTCGTGGCTCTGTACTGTAGTAGACACTTGACATAGATGTTACGCAGCGTTGTAAACAATTGATAAGGATCAAATGCTGTAGCTTCCTCGCGGAGGAAACTTTGTAATGGTAAAGAAAAAAGTTTTGCTAGAACATGGTAGAAATATTCTTTGAGACCTTAGGAATGAAAATATACTATTTTTAGAATTTGTGTGTGTGTGTGTTTTTGCGTGTGTGTGTATGTGTTTTTGCGTGTATGTGTATTTGTGTATATGTATGTGTGAATTTGTGTGTAACGTTGCTGTCGGTGTGTTCTTGTATAAAATATACATGCTTTCCAAAAAAAATTTAGTGAATATTTATTAAATGCCAATTTACTGATCAATGCTAATTATCGAGACTTAACTACTTTAGCTTTCTTTTCGTCGTAAAATATTGACTTCAATGATTATCAGTATAATACTATGATGTTATTATGATAGGATATTACAGTCAAATCCAGGACACTCTTTCATGACCACATTACCGATCTGATCAACGGTTAATGTTATACAATACAACCCTGGTATCGACTGTATATCTTTGCAAACTGTAACGTTATGTCGATAACTGTTTGTACACTTAAACACTTTTACCATTGTCGCGAAGGTTTTTTAAAATTTCGTAATTCCGTAACGTGATAATGTTAAGTTTGTATTTCGTTTATTTTCTGACCCTTTGTGTTGGGGGGATTTTAAAACTTAGAAAACACATTCATAACTACAGAAAATGTCTCTGAATGTACGTATACATGAAAATAGAACAGATAAACATCTCAATCGATGAGAATCATGAAGATTCTGCATACAAACAACCCTCCATCAACTTTCGTACACATCCTCTAAAAACCCTCATGCTTACAAGTATTACAAATTACAGACTACACCATCCCACCCAATCACCCCTCTACCAGCTATCAACTACCTGCTACGCACAATCCACGCGCACGCTCCTCGCATCTTATTACCCTCCGCCTCGTCAGGATTAAACGATAAAGTTCGCGCGCGTCGCGACGTTCCATCATCATCCACCTTCGCGACGCTATATACCAGTCCCCCATATACCTATATATATATATATATATATATATATATATATATACAATATCCTGGCGAACAATAGGGCGCGCGATTTTCAATTTATGCGCGCCCCGGCGATAAACACGACGCTTTATCGACGAAGCGGCGTTTTATGCCCAAGCTCGAGCGCGCGCTCACCTCATTCTCCGTTCTTCCCTTCTCTCCTGTGTTCTCCTCGTCCTCGTGTTATTCTTGTTGTTCCTCGTTCTCTTCCTCTTCGTCTTGTTCCTTGGAGTTGGGTTTGCACGGAGGTGCGAGGAGCGTGCGCGCGCACGCGGCTTTACGACTGCGCCACCTACGCGCCAAGCGCATAAACGTAAACGTCAGAGTGCCAGTGCGTGCAGGTCTTTTTTAGACGAGGCTTTTTGTTGTTTTTATTTGTTGGTGGTGCTTTGGAGGCGAGAGTGTAAGAGAAAATGTCGCGTGTGGATTGGCTAAGAGGGTTATGGCGGTGGCTTGTGGGGTAATGTGAAGTTCGAGTGGTGAAGGTGGGCTTCTTTAAGGCAAGACAAAATTATAATGGGTCGAGAAATTTGCAGTGTTAGTGTATATTTAATACTAAATAGTTATTGATGTATTACGTAAAAAGTTCAACTGAATAATTGAATAATGCAAAATACTATAGCTTATACATTTATATCACTATTTACGAACGGTTATACGGGTTGGTGCTTTGTTTAAAAGTTTATAATTTATAAGTTTATTAATTGATTTAAAAAATTACAGAATATCTTGTTATTAATTTTTAGGTAATTGCAAGTCTACTTTTGGCCTATATTTGTTAAGCAAGTAATCCCTTATTCAAAATAAAAGATACTGTCACAAAACTTACTCCTCAAGGCAGCAACAAACCCTATAGAAAATGTCACCTGGATTCCACCTGTATTTCAGCTGGATCTAGCTGGAATCTAGGTGACATTTTCAATAGAGAAAACAAATATCAGCGAAAGGCGAGCGGACAGATGGTAAATTTTAAATTTTAGTATATTGTGCAGATAAAAGTGGATGTAATCATAACGGTCAGACTGGACATTACGCTACTCAATAGCTGCGACACTCGAAAAACAAGCATGACACCATGCGCATTATGAAATTTACATTATGTAAAATCTTAAACTCATAAAAGTTATAATGGAATTCATAATATAGATTTGTGTCAATTAGAAAAAAAAATGACTATTTCGACATGTCGTAATACACGCCAATATGATTACCTCTATGAAGCTTTCACTTTATTTTATGAAGCCTATTATTCTACTCTCCACGGCTTTTCCAACGAATACAACAATCTCTCCCCCACTCACCTCGAATCACTCAAGCCGATCGCTTAAAATCACTTAAAAACACCTCGAATAACTAACTCCATGCGTAAGCACATGTCATGCACACACGTCTCCTCTCTCTCTCTCTCTCTCTCTCTCTCTCTCTCTCTGCTTTACCAAGAAAAACTACCCACAGATTACGCAGCCTCGTCTCGCCGATAAATAATCCCGAAGCGTCACTCGTCTTCTCGCCTCGGACACTCAAAACGGCGATAAATCCCGCCAACTAGCTTTCCATCTATGACGAGCAAACAGCCGCCTATTATAACCTCTTCCCCGTCGTAGCGGTACATCGCGCGCCGCTGCAATTTCATTTTTTCCTCGGGCCCGCGAGGTTACGGGAGATGCGCCTTGTAGGTAAGAAATGAAAGGAAAACTCGCGTCGGGGTCATAGCTACGGTTGGAGACGCAGCTCTCGGAGTTGGGAATGCATGCTAATTGAGTTTATTGCGAGAGTGCGGCGTAAATTTTGCATTGCGCGCGCGCGCGTGAGCATAAACGTGGACGGTGGAGTTGGGCTTCGGCTGGATTGGTTGGGTCTTGGGTATATAGCTCTGGAGTTGGGAAATATCGTTGCTGATAAAGAGAGAGGAGAAAATTCTGCTAACAAGCTTAGTAGCTTTAATGAATGTCAGTTTATGTAATATGCTTATTACTTTGCAAGCATGGTCTAAGTACATTTATTATTTAAATTTAATTAACATTTTAGTTTTAGTGGTTTCGAACATTTTGTTGCGAGTACACATAACATATCACTAGATGTAATTTTTACTTCTTTCTGCGTTAATTAAAATAAACTGAGTTTCCTCGCTTGCTAATGCTTCCTTCAATTGATAATAATCGTTATTTTTAATTTTTTCCTTACAAAAAGTTGCGTATAATGAAATATAACTTTCAACATGTAATAAATATCATATAATGTAAAATAAATTAAATAAAATACCTATCAGTTCTGCGATTTGCATTCGATAACGTGTGATTCACTTCCAATCACTTTCGATTCATTTCTGAGTACGGACATGGTAAAATGTATGAGTAGCAATAATAAAAAAAGAAGATTGAAAAAAGTGACATTGAGACTGGCCAACGGTTATAATAAAAGTTAGTATTAGTTAAATACAACGTCACTTCCGGTGTATCACAACTCATTTCCGGTTTCCTACCATTCACTTTCGATTCACTGCTGGATCTCATCGGGGTTAAGGTAGAGCGATCGATAACATTATTAGAATTCAAATAATTATAAAACAGTTTCTTTTTAACCTATTATTATTTCCGAATATTTGGTATACAATCTTCCTGTATTCTCCAATAATTCAACTAATCTCAATCCTTAACAATAACTGAAACTCATCTCAACCCAATCCCAAAACCATCCCCATTACCTCAACTCGAAGATCAGGCTATTACACTATCACCTTCCCCATCAAATCACAGTTTACATAAACCTTGAGGGGGTGAAACACAAGAGAGAGAGAGAGAGAGAGAGAGAGACTTTCACTACGTATACTCAAGACGCTTCAAATTCAGCAGCTTCCGCGCACTCTGCCGTAACGGCCTCAAGTGGCTCGAAAGTTTACCCGCGCCCGCGCGCCTAATTCCACTAAGTGCCGCAGGAAATAGCGCCTGCAGCCGGCAAAGTGTGAGTACGCGTACGTGTGTACGTGTGACTTTTCTTCCTCTCCCTGCACGCGCGTCTTTCTCCCGAGGTTTAGTTAGGCTCATCCCTCGGCGGCGGCCCACTTTGATCTACGCTCCTCGTCGCAGTCGTCAGCAGGCGCGCGACACTTTGATGTCTGCACGTTTCGCGCGGAGTGTGTGCATAGGTGAAATTCGTTGAGAATAGGTGGTGATTGGGTGATGAGGCTTTGTTCGCGATTTTTGGGAAATGGCTCGTTTGTTAGGTTCTTTTTGGGGAGGAATTAACGTTGTTGTGGATTATTAAATGGGTGTCAGCGGATCTATGAGGATGAAGTGTGAAGTTGTAAATGTGCACGAGAAAGAATATGGGTGGGACAGCTGTGTTATTTGCTAGAGTATTTTAGGTAAATTAGCTAAGTTTTCCGCTGGATTAGCTATTTTTTCGCTGGTCTACATTTTTGGCTAAAAGAATCAGTTTTTACACTATGTCGATTCTAATCCCTGCTAATCGCTGCTTCAACCATATTTTTCGCTACTCTAACCAAGCAGCTTTCTACGTGTTTATTTAGATGATGTGAAAATTAAATTCCATGTAAGAGGAGAAGTGATGGCTGCGTCTTGTAAACACAATGCATTTGGATGGGCAAAATTCAAATCTTTCGAATGTCATCGTCAATTTTACCGAAAAGTACCAGAAAAAACATTTTTCGCAAGAAAAATATATGCAAATGTCTCTGTCTGTTTCATATCTTTCATCCTCAGTAGTGCAAATGAAAGAAATAGTACCGGTTTGTGAATGTAAATTTACATAAAGTATGTAAACTTACATAAAAATACTGAAAAATATCACGTTTTTATCTGAAATGAAGTGATGACGCCCCATCTTGTTTGTATGATAAAGGTTGATTTGATTCAGTAGATATTTAGCCCGAAATGTTAGTATACTCTTTGAATGTTTCCACACGATCATTAGAATGAAATGTAACGTTATTTATATATTTTACCTTATTACGTATCGACTTGAGAATGTTAAGGACTACCCAGGATTAGAGATAATTTAAGACGATGCATGAGTAAACACTCGCATACGGCTTTTAATTACAACTCTAAGTCCTTTGAGAGTCTGTAACTATCTGTAACGCATCGGTTACCTTACACATCATCTCGCACGTGGATCTTTGATGGATTAGTAGTACTTTGAAGGGTTTCAGTTTGATTAGAAGGGAAGTCATTTAGCTTTGAAAATGGTAAAAGTTAAATTAGATTTTAGAAGTTGCAAAGCTTAAGATTTTGATGAGTCTTTATATTTATAACAACAAGTTTAAAATCTGCACGAAATTGAGCCATAATGAAGTCTTGATCAAGAACTGTGTTCTACAATTATTCGCTTTCAGAGCTCTCTTCGCGGAGACGACGGTGGCTCCCTAATATATTATTAAGTTATTGCTTTTGAAAATATTAAAGTAATTATTTTAGTAATTACTAAGGTTAATACTTATATTTTTCTAGTCATTAGAGAAAAGTAATTACTAAATACTTTCTTCAGAACGAACTAAAAAATAAGAATTACTGTAGTAATTACTAAAGCAATAACTTAACGCAAAAATTATGTTTTTTTAAAGTAATTACTTTAGTAATTGCTAAAGCAATATCTTGATACTGTATTAGGACGCCACCGCCGTCTTATTTTTAAACTGTGCTATTGCAATTTTCTATCGACATAAATTTGAATATTGAAACTGTAATTGGACCGATATACAGTTGGAAGTCAACAATAAACTGTTGCTGCTGAACTCTTAAAAAGACAAATGACATAAAAATACCATTCGTGCAAACGAAGAAACAAAACAAATCAAAGTACCATCCAAGCTACCTATCCCCACCATCGTAACCAACCAACAATCTTCTTCGGCAACTCGAACTTTAAGATCCACTGTACACCACTCCACGCTAGACTAACCCTATCACCAAAGGGTGGGATTGTAAGTCCGGAAGGGGTTGTCTCGCACTAAAGACGATACCGGCTTAATAAACTTACAGCACGCGCGCGCGACATAACCGGCGCCTTTATCTATCATTGCCTCGGCAAATAGCGCCGATGATAGGATTTCGGCCCCGCGTCGCGAGGCAGCCGAGCACAAGCTTGATTGCGAGGAAAACCGCCGACGTGGATTAGAGGATCTCCAGGGGGGAGGGGGGGGGGGGGGGGGGGGTAGTGTGGTTGGATACTGGATTGGTTTGCCGATTTGTATAGACGGGATGTTATATGGATTTTACTCGGTGTCTTTTTGTGTGCGGTGGTTGATGCATAAAGCATAGATTTAGGATGAAACATGGTGAATAGGTGACAATTTTTCAAAGTAATTTAATTTGTTAATTATAGTCGTCAATTAGAGTCTGAATATCATGGATTGTTATCTTGGTTGAATCGTGTTTAAACGTTCAAACTGTCATTTTTGTGGCATCTATCACCAAAATATTGTACAAGATATTAATTTATATATTACTAGCAATGTTTACTCACTCACTAAAGCTCGATCCAATATATGAATAGCAGATTATAGTGTTATGTACATAAGTTCATATCACCAATATAAAGATGATTTATTGGAGTTTTAAGGTAGCTCTCTTGATAATTACTAAGAAAGGTAATTAATATAATAAAGGCTATTTTAGTAACAGATATTTCATGACAATGACAATTTGTCATATTCAATATTCTTCAAAAATCACAAGTATAAGAGCTATGCTTTTTCAATCATCCATATGAATTATGAGAAAATATTATCTTTTGCAGTAATTTCTGGTATATTAAATTCCAACGTTCAATAATGAACACTAATAACGCTTGATTATTTTTTATCAGCTGGTAAAGTGACATTAATGCATTCATACATAATACATGAAAGTAATGTAATTCATTTTGTTAATGAAACAAGTTCGGTACGAGAAAGAATGACGTGAAAATAATGCGGGCGTTCGTGTAGCCGATCTTTTTCGTGGGCTTACGTAATTTTGAGTACGCGGTAGCATTGTTTTCGGCGCGAACACTTTGTCACGCTTAATTTACTGCCTGTTCCGGCGAATGCGGGCCAAATTACAATCGTCTGACACTAATGAATGACAACTGCTTGATATGTATACGAAGTATGTAATTCTGGCATGTAGTTATATAATTTATCACTTAATTAACACAATTACTATTACGATATATATAAAAATGTGAACATTCTGTAATATAACGTGTTTAACAATTATCTTGTTTTTGTGTTTCAGGTATGTTTTGGAATAATCCTTCATCTAATGTATAACCATACTGTTTTCAATGATTCTGGGTAATGTATGAATGTAATTTTATTCATAAATACATTTTAATTTATTCAATTGATGAACGATCAATTAAAAAATTGGGTTACCCTAAATTTTATGAAAATACCTCGTTATCATTAATCGAACTCAATTTCGTGTAAACAAGCCTTTAAAACAGGATGATCTTTATTGCTTGATTTATTCAGAAGAGCATTCTAAACTTGAAATAAATTCTATAAATATAACTATTTTTTTTAATTTAATTGAAATCGAAGGGATATATTCAGTACACATGGATGCAAGCGAATGAATATACGTGTATAATCCGTTGAATGATGAATTTTTATATACCTGTACCTACATGCGTTTACCAATACTAGCGAATCGAATAATCCGGGATTTTCAGCATCTGAAAAATGAAAGCATGAAGCTTACAATTTTCAGCGTATCGTATACAATTCAATAAAAAATACAGCTTTCTCTCGGCTATGAATTCTAGTAGCTTAGTAAACTCTATAAAAAGAAATATTCCAAAATTTCGAATAATTTTGCATATGATATACTTACTTTGTAATACATAAGCTAGATGATATTTATATACATCACAGTATGGATGATTTTCGAAAAGGTTGCGTATTTTATTTTATCTGTAAGCACCGCGGTATTTCTAGCGTGTATATCTCGTTCTCTAAGTATGTTTCCGTTTTATTATGCCTATCCAGTTTACTTGACGTACATAATAGCTTTAAAATCAATGGTTTAGACCCATTGAAATACATTCATCGGTGGTATACAGACTATTATTATTCTAACTATAATGACGGTCATTACAAAAAATTTACGAAACCGATTGGCTGTTACAAGATGAGGACAAAAACGTACTATTTATACAAAACAAAGTTGAATTAAAAAATGAACTCGATGAAAGTATATGTAAGTAAAAAAAATGGATTGTAGATTTCCATCTAATACAATATCGTATGGTTATTAGTTTTGGGACACACCACTGCATAGATACAATATTTCTAACTTATAACGTTCTTACTAACAAAGAATCAAACAAAATAACCCAAGTAAATACCAAACATACCTATCAAAATACATTGCGAAAAATCAATTCTTCCCTGTTCCAATAAATTTTCGGAAACACCCGTGGGAGCCACAGACCCGCGCGCCATTTTCGAAAATCACCCTTTACAGCAAAAGCCTAGCAGCATCCCGGCAAAACGTGGCCCCTCCGGGGGCCAAGCGTGCGCGTCTCGTTGGGAAAATCGATCGGTGCGCGCTCGGCAATTGGCTCCGCTGTATCACCGCGCGAGCTTCCCATGGGGTACGCCGAGGCGAGAGCGCACGGCGCGCGGATGAAAATAAACGCTCGCGCGGAGAGCAGTGCGGCAGTCGCCTAACGGGGAGTTGCGAACGGGAGATGATACTTTTCACGAGCTGTCCGGGAGAGTTTACCGAATTCATCTGCCTTGTGTGGGTGTTCTAATTTGAGAATGCAGGGGAAAGAGTTGTAAGAGATGTGCGCGTGTGAAAGAAATTGCTTGGTGGTGATTGGAAAATTGGAGGTTAGTTGCTATGGTGAAATTGTGACAAGATCTATTGTCGGTCTCGGTGTTATAAACTTAGAAAGTTTTATTTTCATATTTTGCTTCTTCAGACATTTTAAATAGAATTGTCGAGGGTTTAACGTGTTACATATTTGAACTATTCTTACATTATTTATGGATTTTAATAGTACCACATTCATGCTAACATTTAAAACTGCTAGAGTCAGGACCGGCGCATTTGGATTGACATATAATTAAATTTATTTTCTATTTACTTAAAATTTATTATTCCGTACCACAAAAACTCTATTCCTTTGGCTAAAGCTTAATGCATCAAAAGTGTTTTTTAATGCAACAAATTTTTCGATTGTGCATACTGTGAAGAAAATTTCCTTTTTGGAATGCACATGTGCAGTGTGTACGTTCTCGAGTATAACAGACGCTATTTTCAGAGTTCCTAACATCTGGACATTAGCAGTACCCAAGGCTTAACAATTTTCTTCGTTTGTCTATACCGCATTCCATATCAATCCACATTATTCAATAAACTTTTCCCCCAGACTGCAACACACGCATACAACTGCACCTTGAGAATCCCAAGCAAACCATCTCCACCGCTAATAAACCGCGAAGGTCCCGCGCATCCATACATCATCCTTCGGGCCTATTACCGTCGTCATTACATACCATCGGCCGGCGCACAATCGCGATCGGCTTGATTATCGTAATTCAACTCTCTCTCCCTCTCTCTGCCATCGTTATAATGGGACCCTCGAGTTTCGCGAAATTCCAGTTCCAGTCGCGCGCGCGGCTCGATCATCAATTCGAATCAGCGACCGAGCGTGACAATTAGCGCGGAAAAGCGCGCCCGGAGCTAGAGGTGAAACGAGTGGGTGAAAAAATACGAGTGTACAGGATATGGGATTACGGGGAGTGGGAGAGGATGTGTTTTTGTGATCGCGTATTAATTCGATGATGGAGGCTCATGGGGAATATAGAATTAATGCTTTTAAATTGTGGATTGTAGTTGTAGGGTTGGAGTGCTTTTTCGTTGGTATTTGGTAATGAATATTTTGTGCTCGTTTTTTCCACGGTATTCGTTTATTTCATACATGCCATGGGTTTAATTGAATATTATTCTCCTATCTTCGTCTTCATCTACCTGGAGACTTTTATCTTCTGGTTTAAGTATACTAAATCCTTATGTCATTTTTTATTGTTTTCAATTTTAGCTACATCTGCCCATTTTCATCTGCACGACTTTATTACTCTGATACAGTTATAAATTTAATATTATGGTATACTTATACAGATTTTATCTCATAATTATGTAATTTTTCTATCTTTCTAAATTTTATGCTACCTCGAAATGTTTTGTTCTAATACAAATTTGCTACTACTATTATTATTATTATTAATCCGAAGTCGAAGTTCAAGTGACCTTAGCAGAAGTAATTTAATACCTGCACCCATTAGAAAACATTTTACGGTAACAATCACACAAGACTTATTATAGCCATTAAGAATATTTTAAAATAGAATTTAATTTAATGTAAGTTTATAAATTTCTTGAATCGCGTAAATGATAAAATGGGGCAATAATACCTAGAGATAATAATTTTTCGACTTTTTTCAAAATTTGTCAGAATTACATATCATATGTAGGCTAACTTTTGTATCAATTTGACAAAAATTTCTGTTAATTTTTTGTGGAAATCTAAAAAAATCTATCAAAATTTGCAAAAACCTGTCAAATTATAACAAAATTTCTAATCAATAATTCTTTCTAGAAGCTTGACACATGTCAAAATTCATACTTCCAACAAAATCTACCCAAATTCTAACAGCACATTTTCAGCAATAAATTTTGAAAACACCCAACCCATGTATAATCAACATACACTGAAAAAACCATATTATAATTCTCATATCGTAAAATTATGATATCGTAACTTTTACGACTCATATATCGTAAAGCGAATTCCTTTTGATTTAATCATGTAAAATCATGAGCATGTGCAGGTATCTGCACAGAATATTTCCCTACAAAAAGAACTTAAGCTATTTAAAAATGTATTTTTAACGTAGAAATTAAGATTTCAGATTGCTAATTTTACGATATCAGATTGCATCTAACGCTGAGTACTTTACGCATCCATTTTTACAATACGATATTCCGCAAGTTCCAATATATTTTCCCCAGTGAACAAGACATTAAACAATTCCCAATCACAGTAAAACACTAAAATAACACTATCGCGCTCCAGCAAATAAATCTCCCATTACACCAAAAATACACTAATCAATACCCCCATCCTCCGCGCACCCTATCCCCAAAAAAAGTCCCTTCATCCGACAAAATAATACTGCGCGACACACACACTGCAGACCACCCCCCCGAGAACGCGTGCACTCGTGCGCGTCGTCGTCGTCGTCGTCGTCGCTCGATCGCGTCGCGCCGTTAAAGGGACATGCGGACATAATCGGGCTGTCTCTCTCTCTCCCGGTCGGGCTTCGCGTAACCCCCGGCAACCACGCGCGCATGCGCCGTTATAGGCGCTGTTGCCGTGTGATGAAGGGAGACGGTGTGTGTGGCGAGAGGCTGTGGAGCTGTGGAACTGTGGAGCGAGGTTTTGTTTGGGTGGTTCGGTACTTTTGTGGGTGTTGGGTTTTTGGAGCGTGATTGCTTTAGTAGGTTATTTGAGGGTATACAATGCAAGTTGAATAGGTATTTGATCTCGATCTTTTGTTGTGAATTTCAAGCAGAGTGCTCAATTTTAGGTTCCAGATGTGTCATCTTTAATTCGAATTACGATGCATAAATTTTCAGAAAAATTTTATGGGGAAAATTGGTATTTATGTTTATACGTTGAGGATGTATTCGATGTGCCACACAAATCGCGGTTATTGTAGTAAACATTTTTATTTTTATAGTAAAAACTGCCAAATATATTTTAAAAAACCTGTGAGCTATAGTTTACTAGATATACAAGTCTTTTTGGTGTTTATAAGCATTGCTATCGGTTGATGGATACACACAAAACAATAATGTATAATCGTTTATTGTTTGTTAAATGACAAACAAGTTTTTAATTAGACTTTTAGTACATATAAAATTCTACTATGAGTATAGTAATTTTTACATATGCTAATATGGACATTTTTAGCATAAATACACGGTAGATTATCCCCAATGATCTAGTCATAATTATATACGCAGCAAAGTAACTCCAATTTTCTATAAGTTACTAATTAAATTCTTTACTTCTTTTATGTCACATATCATCTACTTACAACTCTTTAACTAACATTATTTAATCCTCTCAATTAATAATACTTGACAATATACAGCTCTCTAGTCATTGGAAATAGAAAACCTCAACTACCGTCATGGCATCGGATCCTGATCAGCCGCCAAGGAAAGTATCGTACCTATGGGAAATGGATTTTGTTGAGGCTTGGAGAGATGTTTCCCGGTACCAAGTGAAGAATACTAATTTTTTTAACTACATCTCAGGGTCTAAGGCTTATGAAATTAAATAAACCACGAGTTTTGGGCTTCATTTCTAGGTAACAGCAGACATTTCCAAAAGCCTCACTAAAATCCATTTTCCCGCCGGTATGATCTTATTTACCTTGTAGAACCAATTCCTGATCAACGTT
The DNA here is from genome assembly GCA_949152435.1 of Gastracanthus pulcherrimus. Lineage (NCBI taxonomy): Eukaryota > Metazoa > Arthropoda > Insecta > Hymenoptera > Pteromalidae > Gastracanthus > Gastracanthus pulcherrimus. The sequence goes on along the minus strand of OX424573.1, from coordinate 175,129,685 downwards.
ACTGCTATTGAAAGCAATCCTACTAAAATACTTGTGAACTCTAAATACATATTTTTAACGAGTTTACTGTACTATTTCTTCGTTTATGAATCCAATGTCCGTGATAATAAATTAAAGACAAGAATTTAATTTGACAAATGATCACTGCAAATAATATAACCAGTATAGCGACGTTCTTCTCTTACTGCAACATCTACTTGCGCGCACAGCAATGCGCGTAGAATTCCATCTCCCCTCCACCGCGAAAGAATCTCCCGCGCCGGCAAAAGTGTGCAACAACTTTGTTTCTCCAAAACCATAAAACGCGAGTCAAAGCATCTTATACACACACACGCGCAACATCGCTCCTATATCCGTGCACATCGGCGCATCAAAGCGAGATGACGGGCGACGTGCGCGCGAGCTTCCGGAAGTCGATAATCTCGGCTCGTGGATCGCCGAGCCCCGCGTGTTTAATGTCTCGGAGCCATTTAATGTTTCGGTGCTTTGCCGTGTAGCTTTTTGCGCGTGTGTGTTTATCTCGCGAGGGGTACGCAGTGCACATGTGTGTCGAGGTTGCGCCGATGCGTGCGGATGGCTTCCGTGATGAGACTTGGCCGCGCTAGTGTGGGTGTGGTTGTGCGTTGCATATGCGTGTGTGTGTGTTGATGTAGAGTTTGTGTTTAAAGGAGGGCCAGATTTGGGTTTATGAGAGTGAAATTAATTGTTGCTTTTAGAGGGACTTTGTTACACATTTTTTTAAAAGGTTTTCAAGCAATATATATTTGGGGTAACAAATTTGCTGACTATCGTTTTACTAACTTTGCTAAAGTATTGCGATAATTTATAAATTTTAGTACTGGAACCTTAATTGAAGGTTTTGTAGTAGATAAGAGCCGTATTTTGTGGTGACACGTAAACTGAACCTGCACGAAAAGATAAATATTTGTATAAAGTTTCATTTGATATGATTCTATATAAATTGTAAAATAATATTGATACACAAACAAATTTAGAAACGTTTAACGCTGCTAAAACTAGTAAAATGATCATTTTAATCGTTGATTCTTGACATTTTAGTCAAACAGCTTTTTGAAAACTTTGTTGATACACAAATTCTTTATTAACTCGGTTTTTTTATAGTCTTTAGACTATTTATCTACTTTTTTATCAAACAATTTAGTGTAGTACTGTAAAAATGGGTTAATTATCCAAGTATGTGTAGAACAAAGCAGATATTTGCCATAACGGTATACGAAATAATAGATTCCGAAGAATACTGTTCGAGCTTATCTACTCATTAACCTATATCCTAAATTTTTACAAAACTAATATTAATCACATTATTTACAATATATTTTCATTTTATACCATACACTGAGAGAATTCGACATCACTGACTGATCTCTCGAACATTACTGGTTAGGTTGGACAAGAAACCTGTCAAATTTTCGCAACACGAATTACTCATTAATGTTCGCACATGAACAGCTAATGTCCTGCACATTACTCAGTAATGCGCGGAAATTAATGAGTAATGCGTGTTGCGAAAATTTGACAGTTTTCATGTCTAACCCAACCATTAATGCACGAAACATCCTTTGATTTCTAATTCTCTCCGTGATAGTATTACTGTTAATTTTGCAAAAGACTCTCCTGAATTCAACGTAAAATAAAATGAAAAATAAGAAAATAAAACTACTCAATAGTAGCTCACAGCCACCATACAAACATACTTATTAAATTAACTCTTATAACTCACGTCTCAGCAAAGTCCAGTCGTCCGCATAAACGATGACACACAGACTCGCGCGTCCACGTCGGAAACAATGCGCCGCGCTCCGGATGCGAGCCGCGCGCCGTCTTCGTCTCGCGCATCACGCCAACGTAGAAACGGAACGAGCGTGGAGAGAGAGAAAAAAAGAAGAGTCGGAACGGCTCATTTCGCTGCGCGCGCGCGCGCGTCCTTCGGAGCTCTACTCTGCGTTGGCTCGCGGCAGCGAACTTCCTCTCTCGCTCGAAGATAATAACGTTCTTTAATTTCGGTTTTTACCGCTCTTACCTTTGAGTCCTCTTCCTTGGCTCTCAACTCGGCTTTTTGTGCTTTTGTTGTGGTAGTCCGCGGAGTCCCACGGTGGGACGTCGCCTTTTGTAAGTGGGGATGATCGTCGCGGTGAAACAGCTTATGAGGGTTTTCATTTTCTTGTTTGCGTAGTGATACTCGGTGTTGATGGGTGCATTTGTGAAAATGTTGTTTTTCTGTAGTTAACCTGTTAGTTTTTAAATTTTAGTATATTTGTTTACTTATTTAAGAATTTATTATAATCTAATTCGTAGTAAACACATATTATACACGTTAATCGGTACACAGAGAGAATTTTCTAATAAAACTTGTAGATAAACTTGTAGTATAAATTACCATGTATTGTGTAAATTAAGGACGTTGTGGCATTCATGCAGTTCTTATTGATATTGATATACATTTTAGTAATAATATTAGTAAAAAAGGTTGTAAATAGTGCCGCGAAGAGATAATTTTGCATGTTCACTATAATAAACGATAATTTTACAGTGAATTTCTCTATAATTTTTGTTACAAATTTCTCTCTGTATGCGTAATACGCACGGAGTAAAAATTTTGAAAATATAATGTTTTATTACTGTTACTCTTAAATAATGAAAACAGTCACTACTGTACATAGAGTGAAATTCTCACTCCAAAATTTTAAAGGACATAAATATTATTGCGTTAGCATTCAACTCCAAATTTGAATGGCCACAGATTGCTTTCTCAACCCTCTCTCACCTTCCTTCCTCATTATTTTCCTTTCATCGCGCATTCGAATAATGGCACTCTCAACCCACCCCCCTTCGCTGCGCTCTTAACAATCGCTTGCGCTGCAAAAAAACGTTCTCCCGCTACGCAATCACCTTCGACGTCCTCGCGGTGCATTGAACTTTCTCTCCCTCTCTCTCTCTCTCTCTCTCTCTCTCTCTCTCTCTCTCTCTCTCTCGTACACAGCTCGCGAGTTTTCTGACCCACTTATCGACTTCCGCTCTCCGTCCGATTTTTTTTTCTTCTTTCTCATTTCATTTTTCGTGACTGTGTGTAACGTTCCGTTAACGAGTTTAAAGTTTCATCGAGGACTTTTTTCTGTCTCTCTGTGTGCGAGGCTTTAATCTAATCGAGCCGCGCGCGCGCGCGCACGAGCAAATATGTGCCGAAGATACCGTAATCTACGAGGCTACGCGACACCATAGTGATTCACCTGTAGTAGTATAAGTAGGTGAGGTGATTCCTGCTTAGCGAGAATCGTGGATGAGTGTTTCGGTGGTTCGTGACTTTAATGTGAGTCTGTGGTGTAAATAGAGAAGGGTCGTGTAGGAAATAAGTGAAAAATGCTTTGTATTGATTATTACACGTTGGTTAATTTATATTGTAATGCATATTTCATTTCTGGAAGAAAATGATATATTTATAGTTGTTGAATGATTTTTTACAATCTGAAACATGATAAAAACAGTTGCTTTTTAATAATTTGAAGTTGAAGGGATAAGAAAACGAGGTCGAACTAGATTATCGACCTCGCATTATAAGAAAATCGGATTACTGAAAATGTTTATGTTTAAATAGCTAATTTCAACTTTAAAAGGCTTCAAATGAACGAAAGTTAAACTCATGAACTTTATCGAGAGTCAATTTATATAAATGTTTATAGAACTCAATACAATAATTAATTATAAAAATGTTATTAATTGCTGTAAATTTTATTGTCATTTTTATAAAAATGATAACATTTTCGTAACAGTGATGATATAGATAAGTTTATGTCAATGTAATTACAAAGACACAAATGCAGGAAGCTAAGGATCAGAGCAAAAAAGTTAAAAATCCCGTTCCTTGGATACTAAATCTATTTTTCGCTTTTTATTTATCATTAAATTCTTACCCAAACAAAAAAAATCATCATTTTTTATACAATCCAACTATTATCTCGGATTTCCTATAACGTTACAATCTGTTTCACGTTCTATGAAAAAAGAATGCCCATTTAAAAATGTAGCCTTCTGGCGAAAAACCTCCCCCTTGCAGCACAAAACACCAAGCTCAACAAACTCCAATCCCATTCACACCTAATTCCCATGCACCCTTCCCCTCCCCCACAAATCCCAAACCTCCCTTATAACTATCACATAATCCGACCTCTCATTTCCATACAACCCATATTCCGCGATCTTGGAGCACCTATATCCCCCTGCCGCAAAAAATGGCCGAGATAACGACGTCTCCACGTTGTACCCAAGCAGCAGCAGCAGCAGCAGGCGCGAGAAAGTATAACAGCGGGGAAGCGTATAACACACAGTCTTGCTCCAGCCAAGGGGAAGAGTGAGAGAGAGAGAGAGAGGGTGAAAAAGGGGGTTATTACACACAAGAAGCGGAGGAAGAAGAAAAAGGGTTGAACGCACGGCTCGCGCGACGAACAATGCGAGAGGGCAAGGGAAGGAAGTGCGCGGAGGATGCGTGGCCTACATTCGCTCGGGGCCGCGACAGGTGAAGCGAGTTCTGTGCTCCTTTTTGCTTTGTGAGAGTAGAGGGGACACGCGCGCGATTTCTTTTCGGGGGTCGCGATGTCGTTCTTTGCTCTGTTACATACGGCGCTTCTTTCTGCGTGGGGAAGTGCGTATTTTGGGGATTTTATCGCAGGTTGGACGGAAAACCGCAGGATGTGTGTGAGAACTCGGTTGCGTGCGTCTTTCATGGTACTCGGAATCGTTGGATGGAGGGGGAGGAAGAGTAACTGTAATGCGGGATTTCTTTAAAGGGAGTTGTTTGTTTTGGGTAGATTACTTTATTATTGCTTGGGTTGTATTTGCGTGAGGTTCGGGTGTATAGAAGTGATTTGTAAATAACATCGTTCTATGAGCTTTGCTTTGAAAAATTACCGCATTGTTTCGATGTGAAACTTTTAATTAACTATTCAACTATTACGAATCTCAAATTCCAAACTTTAAGGTACTTGCGTATAATTTCGGTTTAAAGTACAAAAAAGCACTACTCAAGATACTCGCTAAAATCTCCTTTAAAACCTACCTCAAAAGAATGAGTTCTAAACTCTACAAATTCCATAAACCGTACACTTCATCGCATAACAAAGGCAAAACACGAAAATCCTTTCTCCTCCAAAGCTCGCATCTTCAACATCTCCGTGTCTCCCATATTCTCGCTTTTCCACGAAAACGATCCCTCTTTATCTCTCTCTCTCTCTCTTCGCGCATCTCCCTCGCGAGAAATGACGCGCATCTCCCGCTTTTCTCGAGAGTCTCGCTCATCTTCACTATACACTTATAGCGTACACGCGAGAAGACGACGTATACCCAGGACGCGACAAAGGAGCCTCGCGACAATGGCCCCGCGAGCGCAGAGACGCGGACGCTAAATCAGAGATTTGTTTTGGAAGCTCGAGACGCGAGTACTCGACGCTTTTACAGTGAAAAGGTTCCTAGGTGTATCGGTATCAGTGTAAGGTAGAGCAAGAATAATGGGAGAATGGAAGAGAGAGAAAGAGAGGACTATAGTGCGCGCGTTTTCTTGAGCTTTTTGAGTGTAGAGTAGCTCGGAGGGAATAAAGTATGTTTGAGCGAGGTGAAAAGAGAACTACGCGGATTCTCGAGAGAAGAAAGAGAGAGAGAGAGAGAGAGCGTTAAGCTTGGCAATGATGGTCGAGAGGCAATTTGAGGATTTGCGTTTGTTGAATGTTGTCTGGGACTGAGATAAGTGATGAAAGATGCTGCTGAAAGATGATGTGGTTTAATGAATTAATTACAGGGCCTGACGTCCTAGATAGAAATAATTTAACAATGCCGTTGACTATAAAGGATGTTACGATATTTGAAAACAGCGCTTAAATTAGTAAGTATCAAAATGCTAAGATTCTAAGCAATTTGACTTAAAACAATGAGATTGTTAACGTTAGTATAAATGACTTCATACATGTTGATTTATAGGAACATGTGTATGATAGACAGAGAGCAATTGCTTATAATAATTAATTTGGTTTTCAAGCAGTCTATAATACGTTCATTAATAATATACTTAAATACAAACGTAAAATTTTAGTGATGGAACAATTCTAGCGAGAAAATATAAAAATGATTGTATAATTTTTAAGAACGAATTTATGAAAATGTAAGTTAGATGTAAAATTAAGAAATCTTAAAAAATGTGTGTGTGTGTGTGTTTATATAACCTGTTCGAGTAACTATATATTTATTATATACATTTATTAGTAAATTTAATAAAAAATATGAAATAATTAAAAGAATATTTCATTTAAAGAAATTGTTATATATCATAAACAAGTAAATTCACAGAAAAAAACTATCCTGTAATCTATTGCCAAAGTAAATTACAATGTACAGCAAGGGCAACTGCACCTGCTTATACTTGTAAAACCAGATCCTCAAAATTCACGAATTCATAAATCTAGAAAGATAAAAATCAGCCAAACGCTCCCTCCCTGCCCTCGCTCGCCCCTCCCTAATAACGAAGTAAATTAGAAACACGCGTTTCTTCTGCCGAGAGTTTAGCGCAAAAGGAGAACAAGAAGAAAAGGATAGAAGCGGAGCGCCTCGGGCAACGACAGCGGCTGTGCGCCATGGTGGCAGTCAATCGCTTCTGCGAAGCGCCGGCCGGAGAGTGTGCAGCCGTACAACGTAACGAAGTTATTTTTTGAGAAAAAAGAAACGTGATTTTCGTGGGGAAAGAAGAGCTACTGGGAGTGTTCTGGGCTGTTCGCGAGTTAGGAAGTGTAGAGAGGGGTCTGGGATAGTTTTTTTTTTTTTTTTAATGAATTGATTAGTTTTTTTAGTGACATAATTTTGAGCCTGGTGATAATAGATCGGTTTTCTTGATAAGTTTCTAAGTACTTTTGTTTAAAATGTTAGTTTACTAGCAAATAATAGTCTTTTGATAATAATATGATGCATTGTTAATTAAAATAATACCATTTGTTAAAATTATTCACCCACTAACACGTGAACTTCAGTACTGTAACTATTAAGCAACTAATTATTTTATAAAAAAAGTCTAGAAATACTTAACTATTCTGATCGAAAACTGTTAAGCAAAGACGTTCCAGTTTAATTTTTTAGGAAAAATTGTGAGAGGATCACAGAACTCGCTTCACCTGTTTAGTACGCAATCGTTAATAAAATATTCTTAAATACAATTTTTTGTAAAACTAATTACATCGTTACGTAAAAATGTCCCATTCTTAAACATTTGCATTATGCAAATCATTACTTAATAATAAAGAAGATGAAATATGTGAATATCCGTTGTCAGAAAAACCAACTTAATTGAATCTGCTAAACGAAAGATTACTTGATATTGACATTGAAACAAATAAATTTCTATCTTCATTTGACTTGCAATCGATATAATTAAGCTTACACTAATCTTCCTAAAATAATTAATTCCCAGGCAACATTTAATAATATCACTTCCACAATTATATAACTAACCCAATTACCGTACACAATACCCATCTCCTCCCCAATCCCTCGATGCTCACCCCCAAAATACAGCGCACAAACGTCTAAGCCAGCTCTCCCTCCTCGCGAAATTCGCCCAAGGTGCTTGGGTTAGCAAGTCCTCCGCCCGCGCGCATTTCTCCGTATATATACCCGCAAACGCGCGTTGCGCAAACGTACGCAGAGCAAAGCCTGTGTATACGCGCACACAGACGGAACCTGTGCGAAATCGCGTTAGCGAGCGAGATTTCTCGCTTTGATTCGCGCGTATAGGTGCGCAGGTATGTATTCGGATTGAATACAATGCTTGGTGCGGGCGAGGATATTGCTGGGGAGAACATTTGAGAGATAAGGTTTTGGAGTGATGCTGGAGGAGGCGATTGAACGATTGGAATTGAGATAATGGGGTTGTGTGTTTGTGTTTGTGGAGTGTGGTGTTATTGATGAATGTGTGGGTTGACGATATAGAAGAAAGGTGAGTTTTTCCTTTTGCTTCGGAGGAACAATAGATTCTTGAGAAATACGTGGAAATATGTTAATGATGAATTTCAAAGTTGTTGTAGGTGAAGATTTTATCTGCTACTTGATGCATTGTAGAATGCATTTTGTGTTATTTGAATAATAAAACAAATAGACATTTAAAATTCAATGGAATATTAATTGTATTTCAGGTATAGCTCTTGTAAGAAAGTGAAGATGAGTAAAGAGAATATTATGGAATTGGAATACATTATTGATATGTAATATCAATAATTGGATTCAGATTGAGTTATTGCGCAGAGTTTCAAGATAATTTAATTCAAGAATCAGGTTTTTCAGCAGATCGAGCTATTTTATTTCGCTAATTATGTTTTGAACTAGAAAATTTAACTAAAACCATACATTCTAAAAATCATCATAGATTTAAATTCACTTTTAAAAGTGTATAAGTCATTGTAGCTGATTCAGAGAAGTTATTTAACCCTAAAGTTGAAAATTGACTTAAGAACGCAAATCTAAATCAGTTTGACAAATATAAGCTCGTAAATTTTATACGATAATTTGCATGATCATTTATAACTAGAGTGTTCATTTATCTCTTTGTAGACTTTAGAATCTGAAAAGCTAAAACAATGATTGTCACTAGGACAACTCACCTATGTAACTTTCCGTGCATATAGAAATAACTCTACATACACTAAATCTCGACTGTAAAATCTAAAAGCTTCATATATTAGTTTCTACAGCAAGCACATCTAAAATTTGCCACCAATTTCGTAGCAAGCCGTCTTAATTCTCAAATATATATCCGAGGCTTTCACCTTTCATCGCGTCTTTTCTAACGGCAATTTCCCTCGGCTCGAATAGTTGGTGCAGCAAAAATCCTCAGCGCCATAAAAACGCAACGCGGACGTCCGTTTTCAAGAGAGAACGTTTTATTGCGAAGCCGAGAGCAGCAGCTTATACCCAAATCCTGCACCTGCGCGCGCGCGCAAGGGGATTTATATATCTCCTCGGCTGAGTCTCTTTATACCTGAATAATTAGCCTGACCTTATAGATATACTTGGAAAGACGAAGTGTCTTGAGTTTTCTCGTGATTTGTGGAGCGCCTGCCTGATGTGTTTCTAAGCGTTCGTGCCTCTTTTTTTACTTGAATGCTTTTACCAATTTTGTTCAAGGGGTTACGTACAGGGTGTCGTAAAAGTATGAAAACGGTTTATTTCCATCATGCTTTTATATATTTTTTTTTTTTTTTTTAACGTCGCCATGTTTGTGCTTCCATGTGGTGCTAATCGACGACGGGGGTCTGCGGTGTGTTTGTAAACAAAGCACATGTAATTTTTACAGAGGTGCTTGTATCAATCGGCAGAGACTAGGATTCGAACCCGGGTCACCGGCGTGGGAATCCGACACTCTACCGACTGAGCCGCCGCAGGCCCCGCTTTTATATATTATTGCTTTTCCACTGTTGTTTGTCCAGTATAATTTATATTAAAAACAATTAATAATAAAGATTATTTGTATACATCTAAGAATTTATATTGCATAAGCTTGTAAATGTATTCATGTAAAGAATAGGCGTGCACATTTTTAAATTGATTAGCTAAAGGAGTTAGGAAAACTTAATGTAAATTTTCATCGATAGGCATTCGTCATTACTAAACAATATCTAGGCTTCAAAAAAGTCTATAGTCCAAAAATATCATACATACAAGTGAAAATACAATTCAAAAGATTATTTTATTATATAATGTTTTTCAACTAATATAAGTAGTAATGTTACTAACCTTTATCATTTCAGACTATACGAACACCTAAAAAATATTGGATATAAAATATAATGTAACATTAGCAAAGAATTTGCACCATTTATATTGCTATTTTTCTCTTAAATACATAAATCTTTCAGTATATTCGCAATATCGCTACCTAATACTGTATTTCCTTTATTTTATTATACACGTACATACTCTCCACAAGCATCTTCGCATTTTTAAAAATTCTCTAACTACAATATTTCCCTCTCCCATACCTTCTCAAAAGAAACCTAATAATCCGCGATCGCGAAAAATCAAACGCACGCTTCACGACAAAAAGCCCGATCCTTAATAGTCCTCTCCTCTCCATACTACAATACAATGTCCAGAGGAATTCGAGGCGTCGCATCGCTCGGGCGAGGAGCAAAGGAGCGCGCGAGGATCCCTCGGAGAATATAGAAGGAGAGAAGGAAAGAGAAAAAAAGAATAAGAGGAAGGAACGAAAGGAACGAAGAGAGAAAACTGGTTTGACAATGGAAGACGCGCGCGTACGTGCGCACACGTACGATAGAACGAGAGAGAGACAGAGAAAAAGGATGAAGGATCTCGGGGTTGCATCTTTGTATGTGTAAGTGTGCGAGCACATTCACACACTCGTGTGCGTGTATTTCGAGCAGGAATGAAGAATGCACGTGGATTTTTCGGAATGTCAACGGACCCGAATATAAGGCGCTCTTGCTCGTTCCTATATGTATGAATCGTGACTTAGGCGTATACATATATGCGCCTGCAGTGTGAACCGCTACAAAGCGAGCTACAAAGACTTGTGAGGCTTCTTCTTCGTTTTCCTTCGACGAGAGTCGTGTTATTTTTCTTCTTTATTATTTTTGTTATAAGTTTGATATGGAAATGGTCGTGTCATTGTCGTTAAGTAAGATTTATCGCGTACGAATGCCTCGTCGACTCCGTGCAGTGTCGATGTGGAAGAATGTGTTTTTAATGAGGATTCGGGCATTCACGAGGATTCTTTGAGAATTCGCTTTGTAGTTTCGGGTTATGCGATGTGATAGACGTTCTCATATGACGTGAATGGAGACAGTCTTTTTATAGTTACTCAATGCAAAATTTATGCTTTAAGGTCTCGTGCACAACTTAGAAGATGAAAACTACAGTGCACAATAGATTATATTTCAAGATACAGTTGTGTTACAACTGCAGTAGTCGAAGTCAGTCTTTGAACGAAGGTCCAGTAAACAAAGAAATTTTGTGCATATAGTATAAACAAGATATTTTAGTAAACTCGCACTGGGTCTGAAATACCCAACGAAGCTTTGATCACTCAGACCTTAGCTTGTAATGCATTAACTTAAACTTCTTTTGCTTGTTTCGATAACTCAAGATTTCACTCATATCATGATGTAGGTAAGAAAATACTTACTTTAGCTTGTTGCATTAAAAATATAATTTATAAAAAATCTCTGGATTATACATACCCAGTGTGCCGTTTGATAGTAAAAAAAAACGATGAACTGAAAAAGCACAAACGGAAAGAATATAATGTTTTGTCTTACGTAGTAACGTTCAAATTCAAAAAGAGTTAGGCTAAATTTGTGTGATTACTCATACATTAACGCGGTATGGGTATTAAATTCCTTTGAAATTACAGCATACCTTTGGGTACATACTGATTTAACTTTCTACTTTAATCTGAGCAATTGAAAGATACGCCTACTCTGTTTATAGCTGAATCAACACAATCATCATATCTAACACTGATAGCAACACGAATTCAAAACCATCATACCTCTAAACTCACACTTCCAATCAATTTCAACATCCATTACGTACTCCTATTACATTCTCCACATTTTCCACCAGCCTCAAGTAAAATCTCTATCCCCGTCCCTCCCCAACGCACCACCTCCAAATCGAGCATTTTACTCAGTCCAACAAATTCAAGCTCCAGACAGCAAGCCATCTCCTTTCGGAAAATGCGCATCCCCCCGTTCGATTCCTTCCTCGAGCAGTCAAAGCCATCCCCCAAGGAGTCCCGTAGGTGGATCGATCGAGCGTATCGCCCGCAGCAACAGCAGCAGCACTCGCGACAGTCGAAGGCTCCTCCGATTTTTCCCATCCCGACGGCTAGTATAGAGCGTCCCATGCGCGACACCTGCAGCTTCACGAGCAACTCACGGATGCGGGTCTGAGCTTTTCCGTTTCCTGCGCGCACCCTGCTGCACGATCAGATATTGCGTCGGAGATGCGCGTTTACTTGGGGGAGGGAGTATTGAGATTGCAATGTAGTGAAGGTGGATTTGTGTGCGGGGAATAGAAATGTCCGCTGGGATCGAGTGATTTCTGGTGGAGGTTAGATGGATAGGGATAGTTTTTATATTGGTGCAATAGAATTCTTATGTAGATGGATTAGAAGCGATCATCTACATTCTACGCTTTGAAAAATAACGTTTTTGTTGGTTTTTACTGAAACGAAGCATTCTGTGCTTTTATGTTAAAAGATAAAGACGTTTATTTGAAGAGCATGAATCTTTGTCACAAAAGAAAATTTTGTTGGTGCAATAAATGAATAAATGCAATAAATGGTTGTAAGAATTGTAAGATTTGTCTTTTACTACACTATATTTTTCTTGCAAGTACTTCAAAAGCTTTGGCTATTCCAGTTCTTCTCAATTCGCGAACGATTATTCAATTATGTTGACATTTTCAGCGTCTTTTCGGTTTCTTAAATTCTTTGAATAACTATGCCTACAGGGAAATTTATTGATGAGCCATCATATATAAATTTAGTATTATACCAACATAAAAGATTAACTTAGTTTATTATTTATTGTCAATACAATACGAACCAATATCGATGAGATGAATGACACGAAATTTCTCTCTCAAAGCAAGGATTTAGCTTACATACCAATTGAACGTTTCATAAAAAGAATATATTTTTTTTTTCTATTTCGGAATGGCATTACTTTTTCGATCAAAAGTTTCGTTATCTGATTGCAAGTTTTAAAAAATGTCTGCTTCGACGATGTGAGATATATCACTTACAATTTTCTTCGATACAACATTTATTAACGTAATTGGCCATTAACAGAACGTTATCATTAATGTTATCTGTCATCTCATCGGACTAAATTTGGCGCATTACACGACATCCTCTTCGCCGCAATCGTCCAAAACTGATCAAAGAACAGTTTCGTCTTCTTACGTGCACACATCCAATCTCAAATACGTGTATTCACACACACACATACAGACTCAAATGCACACATAAACACGCACGCGATCCCCCAAAAGACCCGAAGTTTCTTCTCCAGCACTACACTCCGCCACACAGCTGTGTCTTATCCGCTCCAGCTCCGAGCCGACATCAGCTGTCGGCCTTGGCTTGGTGCAATTACCCTGCTGGCTGGCTGGCGAAGGAGAGACACACGAGCGAGACTCCGAGAGTAGAGAGAAAGAGAGCCTTCTTTTTCTGGAAGCTTATATACCTTATACCTGCGCGTCCCGTGCATTCAGAGGTTGAATCCTTTTTGGCTGCTGCAGCTCTATACACTCTGGTTGGGCTCGAGACTTTATCAGCTGGATGATCTGAGTCGCCCTGTTTTTCGTGGCCAGGCGTGGGTGAATTTTCGGGGGAGGAGGATGGGTTACTCTGGGTTTCTTTTGTTGGCAAGAGATGCGGTGTTTGCTTTTGTTAGAGGATGTGTTGCTTTGCAAGGGACGTGTTGTTAACAGGAGGTTGTAGACCAATAGCAGTATCAGTGTTTTATGAGGATGTGTTTGCAATATTTATTAGAGAAGTAGTTGTTTTAACATAGAAATAAAGGTTGTTTCTGATTCTACAGGCCTAAAGAATGCATTTTTAGAAGAGAACTTAATTTAAAGGCTTTGTTTTTGAGTTAAAAGCGAAACGAAAAAAGTTGTGTAGATTATCATGGCCTTGATAGAGAAAGCTAACATGGCAACGCCAAATTAAACTTTTTTAAAATAATTTATTGGCTGATAATATTAAATTTTTACAAAATTGGGGACAAATATAAAAGATTCTTTCTTTTTTATCTGTACCTGCAGCTCGTGACATTGTAAGAACTCTTTGTCCCCTGTGACCGTGTGAGTATTCTTTGTCCCTAAAGATTCTGAAATCTTAAAAGACTTTTAGAATATAATGTTTCTACGTTAAAATTTTTCTTGCATTAATGAACAATTAGCATCTCATGCATGAATAATTCTGAAATGCAATACGAAGCTCACATGCTTTCTCAAAACACATACATCACTCTCGTTTCTTTCTTGTATCGCAAAAGCTATTGCTCTCTGCACTCCTGGAAAATTTGGTAAACCGGGATGAATATAAGGGCGAATATTTATGAGAGGAAAGTTTCGTGTGTATATCCCCCCCTCATGTGTCTTTCTCTCCTGCGTTCCTGAGTTCCTACAAAATGGCTATACTTTACAAAAGTTATGGTATCTTTTATTCATCCAAATGCTTCATTTGCATTTTTACTGTTACGATGTCATGTGCCGAAATTTAAAGATCCTCGTACGCGAGAGAGCCCGGCAGAATTTCACCATTTCGCATTCGTAGAGGATTGCGCTTGGCTCCGAGAGGACTTTATTAAATTTGCATTTTTCATGCGCTCGTCATCGAAACGATCATCCGTACGGGCGCCGCGCAAAATCGTCATCGCGGCTAATCTCTAATCCGACGAAATGAACGCGTCGGCAAACTCGCGATCGCTCGACCGTTAATATTTTAGCCCCGGCTGTTTGTGTATACATGCGTGCACGCGTCGCGGCAACCCTTTCGGATTAGTTTCTCGCTCCCTTTCGGAGTTAAGCTTTGAGCGACTCGATATAGGTAGTTGTCTAGATTGGGTAGTATCTTGTATTCGGTAAAGTGATCGTTTTGATCTGATGAGATGTCGTTTTTAATAGTGAATATGTGCGCGTTTATGCGGAATTTATTTTTAAGTGATGATTAATTATAGCCTTGTAGAAAAATGACCATTTTGAAGTTAGATGAAACAATTTTAGACTAATAACTATATAGCTATTGCTTACCGACTATTTAAAAATGGATTCCTCATTTAAAAAGGGTTTATAAATAGTTTGATTTTAATAGGGCCCTACCAGAACAGTAATCATTCTGAGGTTAATTAAACACATTTATAGGCCAGTAATTAGCCATTTTTTGGGCAATATGTATTGAAATGGTCAGTTTCTAATCTCATGAACGTTAATTGATAAACGATCTGCTGTGTACTAGGTAAGTTTCTAATTATTAAACCTGGTAAAAATCAAGCAATTATTTATAAAACTATTTTAGAGCAGAAGCTAGACATTTTAACAAAAACAGTCTGACTTATACAATATCGCCAGTACGATATCTGGCCGTATCAATACGGTGGTCACGGAGAATCCTATATAGGCACATACACATCTCCAGCTTCATTAGCACTTTTCACATCGCAACTCGCTGTCGTAACAACCCCATATCCCTCCAGCACTCGCTACACTCGCTATCCCCAAATCATTCAGCCGAGCAGCTCGCAAACGAAGACACAACCCTCGCTGCTGAGAAAGCCCGGCGACAGCATCCGCAAGCCCGCGTTCATCGACCCATTTAAATTGACTCGTACCTGCGAGCGATGCGCGCGGGGGTTTGCAGCCTCGCGGCAACGCGCCGGTTGGGTGCAAGGACCTCTCGCCTAGCGTGCGCGCGCGGTAGGGATGACTCGCGTCGATACAACAGCGCCCGCCCTCCGAATGCACCCTGTATACAGAGGGACGTGCAAGCGCAGCGGCGAGTGGGTAGTGGTGTGCATGCGTGGAATTGCGAGGACGGGAGGCACCGAGGCAGTGACCCAATGAACGAGGCTGCGAGGGCAATTTGATGCTCGGGGCGAGGGCGTGGGGGAGGGTATTGAGGTTATGGTGCTTGGAGTGTGGTTTACTTGATGTTTGTTGAAGGCATGTTAGGATAAGGATGTAAAATGTTTCGTTGGGTGTGTAGCGAGGTACTCGGAGAGAAAAAGGTAGTAACGATTACTGTACTAGGTTAGGAATTCGAGGACGAAGAGAAAAATGGGTTGACGGTACTACGCAGGTTAGGACTCAGTGCTGGACTGTGTAGAAATAAATAACATTTCGCGTAACCTTCAATCCTTCCGCTTTTCATGCTTTTATATTAACAAAATGCGTGTACACATAGACTTCATGATAATTATTTAAATACTAAGACAATTTTCTTCAATTATACATGCATAATATATAGAATAAGCCAAATATTAAATAGTTATTCAATATTATTCAATTATCCAAGGAGGATTGATTACTATACTATATTAGGAATCAGTCCAAATAGGTTTTATCGGTTCCGATTTGCCCACCTTGCACTGTACTCAGTCCTAACTCCATTTAGTACCAATTACTATGTTTTTCTCCCCATGTACGATGATAAAGGTCGTAGCTCAGTTGGGTAGATATTGTAAGCATTGTATATTATTGCATTGATAGATTATACATTGAGTATGTCTTTTAAAATTTTGATTTAAAGTTATGTGAAACACTGAGAATGTGCTACGGTTCATTAATATGTTTAAAAAAATGATTTAGTATAAAATGCTATTGATGTATAAGAATGAAATATATCTAGTCTTGATTTCACGTGTACATAATAAGAAAGCCGCTGCCACATTGGCACTTAGCTTTCTTAAACTAAATTAATTGTTCTAATATGAAATTCTTTGTTCTAATAAATTAATTTTAAATCGCTATATCTATTTCTAAATAATACTTCAAAAGCGATGTGCTTTTTTATCATTCATGGTTTGTTAAAAAATAATTTTTTACTAAAATTACAGAACGACAGGTACTAATCCTTATCACAGAAATTTTCTCTCAGTACGTAATCTATTAAAATTATTTAAATATTTAAATTAACTATAATCAGATGTTAGTACGTAGATTCACTGAATTCCTAATCATCTAAAATTTTTTGAATGATTTGCCATCATAGTATTCCGGGATATAACCGTTTAAAATAAATATTACTTTTTCGTGTTTAAAAAAAGAAAGAAAAGAGCCTATCTAAAATTTTGTGCTCTAAAAGATAGGTAATGTTATGCTCTGTTTAATGCCTTTACACTAAATTGATAAACGAAAAAACTTAGCCCTGTTTGTTAAAAAAAGGCTGAGCCATTCTCGACATATACTCGATAAAAAAAATTTTAGAACTCGTTGAAGAGATACTAAAGCTACCATTTTGGAAAGTTTCAGATCAAATGCTGCGGATTTACTCCAGAATTCGCTACTGAGTGAAAATCGATTTATTTACAAAAAGATTTGTCTCTCTTCAAAAGAAAAAGATAGAGCCTCAAAAAATGTACAGAATATTCTTCTCCATATTCCTAAGCATCTGAATTTTTATCAACAATTTTCCTTTCTATATTTCACAGACATAACCGTTTGAAAAAAAAAAAAACAAAAACAAATGCTTATTGAAAATTTCGGATGGGAAGAGATATGTAATTGTATAATCGTAATGCTCTTTCAAATGTATTATCACTCAATCGATAATATTATTTTTACGATATCAAAAAACTCGAAAAATAAATACTCAAAAATCGAAAAACCGCTAAAAAACAAATTACTTTGAAAAACAAAAAAAAAATTTGATTCGCCGTCCTTAAGAATAACTAGAAATATGAGCTCCCGAACATTAATTTTCACCGTGTATATTCAGAGTCAAAGTTGATCCGCATACATACACACACACACACACACATACACACGCAGCCACGCACACACACACACACACATCCATACAAATATTTTCTAAAAATAGTGTATTTGATTCCCAGTATCTCAAAACATGTTTCTAACATGTTTGTAGCAAAACTTCTTTTTACCATCACAAAGTTTTTCTCTATGAGGAAGCAAAAAGTTGTAACTAAAGTTAAGTGAATTTACAAACACAAAAAATGCGTATTTTTTAATCGTACATTGGGAGATACTTGTTTTTCTTTTGTTTCTGGAACACACTGAATTGTGTTGTATAAGAGTTTAATTACATCAATCAATCAATGAGCTTAACACTACATTTGAATAAATTCACGTTTTTACTTATCTTAAAATTAGAATATTGTTAGTATATTGGTTTTCTAATTTTTTATTTATTTCATATGTAATAGAACTAGAATAAAATATCAATTTTAAAACGAACAAATTATTAAATTCAAATCTTGCGTCACTTTTATTTTGTCTACGTGAAGAGTTTGAGACTCATGAGCAATCTAATTATTATGCATGTATACATGCCTGTGCGGGTGTGTGTATGTGTGGAACAATGAGGCTACATGTGCTTACAGATCCTCGGATCGTTAAGCTAGTACACATGTGATGCATCTGTACAGTGTAATGCTGTAATGCGGGTGGCTTCGGTAAACGTTGCTAATGTGGACATAGCAAATTGATGGTGTAGTTATTTAGACGACGTTATAACGGGACTGCAGTATTATTGCATATATACGATTGACTTTCAAATACGTTTTATATTTCTACATAAAATTGAAAATAACGATCATTTAGCGTGTCTCTTTAACTTTATACATATTTTTTTCCATATTATACTGTGTACATAAATCTCAAGACATTATATGGGACAAATTTATAAAATTCTTATAAGTACGAAAGGCTGAGAAAAGTCCCAATGGCATGTATAACTCAATATAAAATAATAAATTCATAGATTTATATCTAAATTTTTTTTTCGAGGATCGTTTACCTGGTTCTGTGAGTTTATAAATGCAATATAAAATAAGAGTATTACAATTCTGATATTGTCGATACTTAACTCGCTATTGTTGTAAGTGATTAATCATTTTATTCTTTTTTATTTATCACGATTTTAGTTAAATTTCTTACTTCTGATACCCATGAAGAAAAGCCTAATATTTCTATTTGAATAAGGTTAATAAACCGTGACGTGAACACGAAGTATAATAGTAGTGCGAAAATCAACGAAATATTTCATAACTTTTCAATTGATTAACTAATACATTTTACCAATACTTTAATTAAATTATTTCTTGCTTAAAGTTCCCACTCAAACTAATCTAACCTAATCACACGCTTAGCTCAGACCTCCTCCACAGCTAAAAACACCCACTCCGATTCCTTCGGTAAATCTCTCAAACCACATCGCGCCTCCGTACATACAAACACACTCGAAAGGGAGAGACACAGCTCGCGAGTCTCGAAGGGATCGGCGCGAAAATGAGAGCCAAACAGCACCGAGCTCTTTCGCGCTCGAGTGCAGTAGCAGCTACGGCACCCCTAGCTCGTACACGTACACACAGAAAAAAAAAAAGAAAGAGAAAATCCTTTTGCGCTCGTGCGGTGAAAAAAGAGGGACGAGGCCGCATTGTGGTTTAATTACTCGGCCGGGAGTCGAGTGCGCTCGAATCGAATTATGTATAGTTGCGAGAATGGAATATTGTCCCGGTGGTTTTGCTTAGGGTGGCTAGTTATAGGTTTAGTGGCTGGATGGATGGATGGATGGACGGGAGAGTGGCTGTGATTCTTTTTTGAGGATGAAGTGGAGTTGAGGAAAATTGCCCTCATCGACACTTTTGACAAAGAAGATGAATAAGTATGACGCGAGAGTAAATACGAAACAGGGTATTATAGTAAGAATTGTAACGAAATACAGTTTTATAAAATAGAAAAGATTATAATGAGCAATATTCAAATGAAATTTATTCATTTATTACAGGCATAGATTTGAAGCAAATAGACTTAAGTCGTTATACACGGTAACATTTGCAATCACTAGGTTATATTTCTTCGTATTTTGTTATTTTCGTATACAAGTGCAGGCGAATTTAATCTAAATAATCGAAGTTTTTTCATCTTTTCAGAATTCTTCTCAGGATTTTATTCCTTAGGTATCTAGGATTATATAGAAAAATATTTGAGCGATATAAAGCTCAAACTGTCTAAGTCATGCACAAAACACCGAACAAAAATAGCCACCCCGCAAAGGTTTAAACAATTGAAATTTGATATAAACTTAATTTAAAAAAAATATACTTGAGTTGTTACTCCAAGAAGCAACCCACATAGCCGCATTTCATGATTATTCGAATTTTTATACAACACACAGACTCACTTTGTATTTTAGATGACGCATTTTGGAGACTTTTTTACAAGCTGCAAGAAATCCCTGTTACATATTCAAATATTAAATACGCGTTTAGCATCATAATAAAACTCACTTTTACAATACAAGCATGTAACCCTAGCCAAGCTACTCGTTCGGCACAACAAAAGCTAATTGCCAACCACGCAAAATTATACACAAAGCATCATTTTCAAGACCAACTTATACATGCCCGCAAGCATAACGCTCGAGTCGCAGAAAATTACCGCGTCAACGAGGCCACGATCCGCGCTATCGTCGCAAAAATCGCGCAATCTTTGTTACATACACTGTCGCCGCGGCGGCAACGCTTTCAAGTGCCGAGGCGTAGCCTCGCACGTAACGTCACTGTATATATATGTGTATATATATATACATATATATATTCGCTGTGCAGTGTCCGAGGCGAGGCGGACAAGTGGAGCAAAAAGCCCCGGGTAATCCACATTGATTTCCCGCGTCGCGAGTTATTGCTCGCGACGGGCGATTACAACGGATACGCGAGCCTCGGCGTATCGGGGGGTTTATCTGTGTGTCAAAGTGGTATTGCTTTTTTTGCATATGTTTGCTTTATGGGCAGATGTAGGTATCTGTGAATTAGTTTAGATGTTTTTGTGCGTTAAGGTAGTGTTTTTTGTGTAACTCTGTCGTGTTAGATTTTTTTGGGTTTATAATTTTCAGATTATTCGAATGTTGAAATGTAGATTTTTGGGGCAGGTTCACAAAATTTCAAAATGGTCGATTCAAGATCACTGAGAAATGACTGGCATTTTGAAGCGAGCTTTTTCATTCACCATGTTGAATCGGCCATTTTGAGTTTTGAAAATACAAATTACTCT
Source organism: Gastracanthus pulcherrimus (assembly GCA_949152435.1). NCBI lineage: Eukaryota > Metazoa > Arthropoda > Insecta > Hymenoptera > Pteromalidae > Gastracanthus > Gastracanthus pulcherrimus. Next base: position 175,108,877 of record OX424573.1, on the reverse strand, counting down.
AAAAATTGAATTTCATTAAAATTAAATATAAAAATTTAATTTAATTTTCTTTGGTAGTTTTTATGAATGGTGGACATTAATGTAATTGCTGATTATTTTTTATGTTACATTATTAACCAAATAGGAAAATTGCTATCAATCAATATTAATACATTTACGAAGCAATTAAAGCAATTAAAATCTATTAGCCAAGATACCTACCTATCTTAACAATTAAAAAAATAATTACTGCCGACATATTCTAGCCACTGACCATGAAACATAATTGTATAATAGCTTCAATAAACATTATTACCCTTAAAAAGTCAAAGTTTCAAAACACGTTCCGCACCGTTAGCCGCAAAAAAACTCTTCCTCTTCGCGTCGCTCGCCTCGCAAAACCCACGTGCACACACCGCAAACATCGTAAATTTTGCCTTTTTTTTTCTCTAAAAAATGAAACGGCGATGTCTCGTGTATGCCGCGCGACATCGTGCATCTCAATGAAAGACGACGACGGGGTATCAGCTCGTTGTGTAATAAACGCGGAGAGCGCGCGAGTATGCGCGGATTTTTCGCCGATGACGGGTACTTCGTCGAAAATACCAGCCGAGCTTCGCGGCTTTATTAATTTCTCCCTCGTCGCGGGCTTTATGTAGATGCGCGATTAATTGCTCGAGGAAGCGATCGATCGAAAATTTGTACGTCTGTATATACGTGGCTCGCGGGTAATAATTCATGACTCGTTGCTGGGTCGTGGTGTGTATATAAAATGTAAGCGAGTGTGAATAGTGGATGTGGGCAGCGAGATTTTTTTCGCGAGACTCTGGTGTTTTAAAGTTGGATGAGGGCGCTTTTAATTTCCTTTTAATTGCCTCGAAAAGATTTACTAAATTAATTATTCTACAAGGCTATTAAGTTAAGTTATTAAGTAAATTATATCACCTGTTTTCTATTATGCATAGTAATTCATTGTGATCTTGTTATAATGTATAACTAATCATATTAACTTTTAATGAATAATAAAACTGTTTTAATATAACTATCACGGGTTTTATTTTAATTTTTAAGTTAGCACTGAAACGGATTTTAATTTTTAAAGCATACAGTTCTTTTTGAAATTAGACTAACTTTTAAGTTAGATGTTCCTTGTATAAAACTTATTAAGTACTCAAGGTAATGGCCCACAGTAGTTGACCACTTTCGTTTTTATATTTTAAGGTTACAAACATTCATATTTTTCGGTTGAAAGTTGACAATAATAAAGTAGATTAGTTTTACTAAACAGTTCCAAATTTATATAAGGATATTTTATTTTTTTAAGCATTATAAACTAAAAGAGCGACTACCGGTACCACTATCCCATATTTAATGTACACAAATAAAATCATAGTTTCGAAAAAAAACTAGCTTTGACTCTTGTACAATTTTGTCGTCAAAATAAGGTACAATTCTTTAATGATTGTGTTTTTAAAAATAATGTTCTTTAATGACAGAATCCAATACATTAGTTAGTTAACTATTTAATAAAAATAGTCACTAAAATTGTGTAAATTTGTGCATTACCATAATTTTCTCAGTGCAGCATTTCAGCATATCCCAAAATGCTCCGAGCATAAATTTTCAAAATTCCCACCATCAAAGCCCTCCCCCACATTCTCCTCAATACTCTCAGCTGGTCACTTGGAACTCCCGTACCCTCATCGACAGCAGCGAAAACGAAAGCAAGTCCTCGACGCGAGTATCGCGTGAACCCAGACGCGCGCGCGCGCGTGTACATTACCGTGTAACATTCCGGTTATGGCATCGGCTCGCCCCTGGATTGTGCATCGCGCGAGTATGTATATAATTACGCGTGTACAGCGGTCGGTCGGTGTGGATGCGCCGTGTATCGCCGACCGCACGGATGTGCTACTGCGTGGTGCCGAGGCGCGCGCCTCAAAACACGCGGACGGATTTGTCAGATGTGTGCATTGAAATTATTGCAATTGTTGAGGATTGTTATTGAGGTGGGTGCGTTGGGTGCATGTGATTATGGGATTTGGAAGGAGTTAGATTAGATTAGATTAGATGTTTATTTTCTGCAAGACAAAAACAATAAACTACATTCAATAATAATACATATTTAAAGAGATCATTAGTATAGTCAATCATATCACAGCTCGACAATGCTCGTCATTAAGTTACATATATTGCACAATATTATATCTGTCGTACATCAATCACGTCATTACATGTATCACATATTCTTATCATTACGAATAATACATTTTTTTTGTGACTATCAAACTTCAATTTCTATTATAGTCAACATTCGTATGATTAGCGTCATTCTGCATTAGATATACATGGTCCATGTCCCTGGACTTACATAATTTGGAGGGTGTGGGTGTGTGGGCAGGAGAATGTGAGGGAAGTGTTGGATGCTTGTTTGTGAAGGGGTTTAGGCGGAAAGGATGGTGAATCTTGTGCAAGAAAGTTTGATATTATTGTAACTTTTGATTACATATTTTATAAATGCAAGATCCGTTAAATTCGGATATTCGGAAAAAACTCATGAAGCTTTCTTATGTAGTAACTAATTTATAAGATATTTTTCAGAACATAGCTGAAATTAAAAACCTTATTTTTTATACTTTTGAGGTTTTAAACACGTTAAGTGATGATATAAAAATCTAGAATGACAATAGTTTGTATTAGAATTAGTGATGAATTTGTAGTATAGCTATGTAGCAAAACGCGCGAAAATCCACACTTGTCAAGATTATTAAAAAAAATGTAGTCAATGTTGATAGCTTGTTTCATAAGATCAACAAAAAATGTAGCCCAACCCTAATTAAGAACAATCAAATAAACTTCTCGGTCAAATATTCATACTCAAAAATACTTTTAATCATTAATATTAAACATCAGAACTTACTCAATAGCTCTGCTTTAATGACGCGATACAAAACTGGATTCTAAAATTATCCGCTTATTGTCAGTCAGCGCAGAATAAGCACGCGATCGATATGAATCGCCTCGCCGAGCACAACACAGTACAACGCCAGTACCAGCTCGAACAGCTTAATCCGCAATCGCTAATTGCATCCGTCGGTTCGCTCTGTACCACAGGCTTTAAATTGGCATCAGCATCGGAATACAAAAGTATCTTCGCGGACTGCGAAATTGCAAACGATATTAAGACTCAATATCAGAAATCGTAAAAAGATACCTGATTGACATACATTGACAAAATCCAATCTACTACAACCAATCTAAAACTCATTGACTCATCTATACCTATCATTACTTCAATTCCCACCTTCCTTTCTTCTTTCGCACCTCGTTCCTGCTAATACATTATTCATGCATCACCGGAACAGAAGCTATATATACTCTGCAGCCACTTTGTCATGGTTCCTTATTCCTCCATACACGATATAATGCGAAACATTCTCCGAAGATAAAAGGATGAGAAAAAGTGAGGTGAAATAAGTTTCAGAGCGCGCATAATTGAGCGGACGGGATGATAGGAGGATCAGGAAAATTGGAGTACACGATGTCGCGATTTGTTACATTACGCCTTTCTCTCTCTCTCTCTCTCTCTCTCCTGCTGTTCTTTGCATGCAGATGAGCTTTGCCAGGGGATTTATCGAGGAAAGTTTGCTCCCTTATGTAGTCGGTGGGACGTCACGTGGAGGGAGTGTATATAAAGGAAGATGAAGCTTTTATAATCGAATTTAAGACTGGGTTACCTTGACTTTATCGAATTTATGATGCAAGCGTGTGTGGTATTTATCTTCTTTAGAGCTTATACTGCGCACGTTTGATGTGTGATAATATGTGGCGTGTGCTGAACTAAATTTTACACTATATATTTAATATACATATTAGGAAAATGTTTCAAGGAGTTTATAAAAATATCAGTGAACTCTCAAATATTTTGACAACTTCAACCAACAGCTATTAACTGCGATAGTTTTAAGATCTTATTCAAAACATCTACAAATCTAATTACATTTATTTCTCTGTTCTTTCTTTATTCTAAACTTCATTTCGAACTTAATTTTGTATAACTTTACAAATAAGGGTCTTCAGAAGCAAAAGAATATTAAACAAAAGACAAGGATAAGTTAATAGCAGACGAGCTTTAACTAAATTATACCTTTCTTCTTGTTAAAGCTTATTTGCTATTTGCTTATTCTTATACATATTCTGTTCCTTATTTTTTGCCTGTGAAGGCTGTAATAACTCTTGCATTATTTCTTATAATAATATATAAATAATACAAATAAGCATAAACACTATACTTATTTGTTTCCCTATGTTTCCATACTTGTTTATTAAATCTATATACTCGCTCTGCATATATAAATACTTGTAATGGACAGAAAACAGAAGCAGTATACATTTTTTGCAAAAATAAAAATCAATATTTAAATGAATTTATAAATTGTAATCAAATTATTAAGAATGATTTTAATAAATGTAATTATAAAAGAATAAGTTCGACAACGAAGCTACTTCGGTTACTAGCATAAAGAACTGATAAAATGATTGTTTAGAGAACACTTCCTCGAAGAGAATTTTTAAGCATCTGAGGGTTAACGTCAGTCTTTCGCCGAGGACAAAAGAGCGAGTTCAGTTGCGAATCGAACCGAATCATTATCATTCTGATTTTTTATGCGAGCACGTCACAGGATATTTATGATTTAAAAATTAATAAAAGAAACATTAAAAGCGAAAATTATCTGTAGTAAGATTATTTAATCTCCTCCGTGAAACCTGATTTGTTAAATAACAATACTATTATTACGAACGTAAAGGACATAAAAACGATATAAATAAAATACAAATATATACTGTAAGCAATAATTAACAATCATTTTCTTTTCTGTTTCAGGTATGTTTTGGCTTATTCACACTCTCTATCAATGAACACAAGAAAGGGTAACGTACGGCACCAACATTACTCACTTTTCACGCTAATTCAAAGCTTGTATCAAACATATATTCCACCAAATCATTACACCCTATAACGCCGTTCTTACACGAATACCACGCACATTCAAGAACTCAAACAATTGACAAATTGAATCGCGTGCGATTCATCAAGTCTCTTCCTCGTTCAACGCGAAATCCACAAAAACCACAAAGTGTCTCTCCTCTCCTTCATACGCGATTACCGCAACGATGTATACACACGCATTCCTAGTAGCGGCAGCAACAGCTCGATTAATAAACGTGGGAACGCGAGAGAGCTGAATTATACGCAGACCGAAACTTGCGCGAATCGCGAGAAGGAAGCAATAAGTTTAATCCATTACGAGTATACCGCGTTTACGTTCGTGAAGATTAATTGCTCAGATAGATATATAGACACGGGCGCGCTTGAGTACGGTAGATATTATGCAAGTTTTCGCGCGACAAAGTATCGCTGAGTTGGGATTTTCGAGGCTTTCGCGGATAATTGTTCGGGTGATAGGCGAGATTTGGTGGAAAGAGCTGCGATTCGTTGATTGGGTGTTATAGAGATACTTGTCGAGATTTACATGTGTTTGAGATGGTGATATGGTTTGGTTGGGGAATATATGCTAGTTGTTGGGGAATATATGCTAGTTGTTGTGGACAGATGTATCCGTTAAGCCATATTTTTTATTGGAAATTTGATTTGTTTCGGGCATTTTCTGGACAAAGAAACCAGGTATAGTCTAGTTTTCAACTGTAAGATTTTAGTATGCTTTTGAATGTTAAATTATTCCTGATCCAAAAATAGAAAACCAGATGTCCCAAGCCGGTTTTTATTAAAAATGTCAATTATTGTAGACAAATTTCAAAGCATTTTTTCTTTAGAACAAAATATACGATTGCAAGAATTTCTTAATGTTTATTAATCTGAACACCTATTTAAATACTTTAGTATATTATTAATTTCTACTTTCATCGTTCCCTTTTTACGCCCAGACTTAATGAGAGTTTAGCTTTGACTTTTAAAACAAAGTAAAGTTGATACAATCAGAGCCCCATGAATTTTTAAAAGTCTTTTGGGTACATAATATTTATTTCTATTTGTACATACTGCACATTATATATTAACATAAACAGGATCAATATTATTTAACGATAAAAGTTAAAGCGTGCCTCGTTTACACCTGGTCAAACAATACACACTATATAAATAATGTTTTTACAAAATATTGCAATGCACTTACTTCGTTTAACGCACGTGATTGCTTCGCTTCGAGCATTATTATTTATTTCAGTACAAACATCCAATCATCCCGACTAATGAAATATCATTATCTTAATTAACAGCCAACGATTGAAAACAATCTATCCAAAAAACGAAGCAAAAATCAGGCAATCAACTTATCGATGCAATCTCGATTAACATCTCAATACACAACCCCCATGGCAAGCCAACACCTCTCTACTCCATCACTATAGAAATCAAAAAGGCAAATCAGCCGTAAATCACACATCGTGTACCTACCTACCCATACCTCAACGCGAAACAAGAGCGACCCGCTCCGCATATATAATAAACTCACGTGCTCGCGGTATCGCGCGACTCGCGTTCTAGTGGCTAACGGCTCTTTTATTGAGGCGAAACATCGATAAAATTTCGCTCGCTCGCGCGCTTCGATAAGCAACTAAACGATAAGAGAAGAGTGCAGTCGAGCGGAAAAGCCGAGCGACATACGCATGTGTGCACTGGCGCACTACACTTGATCTCGCGAGTGTGTAGTAATCGATCTTTGCTGGTCGTAGTTGTTTTTATTTTTTGGGGAGGGGGGGATGACGGTAAGTAGTGCGATCGATCATACGCGTGTTTGTCGATGTGTCGTTGAGTGGGAGGAGGCGGTTTGAAGAATGTGAGAGTGGACGGTGGTCATATCCCGTGTAAAAGAATTAGTCTGATACTAGTCTGGGATTAATCTGGCTTAACAAGTCTGGTAGAAGTATGGCTTAGGCCACTATGCCAGACTTTTTTTGGAATTATGTCAAGAAAACTCATTTTTCACAAGTAAATAATTAGAGTAGTACATTAATTATCAGTATCGACTAGAATAGTGAAAATACGTACTTTTCGATAAAATAGGAGAAAAGTTTTTTTACATATTGCAATCTTGTTTAAAATATGAATATTTGTAAAAAAGAGACAAAAATTTAGGTTACTGGCAATTTGACATGGCGCGATGCTTTTGTTTTACATATTTTGTCTAAAGTCTGGCATAGTGGCCAAAGCCAGACTTCTGCCGGACTTCTGCAAGACTTTCGCCAGACTTATTGAGTCAGACTATTGCCAGACTAATTTTTTTACACGGGATGGAGTGTGTTTTGATTGGATGTTTACTTGGAAATAATGTTGTTTACTGGTTTACTGTGGAGTTTTGCGTAGTTTGAAGGGAAATTTGAAAAGGGTTCTGGAAATAGTATGAGACGTAAATGACATTCTGAATGTTTGTCGATCAATTATTTGATCACACTTTATCCTAAAAACCATTTATTTATAAGTTATTGAAAATCTGATTGTATTCGATTAATCGTACCAGAAGAAAGTCAATTGAATGACTTATAATATTTACAATTATAGAGTTATACAGTAACCATGAAATTGTATAAATCTGTGGCTTCCGGGAATAACTACTTAACTGACTTTTTCGTGTTTTCGAGATATTGAGGTTTTAATGTTTGCACTGATGCACTAGATCGAAATATAAGAGTTTTCAGGCGACACAATTTTTATTAAATACGGTATTAGATACCAAGTTAATTGCAGCCTTAGGGTTAACAAATACTCGTTATATATCCCCGAGAAAATAGTTAAGTATTTATTCCGGAAAATGATGTATACACGTTATAACTCGAGTAAACATATTTTCGAGCATTTTGAGAGGTTTTCTTCACTCAAAAAGAATTTATCATAAAGAAAGTAATAAGAATGTAACGTTTAACCAGTTTAAAGCAAGCTCCAAAATTATTATTAGATTTTTGGGTGTATGTTACATGCGAGAATGTACTTAAGTTGTTATTCCGGGAACACCATAGCTTCATTTTTGTGAATGCTATAATAATTATTTAAAAAATAGTTATAGTGCTGTAAACCTTTTCAAAAACAATATTTTGTTGAAAATGTATAATATAAAGTTTGAAAGAATGTTAAAATCCTTTATGAACGATTTTAGAATCAACTTATGTGGTTATTCAGGGCATAATTTTCACGAAGGTGCAGTTAAGTGGTTATGCACTTTGCTGGCATCGGTACATCTGTAAGTTTCGGACTTTCTATGTCTTTCAAATGAAAAAGGGTTATGAAAAAATATTACATTCGATGTAAATTCAATTTTGAAAAAAAGTTAATTAAGTGGTTATTCCCGCGAGTCACATAAATAATGATTGACACTTCATTACACATGCACTTCACATTACAATTCATATCTTCCATTTCAAACACGCGTGAATAGACCTACGCACACAGACTTGCACGCGTATGCAAATAACCGGCCTTTCGCGCGTTCGAAAGTCCGAGCGTCGGTCAGTTTTCGACTCCTCCTCGTTTTCTCTCAATTGATTAGACGATGTAGCCATCTTTACTGCAACCGCATCTCTCTCTCTCTCTCGCGCGCGCGCTGAAGATGACGTGAGTCATGCAACGTGCGTGAGATCTGCACAGGTTTAGTTGCGGATTAAACAAGTTTCGCGATGCTACTCATTTGAATAAGTCGGTGGTTCATTATTCATTATGCTCGATGGGAGTCGGATCGCAATGCATATCTTGAGTATTAATTATGTGGGATGTGTTATTTTTAATGGATATTGTATATACTGTTTTTATGTTTATGCACCTTTTAACGACTTGAAGTCACACAATATTCGCGGTTCAAATGCGCCAGATAAAGGTTTAAAACAATGTACGTGTGTATAAAAATTGTACAGGTTGAATTTGGAAAAATTGACCATGGTCTCGCCATTAACAACCTCGAGAATCTTTTTAACGAACTTTTATACAAAAGTGAGTTAACATTTTTTGTGATATGAATTTTTCGTTAAAAATTACTTAAGAAATGGTTTCTATACCTTGTTTATCATTAGCAACAAATTTATAGTAGAGTAGTGGGACATGGTATAACTTTTTGATAAAATAATCCATGTAAATATTTATTTATATCTGTATTATATTGAATTCTTGTAAATTCAAACATTGATTAGAACCTGTTCGAGTTTTGACTATTATTTTTTCTTCTGGCTTGTAATGAACAGATAAAAGTACGCTACGAAGCAGGTTTAGCTGTTTATAATAACTATGAATCAGTTTTTGTTTTAGTTTTTATAACATTATACAATCTAATATGGCAATAAAATAATTTAAGTTCAAAAGCGGTACCAATTAATTAAAAACTCTTCTACCATATAGTTCTGCTAAACCAAATTAAGCAAAATCATATTTATACTTATAAATGTACTAAGTAAATGAGTATAGAACTCCTTTACAATCGTCGTTGTCCATTAATTAACGCGAAACCCATTTAAAGAATAAAAACAAAAATGATAGGTCTGATCTGGACTCCCTCCATACTTTGAAGCGTTAACTCATATTATGCACAATTCCAGACGAAAACTCTCTCTTTATCTATACAAAAAAAAAGCCTAAATTCCCTCGTTACGAATATCAATATAAACTCCCCAAAAACCTGCGCAACCCGCCAAGAATTCCCCGCTGCATTCACAGCTTTCACAACACCCAGTTCAACGTCATTCAAACCCCCGCGCTCATATATTCCAATAGAACTTGTAAAAAAAAAATTTTCACCTCACACACACACACACACCAGTGCCGCTGAACGACACATTAACGAGCGAGCAAGCGCGCGCATACATATTCATCCGCGGCGCCGTGCACCGATGAATATGAATGTGTGAATTGAGTCGTGCAGCGCGTGAATGCGAAATTTTATCCGCGAGCTCGGCGGGCCATTATTTCGCCGCTGCTGCTGCTGCAAGTGCGTACAGGCGCGATTACCGTGGCTGCGCAAGTCGAGTATGTACATAGATACGTGTGTGTGTGTGTACTTAACACCAGCGTGTGCATATTGGTATGCGAATGTGAATATGATCGTGGTACGTGTGGTGCACTGGTGCTCGTTCGGGGGGGTTTGTCTCTCGCTGCGCGGCATTGGCTCATGTATGTATTTATGTTAAGTATTGTGTAATGTGCGAGCGCTAGTTGGTACGGCGTACAAGTCATAAGTATATGCATGGGTATAAATGGTATTGTAGGCTGGTTCGGTTGGTTGGTTGGAATCGCAGGGGTCAGGAGTTCTATGCTTGAGCGGAACTTGAGAGGGCTTCGATGAGGATGATGCGAAATTATTGTGGTTAGGAAGTTTTTTATGAAAATATTGTAGCATGGGATAGTTTTGTTCGTTGTGAGACTTGTGGGATACACTTAGGGATGTTTTGTAACAAGTTCAATCGAAAATATCTTGGACGTCAAAATTGTAAAGCTTGATTAAGACTGAGCAATGATCTGCAGTAATTACGATTGAATGTGGAACTATTCTTTAAAACAGTTTAAATCATCCTAAACATATTTTACTGTTAGTTTTTGGAAATCTTTAAAGAAAACAGTCACCTAGATATACAATAATTCTTCATCATTTTTTACGTATAATTGTTTATCTTGTTGTTGAACGAGTCTTTATAGTAGCAAGCAAAATCTATTTTTAATTCAAAATCGATTCATCTATTATGCTAACTATCTATTGGAAATTTAAATTTATCATGAACCCCCTGGTGGTACATATGCCCATCGGCTATTTACACCGTGTATTTGGACTCCCGTGTTAATCTAACACACATGGCGGACCAAAGTATTCTTCCCTATGTATTATTCACGTATCACCTTATCAAACGATTATTTTTCGATTTTTAAAATCTACATAATAAATGATAAAATGTTAGAATTACATTTTCTGACGCACTGAAACAGCGTGTTTAAGTAACACAAAAAGAAAAAAATGTGAGACAGAGATATAATCGAATCATCAAATTTCGTGCTAAATTAACAAATCTATTTGCTGAAGTAACACCATTATTGGCTAATCGTTGCTCCAGTCCTGTATTTCGCTGTACATATTCCAACCAAGTAGTTTCCCTCGTGTAAACACTAAAACTACTTTAAAAAAAGTAGAAGAATCTCCTTTCACAAAACCACGGAGCAAACATAACCTCAAAATTCCATCCAAAGCCCTACGAAAAAAGACCCTCTTAAAAACCTGCCACAACCTACATCCACCAAACCCAACCCACTCTTAACTTCCACCTACAATCAAAATACACTCCACCCGAACTACCACAACGACTGCGACTATGAGCTCCGAGTCCCGCGGCGAGCGCAATAACCGCCATGCATGCACCGTGCGATCAGCGCCCTCGCGGTGTTCGAGACTCCAAAGACTCGGTCGCGCTCGCTCGGCCGGTGCATCGTGTAGACACTATGCACACTCCGGCGCGCGGTGGGGAAGGTCAACGGCACCGCGGCCCAAGGACACATTCTAGGCTCGCTCCTCCGCGCGCGGGTATACACATCGTCCTACCTCCTCCCCACCACCGCCACCACCCGCATGCGCAGTCGCTGCCGCTGTCGGCCGGGAGGCTTTCGCGCTGCTGCAGAGTATGTGCAGAGCTGTGGAGCGATCTATATAAGCATGTCGCGCGCTTTTATAACTCTGTCGTGGAGATGAGTGCGTATAGTGTCGTGGGTGGGTTTGGGTGGTAGGTAGATGTGAGGTTAGGTGGATTAGAGATGATGATTTGGAGGAGGGGTATGCCTGTTGTTGAGTTCTTTTCTTGGAGGTAAAATTGAATTTCTTGGCGTGAGAATTTAATAGTGGCTGTCAAACTTAATTGGAATGTCAAATTTCAAGCTTTTAATTATACTGACTGAACGATAGAAGGGTAATTTGGCGTACAAATTGAACAGTGGCTGTCGAACATAATTGAAAATGCAAATTTCACGCCTTTTCTGAATGTGTCAATGGGATCAAGAGAAGTGTCCCAATTTCTTTGTTACTAAGAGTCTATAGAGTACTTTGCGCGATTTCTTTCAGCTACACAATTTCGTACTAAATTTAAATTTCGCGCACAATTTCCTAACTAATAATAAATGAGTATCATGCTGCTAAAAAGAAATTGAATATTTTCCTACTCCATTACTATTAGTGCCATGAAGGGATTTATTCTAATAGTAATAATAAATTGTGTTAGAAAATTGCTAATGAATTTTAATATACAATTATCGACCACACGCCTCCATTCACATAGGACTGTGGGTTTGTTTTGGTCATATCCAGTACGGTTTCAAGTCATACGTGGCAATAAAAAGAATTTATTTATTTATCCTTAAGTAGGCTGATAGCGAATAAAATTATTTTTTCACAAACTCATGACCTCTGGTTTTACTTTTACCGAACACTACTCTAGAAGCAATACTTTTAAGTTAGGCTTAAATTTAAATTATTATTCAATATCCCTGAAATAACGAAAGCAACCCGTGCACTCGAATCTCAAACCACAAGGCTAATACGACCACCTTCGTCGCGTACCAAATCCCCCCATCAACACCGTAACTGCACTTCGCAGCGAATGCACAACACGGGTAGCAGTTACGGACTCCGAGCGAGATTCGTCTCGCGCAGTCGCGGATAGGATCTTTCTCTTTCTCTCTCTTTCTCTGTCTCAACGTTCCAAGAGTATCCGGCCGCGCGCGCCAGCATAAAGGATCTTCCCGGCGGCGGGGACCGTCCTCGTCCTTAAAAGCCTCGAGACTTCAATGAGCAGCCGACGTCGAACGGACCGAGAACGTTAAAAAGAAAGAAGAAGAAAAAGAAGAAGAAGAAGGAGTAGGAGGTAGGACGCGAGAGCTGGAGCCCGGAGGCGATGTGTCTATTTGGGTACTGGGAGAAAGGTGTGTGCTGGGGAACGAAGGATCTAGGACGCGTACGTGAGAGTTGGCATGTATCTAGATTTGGGTGTATCAAGATTGAAGAAGGATTTTTCTGAGAATGTGCTTTGTGAATTATGAAATTTGACTTTTTGGACTTGGTTGAGCTTGAAAAACCAGTCCTTGGTATGTTGTGTCTTTCACGGAAATGGTCTGGATGTGGTATTTCTGTTACAAAGACTTTTTCGAAAAAGGACACACTGAAAAATGAGAATCTTTTTGATTGCAATCTATTAGCAGATGTGAGTTTCTTTAAGCGAGCAACTCGTATAGAATCGCTGTTAAAGCAACACTTATATTGATGGTAAAAATTTAGCTTCCCAGCACATAATCAAGAACGCAATACCATTGAACACCATTACAATTATAACACTAATAAAGATTATAATTATAACGTAATTTAAAAACATAACGTAAAATACAAAATATGTAATAAAAATCTGTAGAATAATCAATCTGTTGAATATTATTGGTTATGGATGGTCAGATAAATAACTGAGCGAGATTTATTTATAGGAAATAATAATAAGAGTATTTATTGAGTGATCTCTATGTACAGTTTGCGTATGCTACGTGAGATGCTCGTGGCAACGCAGACGAGGCGACACTAAGCTTCCGCGACGCGAAGCGACTCCGAAAAGTCTCGGTCTAAGTTATAGGAGTGGGGGAATACAGCACAGTTCTCGCCCAGCCCAAATCACTTGCATATATGCATATAGTATAAAGATAGGAGAAACTACATATTCTAACACAATCAATTTAGCTTTATTTTGTTTCACTCTACTTTGTTTCGCTATTTTCACTTTATATGAGATACTTCTTAGCACATAGTTTTGTCGCCAAAGTTGTTCTCAAAGCTATACCGAATGTATCTGCATAAACTATTAAGTTTAGCTTCTGTATCCATGTATATTATAAACGATTGCAGACAGTGCCTTAAGCAATCAAGCATTCACATCTGATTGTATTGGTGCAAGTATAAGAATTCCTTTCTTGCAGTATGTATTTGCCATACGAAGATATTTCTGTTCAAAAAACAAGATCCTCAACTGAAAGCTACTGCATTACTAATTTTTTGCCAACTAATCATCATTACTAACTCATCAATGTACGCATATTACATTATGCATCTATACAATGTCTCAGAATATCACTCATCACACGTGACAATGATGCTACAAGAAATGCTCATTACAATTCATAATCAGTACCAACCGACCTCCGCGCCAAAGAAAACCTTCATCATCAACGCATTTTTCACCACTGATAACTTCTTCCCATCAATATCCAGAAGCACACTATCCATTGTTTACAACTCACCATATCATCCACGCCATCGATGACCCACCATCATCGATCCGTCAAATCTGCCGAACCCACGAATTACCCGTCAATTAATCTCCTCAAACACCGATTAATAACCTCACCGAACTCCACAGCGACAACAACCATCGCACCTCGATAATCATCAACGCCTCCCGCCTCGTAATCACCCAGGCGCCAATACACACACACACACACACATCATACACAATGCGCCGCTAATGACACGTTATGCGCCTCGCGATTGAAGCGTCAGCCGAACGAAGAGAAGAAGAGCGCAAGACGCCGATTATCGCACTTGTCCTACGTACGGATGTATCCCCTCCGTCTTTCTTTCGCTCGTCCGGTGGACCGGTTTTTCGAGCTGTCCCATATTCGCGAAGCTGGAGCTGTGGTTATTATCGGCCCGATTCATCTCGCGGTGTGAAGCGTTCACGAAGCGGGCGGTGCTCGGTGTGTCTTTGAGGCAGTCTTTACTCGCGGTGTTTACGTTGACAAGGAGGTGTGGATGCGTGGCTTCTGGTTCTTGGGAGGAGTGTAGGGGTGGGATTGTGTAATTGTGGCAGCGTTGCGTTTGTCATGTAATGATGTTATGGTGGTCGGTGTTCTGGCTTTGATGCTGGCTGATGCACATTGTATTAGATATGTTATGCTTTTACGATACTTAGATTTTTAGAGGATTTTAGAATTCGAAGATACGATGCCAACTTTGAATTGTCGATGTATCCAACATATTGAAGCTTGGAAACAAACGAAATAATAACTAAGCGAAAGAAAAATTATTAATACTGAATAAATTGATTATTAAAAGATAAGAAGCCACGATATAATTTTTAATACATTCTACTGAAAATTGAAATATAATTTTGTATGCATAAAAGAAAAAATGTTTCTTTTAACATACTTCAAATGATTGAAGCTTTGAAACTTCGTTGATTGAAACCTTACCATCTTCAATCTTTAAATCTATACATTCGTATATTATATAATGTATCGATTCTTCTTTATCACTTTTTCACCAGAACCGTACATAAAGTCACGATAAATACGATATAATACATACTCCAAGAATAAGCAAGCTCCCATTCGGAATTCAGATCAAAGCAAGCATTAATATTCCAAATATCCGTTAATACGCAGTCGCCATAGCTCATCAATTAATCATCAAAGCCAAGAACTATACACCACGCACCGAACTTCCCACCCAAGCCAGTAAACCACAAGCTCTCTCTCTCTGTTTTTTTCATCTATAGGAGCGAGCCTCGCTCCCTGGCGGCATTAGTCGCGAGTGTATAATTCTCATATTCATGGAAAACGCTCGCACTCTCGACGGCACGAGAGGTTAAGAACCTCCAGCTCCGTTGTCGGCGGAATAAAACCGCCACTTCCCGATGCACCCCGCGCGCGCACCTCTGCGCTCTTCTGCTGCGGGGCACCGCATGCACAAACCGCGGCTCGATAAATATTTCTTCGCGGACCGTGTGCAGCCGCGCTCGCCTAGTATAGGTAGCTTTTGCGGATGTGGTGTGCGAGAGTGGTGGGAATAAAGTGCGTGCTAGCGCGAATCGATATGGCTCGATAAGAGAGAAAGAGAGAGAGAGAGAGAGAAAGAGGGCTCAGGTGTGTTTGTATGGAAGATAGATAAAGCGGGATTTTATTTTTTTGATAGTTCCGCTTGGTGGGTAGATGGTGCGCTGGAATAGGTGATAGCTCGGTGCGTTAATTAGAAAAATTAGTTGGGTCTAATCTGCACTATGCGTGTTTTTAAAAAGTTTGGTTTGTTACCAAACTATTACTACAATAGTAAAGGATAATGGATAGAGCAGCCCATAGTTGTAAAATCTGTGAATTTAAATAAAAATTTTATCCTTTTTAAACCTAATTAAAAGAAATGTAGTAAAAAATACTCTCAAATATGAAAACACTATACTATACATGACAATTTAAAGTAGGATATACCCAAAACTACCTTGTAAAAATCAATTTATTTTATAGCCAGTAATTGGCCGTTAATAGGTCCTATACATGGTCATAAATGGTCGCTTACTGACTACGAATGAGATTGATTTTTACCAGTGTACAATCTTTCAGGACACAGTTTAAAACCCATTGCCTTTGGGTTATAGGGGAGTATATTTGTTTATAAATTCATGTCTTTTGTGGTTCAAATAACTATATGATATGTAGAAATATATAGGAAAGATTTGATAGTAAGTTTTAATTTTGAAAATCCAAAGAAGAAATCTTTAAAATAGTTACTTGAAATATTAATTTGGAAAGTCATATGCATCTAATCTAGACAGATAACAGACTCAAGTTTCAATTTTGAAAATTCAAAGAACACATCTTTACTGCGTATTTACACAAAAATTCTGACTGAAGTTGTTAATTGGAAAACCATATGCATCCAATCTATAAATTGTCATGTGTAAATCATAAAAATAGACTATAGTATCCACATTTTTTGAAAAAGTATGATTCAATCTTTAACTGCGAATTTGGCAATACAGTAGATCAATAGAAAAATCAACTTTCAGTTTTGAAAATCCACAGAAGTTAATACATTTTCAACTAAAACAAACAACCAAAAGCAACCCTAGTAAGAGTGTCATTATCAACAAAATCATAGAAATAATGGAACTGATAAATACTGGTAACGTGATACACTTGATACACTGCTGCAGGCAGGATGGCACGAGCCTGCATGTATGCGTGCGTACCGAAGTGGAGGCTACTCGACGAGGCATACAGAGGCGTATCATTTTCGTCGTAAATTCTGATGCGAATAAAGCTGCGTTATTAATTTGCATTCGCGAGCCACGGCAGTGTGTGCGCAGGTATAATTATGAGCTCGCGGTCAAACCCTGTGTGTGATGCGTCTAATGGAATGCTATTGCTTTGTTTTTACTAAATGTTAAATTATCTAGCTGGATTTGATATTTAATATAGAGTGGAAATTAGAATTCTTTCTTCATTTAATGCCTATGATTTAGAAATTGTATGCATCCTATGGCCGTATTTTATATGTCTTTGTTAAGCCTATCAAAACTCAAAATTGTTTGAAATCAAAAATAATACATAAGTAAATATAATACAAATCATATACCTAAACCCATGTATTAATAAAATTTAAGTACGGGGTTTTTCATCCAGTTTCCCAAAAACGCAATATTAAGTTTTGAATGGTATTAAGATACTCACATATTTGACGTTGCATTTCATATTGCGTAATATGAAACTATGTAAGCATTATTTTCATCATTTTCCAACCCAACCACAATTCTACAATTAAATTTCGCAAACAAACATCAACATGAATCCTCGACCCACAAAATTCTAAACCAAATAATCACCAACCTCGTCAAATTCACTATACCCATTCCCCGTAGAAAATCTACCTAACTACATCCGGAAACTCAAAGAATAAAGCAGTCGCATCTCATCAACAAGCAAAACAACGTCCAGCGCCAATAACCCAACTTCTAGGATTCCTACGAATCCCCCCCGCAAAAAACGAAACAAACATATTTATATAGTCAACCCGCGCTTAACTAAATTATTACGCAATTAAGCTAGCCCGCGTCTACGCATGCGCAAGAGCAAGAGCGAATTACGGCGCTCGTAAAAGGCGAGTTTTAACGGCGGGGGCCGCGCTTTATTATTTCTTGGAAGGTGGTTTAATTCCATCCTCCTAGCTCGCAAGAGAGAGAGAGAGATTGCAAGAAGTTTACGAAGGCGTGCAGTTGCGTCGCTTGCGGAGAGATGCAAGTAGACCACGACTGACTGTGATTAATAAATGGAGCGGAGGAGGACTCTTGTGGGGGTTATTTTGTTTTGGCACGGGGTGTTTGGCGATCCGTTTGGGATTGGATTAGTAGTTGGTCAAAGACGAAAGAGGTTCTTTTGTTTTTGTGTGGGATGTAGATGTAATGGGAATTGTCCTTTTTTATTCACTTTTAGGCTGTTGCCTGAGTTCCTTATGTAGCGTCACTGCATTATGGAATTTACAGTTCAGGTCAGAGGGTGTGCAAGTCAATATAAAATTAAAATTTTTCACTTTCAATTTTACCTACCGAGAAATGAATGATCAACTAGAAGTATGCAAATATTTAGATTTAGACAAAATCTTAACCCACTTAGAATTAAATAAGTTATGTAATGGTCCTTCGTATGCAGTTACAGCTAGTGATTGAATACGTCACATGTCATTTTATTTACTTGAAAATTAAAATTAACTTACTTATAATTACGATAAAAATTGAATTTTCTAATACTTTTTTACGTATACCGCTCATTTACAGATGCAATGACCCCAAATGTGTTTTAATTGCTTGCAGATGTTGTTATGCGCGTTTTCATATGCTTTTTATGAATATTTTTACAGCACACTGGATCAAAAGTTACGTTATGCGGGTATTGCATTTTTTTCATCTTACTGCTACACCATCAGATCAATCAATGATTCTGATCAGCATAATACCTTATTCTGTCAGCGTTTATAGCGTCAGATTTATGTTGACTCGCTTAAGTGCTGTTTAGATTTATGATTATCCGCGGCGCATATAACTTTGTCTCGTCAACGATCCGATGACAAGTTTTGAAGTTCATAATCCTCTTCGGGAATCGGGTAACACCTCGAGCGAAGTATACTGTGATCGCGTATTATTCATACGCTCGTTAATCACGTTAGGACAAAGTGAAAGACTTCCTTATTAGCAGATGTACAATTAGATCAAGGCCTGTACACATTACACTCGTATAAATAAACGCCAAGTTTGTCATTCAATCATTCCTGCTACGAATACAGCGATTTATAGTTTCCCTGCCTAATAAACCGCGCAAACTGACAGAACTCACTTTAACGCTTCGTTACATTAGAAATTCCTCCTATACCAAATTACCGTTACCCACTACCACCTTTTTACTCGTATTACTAATCCTCTAACCAAGGCACTTGTAAAAATCAAATAAACGACTGTACACCGCAGCATCGCGAGAGTTCATTAACCCTTCCTCGATCACCTGCAGTACACCCCGTAATTAATCACGCGCCACGTAATCCCTCGGAAGCGCGCTAAAAAATCCAAACCTGCTATGCAAAAAGGAAAGCGAACCCGCGCGCGCGCGACCGGTAACCTGTACCGCGTTGGAAAAAGAAAAGAACAAGATGCTCCTCGTTTCTACGGGCTGCGCACACGCGTGATTTACGTTTGCATTAGTGCAGCGGGAAGGAGGTAAGAGGGGGAGAGGAATGCGTGCCCGCGTTCGGGTTCACGTCGCTTGTTGGTTGGGTGTACGTGTTTACGGTCGAAGAAAGTGAGTGGAGGAAGGAAGGAGGATTCTAGCTTTGGATGTACGTTGTGTGGTATGTACTGATTTGTATCATGGGTGATTTTTAAATGTGCCGAAGACCATATCTTGAGTATTAGGGTTTATCACGATATTAGTTACGAAAATTAGAAAACAAGAGTGTCGATAGGTCCATGGTGGTTAATTTGGTGTTCTTTAATTCGACGATCGTTACGTAGACAAGCTTATAACTTCGGGTACGTGCATGAAGGTGCCAGCTCGGATAAAACGGCACGAAAGTGCAAACTCAATAAATTTTTAGGACCTGAAAAGAGCTTGCCAAAAATCAGTGAATTCATCAGTTTTAATGAAACTTGGTCGCAGCCCCCAAGACTCCATGCATACCAAGTATCATTAAATATGATAAAATTCATTGATTTTTGGCGAGCTTTTTGGACCCAAAACATTTATTTCTGAGTTGACAACTTTAACTAGTACTTTTCAGATTCTTTGACAAAACCTATAATTTATCGGATGTTCTGGAAAAATGTTAGTTTTTATGAAAGAATCAAAAACTTATATTTTTATAATAGACCTCTGAAGAGAACTAGTACTTTGCGAGAAATATGAAATGGTAGTAACAATAAGATGGAGTGGCCATGAGCTTCTTTTTCACAATACACTTTCACCTCGATCATCGGAATCGTATAGAAAATATTTCTTGTTTCATATTTCATTCATGAAAGAAGGTTCTTAACTAATGCTTTTAATATTTTAAGAGACCCAGTATACACCTTATTCTTTTTAACATTTGGATTTGGAATGTTTTCTAATTCAATCTTTCACTTCCTCATTACCAAATAACAAACATGGATCACATAAAGCAACGCTAGTAAATTTCCATCACATTGTAATGCCTCGGCTAGACCTACGCTTTAACAGAGTCTCTATTTAAATTTAAACATTGAATAACATCGAGCCCATTTCTGTACATAAATATTGTGCAGTATGTAA
This sequence comes from Gastracanthus pulcherrimus, assembly GCA_949152435.1. Classification (NCBI taxonomy): domain Eukaryota; kingdom Metazoa; phylum Arthropoda; class Insecta; order Hymenoptera; family Pteromalidae; genus Gastracanthus; species Gastracanthus pulcherrimus. The sequence continues at coordinate 175,088,284 of OX424573.1, read as the reverse complement.
AAATACAGAAAATTATTCTCTATCCATTGGACTTTTCCAAATTTATCTAACTGTGCTTGTATTAGTTTTATTACACTTTCAAAGTTAAATAAAGACCCTGTTAAAGCGTAGGTCTAGCCGAAGCATAAGACAGAAAAATCCACCGCATATGTCTTTCAAATTACCCATATCACGACTGCTTTAATTGCCACTACAAAAAACATCATTACGAAGTCCTTATTCGTTCAAGGATATCAAATTCATTCCAAAGCAACAGCCAAAAACCTATATATTCAATCCCTAAGCACTACAGTTTCCAACCAACGCGCTTATGCCTCGCGCGTATATCCTACACGTACATAGTCAAGCGTCGGCATATACGCCACTAGAAGAAGAAGCCTGAGCAGCGAGGCCAAGAGGATTCTAATTGGCTACACAGAATTTCCGGCCGACACTTCTTGCGTGCAGGTGCAAACGACTCTTCTAAACGCGCGACCCTCTCCCGTGTCTCCACTACACACCTATGTTCAATGTCTACGAGGTGTACCAACACTGGACGTTTGAAGAAAAAAAAAGAAAGAAAGACGTGTTGCGTATATACACACACGGGAAGAAGGAAGAAGAAGAAGAACGAAACAGGGGAGCGCGTATATGAGCGAGAAATCAGTGTGGCGCGGAGACGGCAGCAGCAGCTTTTTTTTCGCGGATAATGGCCGTCGTATAAGGAAGTTTCGCGCGCGTAATTGGCGCGTCGGGGATTGCGCTTACGCGAGTGTAAGAGAGTGTAAGAGGCGCTCGTATAGGCGACGTTGCAGGAAGGAAGATCGAGCCTGGAGATAGGGGGGGATCGTTTTTTAGAAGGGGAGCTGTAGAACAGCTGATGGGTGTATGGGTTGCGTGTGTGCGTGGACTAATTTCATTCAGGTGTCTAGTTCAGGTGTCTTGGAATTTACCTGTTGGATAGTTGGTTTAATTGCTGGGAGTGAGGCTCTGTGTTTGGGGTGAATGGATCTTTTTACCGGTACTGACCACACTACCGACTATTTTCTTACGTTAGCTGAATATTGCAGTAACAAATACTTTTTACATGTGTCCAAGTATAAACGGATTACATGTGTAGTCATATGTGGCGACACATAACTAAACAAAAATTTTTGTCTCGTGTCTTGACGTGTATATTTATATGTAATTGTCTATCTTTAAGTATATACGGTAGTATGCAATCATATTTGCAAACAAGTGATCCTTAGAGCTTGAAAGTAAAGTAAAACGTTAAATATTATAATACGTCATTGCATATGTTTATATAAAAATATATACATTTACATATTATTATATGCTTTTATTGTTTCAACCTATATAATAAAACATCATTATATTATATGTCCTAATATTTACCTTATTTTCAAAATTTAATTTTCATGTGCTCTAATAATTACATACTATCCACATATTTTGAAGAATCACAATTACATATAATTACATATCAAGACAGGTGTCAAAATTTTTGATTATAATAACTATAGTTACATTAGATAGATAGATAGATAGATAGATAGATAGATAAATATACCATTTATTTCGATTTTCATAAAAAAATTACAGCATTATGTACATATATTTTTCTATAGCAGTTGAAAGTCGTTGTGCTAGTTCTTATAATTAGGTGAGTGTCGCCCAGGATGGGACACTACTTGTTTCGATGCTTATCAAGTATATGCAACTGCGGCAGTTCACGTATTTCAACTAACATAATAAAAGAAGCCTATTTACAAAATATCAGATTTTTAGGTAGTTCGTCCAATTAATTATTCGACTTTTCATATTAAATTCGAATTCGCTGTTGCTTGGCGCTAAGTATGTGACACCGGTGCACATAAGAAGATAATCAATAAATATATACCTCTATCAATGCATATATGAGGAATTTCACAAGAAATCTGCACTTAGGCGGTTCAAAAAATAATTAAAAAGAAAAGTTGAAGCACACCTCTGCAATTATTTTTTTTCTCGTTCTATAGATCATATAATATATATAAAGAATGAACTAAAAACGGTCATCAGAGATATAAAATAATTACTTGGCTTTTGAGGGTGCAAACAATTTTTTCACACAGTAGAATATAAAGTAGATCAGAAAAAACGCTTTAATTTGAGATGTAATGCGTTTAAAAAGATTAACAATATCAAAAGTTATAAACGATTAAAAATAGTAAATAAACACGAAAAATCGCTACATTTCATGATTTTTCATTTTTTACCATATTTTCGCGTCTTTTGTGACTTTTGATATTGTTAATATTTCTAAACGCGGCACATCTCAAATCAAAGCTTTCTTTCTCTATTTTATATTCCATTGCGTGAAAAAACTGTTTGTACCCTCAAAAGCCAAGTAATTGTTATATCACTGATGATCGCTTTTAGTCCATATTTCCCATGTTAAATTCCCATAAGAGAAATTGATATACGTTTTAAAAAAATGACATGAACTGTTTTGCATGTTGGACATTTTTTTACATGTATTATATGATCTATAGAACGAGAAGAAAATGGTTACAGTGGTATGCCTCAATTTTTTTTTAAATTATTTTTTGTGGAATTTTTTTTGTGGAATTTCTCATTTACCCGTACAAAACATATTATAATTGTTATGTAATAAGGTAATACTTTATTAAAAAAATTCTAAAAATTAACAATGAAACATATATACGGTGATTAAAATTGACAATCACTGTAATTCCTCAACCTTAATCAAACTTTGGTCCACTATTTCCTAGTACTACAAGCTATCTATAGGGACTTGCAGTATTAAATTTTATCGACAAACAAAGATTTTATGCACAGAAATCCTTACGTATATAATTAGACGTATATAATTATAAGTGTAACTACAAATAATTACATGTTGCTGGATAATGAAAATATAAAAGATAATAAAAGCATAACATAACGTATTTTCACAACTGTCATAAGAAAATAAGTTTGAAGTATGTTTTTGATTATTAATAATAAAAAATAAAAATTCATAAAATTATTTAACTGTAATTTAAAAAAACTGTATATTTTGATTACTATTAAACTAAATATAAATATACTAAACTTAACTTCTTTGTCTATTATCCGAGGAGTTATTTATCCTAGTGGTATATCATTATACAAAGTACTAAAGAATCATTGTAAAATCGATTTCCCTGAAAATATAAAAAGCTTCAGGAATACCACTAAAAAAGGAATTTTGTATTCTCCGCTACTATAGCTCGTTCAAAAGCGAAACCTACTGACATACTTATGCAGCGATAACGACAACCAGTAAAAAGGCATAGTATTTGAAGCCATGACATTTACCGTCCTCTCGGTTCTGACGTAAATGGAAAACACCATTCACTATCGTTCATTTTACGATTGACTTCTGAACAGTATGTTTTTGTATAAATATGTCCTAGTTTAAAAAATAGTATTGCAAAAGCACGAAGCTAGTCAAAAATCGTTATAAGCTCTGCGAAGGATCTACAAAATTTACAACCTATTAGGTAAAATATCTTTCACCTAATTTCAATCCATTTGAGTTCTCATCGAGGCCATTGATATTAATGAATTTATTATAGTTTTTCACTCCAAAATAAGAGAAGATGACTTAACTTCAAAATGTTCCTTGCGTATTAGAAATTTACGAATCGATCTAAAATTTTGTTCAAACATCCATGTTTGTTAAATAATTAATACTTTAAACAATCTTACCAATAAAAGTAAAGTAAATATTTATAAAGAAAAACTTGAAATACTTTTTTTTGTAACATTATTACTCTTTAAACAAAATTTCCAACTAACTTTAATTTGTATAATAAACACCAATTCACAATAATAACCATAAAACGTTTAAAAAAACACTCCACAAGAAACATCTCCCATACTCCACGCACCTCCGCCACAACCTTCCTGCTTCCCTCTTCCCACACTGCACCCATAATACTTCCTTGTCGGCAACCTCCAAGCATGGCGAATATCTCTCTCTCTCTCTGCGCACAAAGGCGCTTCAATTAATACCGCCGATAATTTCTGCCTCGCAGTCGCCGCATTGTCCAGCTCGCTCTATGTGCAGCGCGCGCACGCATACGGGTATTGCGCAACGCATGCGAGGCTCGCGGCTCGCTGCAAATGGGCCAGGGACGCGGCTGATGAAGTTAGTCGGCCGAGCGACTGCTGTAGTGCGGATGCTTCTGGGCTGTTGGCGTGCTCGACGTGTGTTGGCGTTCCGAGGGTGCGCTTTGCTATTTGAGGATGGAAAGGGAGTTGGGATTTTTGAGTGTCGGAGTGGGGGGGTTTTGTTGGGTGGAAAGGGGGAAAGGGAGTTTTTATAGTGTGGAGAGTAGTAGCTGTAGTAGATTGAATGAACTAAGTGGTCATTTTTGTATTTCTGATTATGTGACGATGTTTAGTTGAATTGATTAGGTCGTTGAAATAGTTGTACCGCAATGACAGCAAAGACTACTTTTTAATTGAAAAGAAATAAAAAGTGGAATCTTCTGAAACTTACGTTTATTTTATTTTCATTCTGCGTAAATTAACGTTTTTTAGATTTATTATACAATATAGGGTATGTGTGGCAGTTACTGCGCCCCTAAGCAGACGACATGCGTCAATTACTGCACAAGAACTATTTCTAGATTATATAAAATATAACACTGAACAACTTACAACCTTGGCAAATACTAATATTTTATAAAAAATGCAGTACATTTCAACAAGTATTTTTACTGCCACCATAATAATCCCATTAACCCAAAATTTACTTTAAAGCACCGCCATAAAACCACTTCGTAAACTCGGAGTAGCGTCTCAATGGATGCCGGTTGATGGTATGACCACGTCCACCCGATCGCGATCTTTGCGTCGTAAAAAACGGGGGGCGGCCCGAAAGAAGCGAGAAAGTGAACCGAGAGAAATATATAAGCCCGTTATCGGCGAGCGCCGGAAAGCGCGCGCGCGCGTCGCCGCGACCGCCACCGACTATCTCAGCAATTATCAACACCTATAAGCGAGCGCTCTTGTCGAAAAAAAAAAATCGCCCCGATCACGAGCCTTTTACTTTCGGTCTGTTGAGCTGCTCGTTCGTTCGTTCTTTTTTTTCTTTTTTTCTTTTTTTTGGGGCGAGTGGATGTTTGGTTGCTCTCGTGCGCGAAAATAATTGTTTTATTGTGTTTGATAGTGATTGAGTTGTTGATGATAGAAATACGAAAGTGACAGTTATTTGATAAGGAGTTAGTAGTTAGGAGTACTGAGTAGTAATTTTTTAAATAATTATGCTATTTGCGTAGGTTCTTAACGGTTTGTCTTATAAGTATAGCCACTAATCTGTAATAATATAGTATGATATACTAATAAACAAAATAATCTGACAAATTTGTACATCATTATTTTGGTCCTGTATAAAAAACAAGTTTTTATCTTAAAGTAAACATGATGGAGACGTTGAAGAAAATGATACACTGGGAAATGCAAAAGGAGCTTGAATAATTAGAAATTGCGGTTGAGCTCAACAATAATGTTTTATAATATTATGATTCATTTTTCCGGTCTCTAATTTCAATAAAGCGAAATAAAAATGAACTATAAGTTGACCGGTATTGAACCGAAATTCCTTTTAACGCTATTAAAACTATAAATCGCTTACTTCGAACAATACTTAGTCGGCGAAATCGCGCTATGCGCCCTTTTCTATTCGTAAGTCTCAATTAATATAAATAAGTAAATCAGCTATTACTATATCAAGAAAATTTCTCGCAAATCGATAACGTTTTACCTTTTACTTTCGATAACAATTGACATTTCCTCTTATCCTCAACGAACCTACACATGCACGGCAAACTCTCCACACCAACTAACTTTCAACTAGTTACATATCGATCACCATCCCACCCCCACTGCTGTACGAAACTCCTACCATGACTGGGTGATAATAAAGCCGTCGTCCACGCTTGGACGCTATCGCAACGCGCACTCTCTTCCTCTTTCAAACATTGTGTGCTGTAAGGGAGAAAAAATATATATTCTGTTTTAGGTCGTTCACCAGCTACTTAATACTATAATATAGTATGTAGTTCTGAAAATTTCAAAGGACCTACCCGAGCTGGTCGTATCGAAGCCGAAATATTTGGGACGTTTAGAATCATGACGAAACAAGTTCATTTTAGAAAATTTGCAAAATTTTCGCAGATTACAACAGTAGTGATATAAAAGAGTAAAATTTGATGAATTTCATCATTGCAATTGTTACTTGAGTATGCTACTTATCAATTACAATGTGTAAATCGGATAAATATTATGAATCTGAACGCTTCACTTATTGTTAAAGATTGATATTTTAACGATCAGTACTGAAATATTAATCTTTGAGAATAAATATCTTGGTTTCAGTACGGTAAGGTCCCCTGAAATTTTTAGAGCTTGTAAATAATATTATAAAGCACATATAGTAACATTTTTAAAAGAATCCAAAATTTTCTATTAGCATAGTAGCTGGGGAACGTTTTTCAAGAGGATAATTATACTAATTAATTTTCTACAATTAAATTAAAATTTTGATTATTTGTTAACGATTATATTATCTATTATTATAGGCCAAATTACAGAGAGCTTGGCTTAGTATCCGAAACGCGAGATGTTCCGTCTCAAAGATTTGATGTTTAACGTGTAAGGCATATACAAAGCATACATTAACGATTCATTTTCAAGTATAACTTTTACTATTCTCTTAGAATTCGTTTAAAGATTTAATATGCTTCACAGAAAAACTATAAGTATTATGTTTCCAATTTAACATTTCTATAACATTTTCACATTATCTATACACTTATACTTATGCCATACATAGTATAATTTACAGAAAATGCCCTTACACTACAAAAAGAAAATCTTATTTTAAGATTGACCGATCTTAAATTTGTTGCATCTTAAAATTTCAAATGCTTGAAAAACATAAAAATAATATTAATATTATTTTAATAATAATATTAATTATTTTAATATTAATTATTAATTATTTTTATTTTAATATTAATATTATCTTTATGTTTTTCAAGCATTTGAAATTTTAAGATGCAACAAATTTAAGATCGGTCAATCTTAAAATAAGATTTTCTTTTTGTAGTGTATAACGTAGTAATTAAAAGAAAAACTTTGGACAACGATTGTAGCGCAACTATCCCCTTAACAGGCGAGTTTCCGCCGCGCCAGAGTTTCGCGGCCAATTGTCCGAGGAACGCGAGGAGCCGTCGCGCCGCGGAATTTAAATTTTAATCTTTCTTCCTCCCCAACCCCGCCGCGAGGGTATATATATATATATATATGTCTATTTCGCGCTCCACCCTTAATTCACCTATAAATCTCGCGTTTTAACGTTCTTTCCCGGCGCGCTCTTCATTAACGCGACCTTTTTGCGCTTCTTTTCTTGTGTAGGTATAGGCGAAGCGCGAATTTCGTGCATTATTCATCGCAGGGACGGTGGTTTCTGCGATCGCGCGCGAGAGACTGCTCTCTAATTCTGATGTAACGGCCGCTGCAACGATTTGTAATGATATTTATACGATTCGCGAGAGTTCGCTCGGTTTATGGGCTGTTGGGAAGTAAACATTAAGACTGCTGGGTCATTATAACGAGGAGAAGAGTGCAAGGAAAGATGAAAAATGACATTTTAGAGGTTCTTTTATGCGAATGGCGTGGAGTTATGTGTATTATTATTAACGTCATTTTATTCAAAGGTTTGCGCACTGTGGAAACCATATCGGAGTGTGCAGAATAAGTATGTAGCTCGCGTAACATGATATTACAGAAATTTACACGTCGATATTGTAATTCTTGCAATTTATATTGTGATAAATACGGTTTCATGCAGTATTCAATTAAAATCTAACAAATGAATAATTGAACAAATAATTATCCTGTTTACTTGTATTATTTAAATGTTTTGAACGAAACCAAACACCAAAAAGTTTTTCTTTGATTATTTGGCAACGTTATTCAAAACCTAAGTTATTTATGTTTGTAGCAAAACTTACTTAATACAAAGGTAATCGAAAAAAATGATACTACATGTATTAGGTTGTTGATTGTATGAGTATATAAAGGTATAATCAGATCCAACTACTAGATAAAAGGAGGTAGAAGTCCGAATTCACACTGCATTGATGAACAAATTGACTGAATGATATGGTTACTCAAAATGTTTCTTCAACTAACCTAAAAGCTTTCGCACAAAAAAGGAACCGTAACAAATATAGACAGAACAATGGGAATATGTATGAGGAACACGAAGTAAGTAGCGAATTGGAGACAAGTTTTAACCAGTGTTTACATTCCTAACTTTAAAAATACACAGTTTTGTGAAAATTATCCCATATTAGCTATCTATATTTCATGTTCCTTGAAGTTTCGACCAATCAATCGACCAATCACATATCTGGATTTAGGATAAGATCTGGTCGAACAAAGCGAAACCAAAACTTCTCCGATGGATTGTAAGCAGATCAAAGTTACTCTGAATCGATCTACATCGAGATCCGAAGAAACCTCTTACGTTTATTCTTTGTTCTTTATATTTTATCCTGTTCATATTAATATCTGACTTGTATTCTTTGTCCCTTATACATTTGATTCTGTTCCTGTTTTCCTGCAGAGACCCTAACCAGACCTGACATATTTCCAATTTTTGCAACCTGAATTTTAAGCTACAGTTTTCTCCATACACACTTCGTCAAATTCGTCAATCTCAGAGTACATTACACACTGGCAAGCAAGAATCTCCCCGAACTATCGCATATTTCCCAACCAAGCCGTAACCCTGCTTTAGCAAACTTCTTAACTTCCCTCGCATTGTAGAATCCCGTTCGCGCAGATCGATACTCGCAGTCTCGCTATATACCTCGAACTTCCAACATACCTTCGACGAAACAACATATACAGCGGGTAAACTCTCGTAGAAAGTCGCGGTTCGACTGGCCGATTTATCGCGCTTCGTGAATTCCTGCCGGCTAGCGCACGCTCGCGCGCTTATCTTTCTCTCTCTCTCTCGTATACGGCTTTTCGCGGAAACGAAGGACGCGAGCGTTTTTAGGAAAGAGGAGCGGAGGAGGAATTGAAGGGGGTAACGGGCGGAAAATTAGAGGCGTTGTTTGGAGATGAGGAGAGTGAGGTATGAATTGTGTGGAAGGAAAGTGCTTTTGGACTTGTTTTTTCTTGTTTGTGGGTGGATGTTGAAGCTTGTGTTGTAAAGTCTCTTTTTGTTCTTTTCGTGCGACCACTCCTGTTAATATACAAATAGAAAGATGGAGGAAAAGTAGGGTTTCTTTTTCTCTTTAAAGATAAGAGTTGAAGGTGAGTTGAGTTCAGAACCTCAAATTGGATTTCATTTCAGGAGTATCGCATCTTCTTAAAGCTAGAAATTTTTGTCGCTTTTATGAGCTGTGAATAGACATGAATAACAGTAACAAAAATCTTGGTTATTTTGAACTTTTCATAAACTGTTGAATAAGATCAATTTTTGTCGTAAAACGTTTGAGTACATCTGTTATTTTATTATTTATTTTATTTTATTTTATTTTATTTTACATCTATTTTACTATTTTATGAAAATATTTGACGACAAATATAAAGCGATAAATAAACATAGAGACCGATAAAATTATATATATATATATTACTATATAAACTACCCTGATAGCAATAATTTATATTTTTCTGGGCTTTATAGTAGTTCTTCATACATAAAGGTGTCGCTATATATTTTTGGGTATGATAAATACAATTCCACAATTACTTTTCACAAAATTTGCTTTTAAAAATAAAATATGGCGTCTAGAAATTCTTCGGCAGTTTAAACCCAATCCAGCTACAACAAGTATTCCATAAATATATATTTAAGACAGCTCATTATGATTAGAGGACGTCTATAGAAACATTTTAAAGGTAACTCTGTGCTAGCAGTAAACCTTTCTTGTAAAACTCTGCCGAATGTCAAAGAATGTATAACACAAGTATTTTTGCAGTTTCATTAATTATTTATCATTGAGTTTGTCTACAATTTAAAAGACACCCAAGAAACACGAAAAATCTCGCCTTGAAACCCGAGCGCGCGCATCCCTCATTAACCGTAAAAATGAGCTTACTCGCGAGTCGCCGGCAGCACTTTTGTCTCTCCGGGGAGGCACTCCTCCAGAAGATTTAAAAAACGAAGAAGATACGATGGCGACACAATGGCTGTGCGAGAGAGCGAATTCGAAGGTGCGCGCCCGGATAAAATATCGCGCGAGGGTGCGAGATAAAAAGGAGGAATTCGAAGGCGTCGCTGCTTCTATTAAGGAGATGAAATTGGGAGCTGAGTTGGAACTGCAGGGGGTTTTTACTTAATTATATTAGGTGCGAGATGAGAAAATAACGTTGAACTCGAAAAGCTGCGAAAAATACCAAAACGAACCCTATAAGCATATTAAAAAATCCATTCTATGAATACCTGAACGTGAATCAAAAGGAAACAGGACAAGAGCTCATTCGAAGAAACAAACCTGTTCGGTGCGATAAATTATATCAAAACGGCGGCCACTGAACTCGAAAGACAGGGAATAATCGTACACACGCTCGATACGGCAAAGTTGTGCGTATCGAGCGCAACGACAAAAAAACCTGCATATACGTATAATATCGGAATCCGCTAATTACATCACCGGTATGCCGTTCTTCGTCGTCTTTTTTTTTTGTTGCTTTACTTTCGTCCGTTCCGAGACACGAAGTCGCGGCAGATTAATTAGCAGATGAAGACGGCTAATTGGCGACGAGTCGCGTACGCACGTACGTTATATACTTTCACTACGAAGCGAGACATTCCAATTACCTTACTGCACACGACGGCGCGTCCGCGCAATTGTACGGGTTGAGTCATTGCTTCACGGGGAGAGAGAAAAAGAGTTATAACGTTTGCATGGGCGTGCGCGTAGGTGTATTATGCACTTAAGATGGGATAGCATGCGGTAGACTTTTTGAAGACGTTCAGAAGTTAGTCGTTATTATTGAATTTGCGAATGGGTGCTTATTAATGCATCTTATTGGTCGTTTACAGTTTAATTAACGCACTAAATGAAAAAAGGAAACTTTTAATTTTCTATGAATTTATGAGAACTTAATCGCCGAAGTATTAATTCATTACGTACACTGAGGAAATAATATCGCGAGTGATGCAACGTACATCGTAAAATGTGCTATATATAAATAAAGTATCGTAAAATTATAAAGTCATAAAAGGATGACGCGCAGCACACGCTTATAACTCGAAAAAAGAAAAAAACTTACCACGTAACATTATACGATACGACTCTTTCACTACACACACTCTTCCTCATTAACGCACTAAATCCCAATAAATAATCAATCCCCTCAACTCACATCCGCTTTCCCCGAGAAAACACAAAGCCCTAATCGATCTTATACGCAGCTAAACACTCGGAAAAAAAAAGAAATTAATTAAACACTCAGCCATCCTGTCTACGCTAGGAAGGAAACAAATTTTCCAGACCCGCGGTGCTTGGTTTTTTGTTTTTTTATTCCCCGCGGCGTCTGCCGGAAGATTTGCATTTTAAATTCCTGCAGCGCGCGTATAGGTGTATATATATATATATATCGGTGCACGCGCGCCTCGCCGAGCGGTTTTATCGCGCGGTGTCCCGAGGGATGGCGCGCTTCGTCGTCTACTCGGCGTGCACTCGCGTGTGCACTCGATCTTGTGCGCTTAGCCAGTGTGTTTTGGATAAATATGTATAGAGGGATGGCTTGCCGGCTCGGCGGTCTTCGACCTCTTGGCTTTATATAGATTTTCTTTTTGCTTTGGATTTTGCGATGTAAATTATGAGAGATTGCGATGGGTAGCAGTTTTAGGCTCGCGTGATGAGATGATTAAAAAGTTAGTAAATATAAATGAGAGAATGTAATGTGTAATTGAGAAATCAATGTAAAAAATCGTATTTTTAAATATTAAAGACTAAAATCTTTCTTTTGGACAGTAATTCTACGGACTACTTCGTACACGGTAGCGTGTATATTGGGAGCCAGCTCATTGTTTGAACAAAAAGTATTTCTAAGTGACTGGTTTGTCGCAAGTCTATTAACAAAGTTATAAATAAAAAGCATTTAATTTAGTTTATTAAATAATAGTCAAATAATACAACAAAAGAATAATCTATGTCTCTTCACTGCAATCGCAATTTTAATTAAATATAATATAAAACAAGCACGAGACAATATGATTATCGCGAAAATTCCTTTTATCTTTCAATCCCGCTCTTTCTCTAATAAAGCTGACTGTAATTAAGACTCATACAAACAATCGAGACAAGAACTAAATTTTTCCCGAATCCTTAATTTTATTTATTATTAATGAAATAATTAATTAATTAATTAATTAATTTATTTACTTAATATACACTGAAAAAAAATTTGTTAAATCTAAGTAAACGTTTCCTTGAATCGTACTAAGAAAAGATTTATTTGATAATAGCAAATATTTAATTATGTTTAGACTGGTATTCATCGATTCAATAAATATTTACTAAATTTAAGAAATATTTACTTTATTTAAGTAAATCTTTTCTTAGTACGATTCAAGGAAACGTTTACTTAGATTTAACAAATTTTTTTTTCAGTGTACAGAAGTATCCTTCTACATTTAAGATAGTTTCACAGACGACGCCCAGTAACAATTGTATTAATTAAAATAATTTCTATACAAAAGTTACTATACAACCTCTTCAACGATCTTCTCCACCTAAATCTAACCACGCAAAAACCTAAACGTCCCAAAGCTCGACATAGACCCCCACAGATTAATTAAATTAAAACAAAAGAACAAACCTACTCCTCGTCTATCCTAAGCCGACAAGCCGCCTGTACGCCAATTCTCCACCCGGCAACCTCTTTCTCGCAAAAAGGCCCGTCGATAATGAGTCCACCTCCGAATCCTCCGGCAAACTCCTCCGCAATCCAGCTTCGATCTCTACTCCGCGTGCACGCGAGCGCTCGGAATCTCTCGCGTGCAAAGGAAGCGACAAGTGCCGCGGGAGCACAGCGCCGGGCAAAACAAACACACACACGGCGGCGTGCCTGGCTTTTTGTCGCTCTCGAAAAGGGCTCCGCGGCGCTTCGCGGTGGGTGGTCCATCTTTTACTTTTTTGCTTTTTTGGAGGGAAGGGGGGGATTCTTTTTGTTGGCTTTATGTGGGGAGTATAGTGGTAGGGAGTTCGTCTTGTTGAATTGAAGGGAGAGGGAAGGGGAATGCCGGGTATTACGTGATTTTCAATTAATTCCTAGGCTGGGCTGGAAGATTTTGTGTTTCGGGGGGGAGAGGTACTGCGTTGAAGGTGGAGGTTGACCTTGGTGTTTGGAATGACGGAGGGGAGTTTGGGTGATTAGGGGGAAGGGTTGGGTGGGATTTGAATTTTTATTGGAATGTCAAAGAGAGTGAGCGGAAATAAATTCTATGGCCGTAAGAATTTAACACTTCGTTTACACGATTTAACATATTTTTTGACGTTTAATTAAGTTTTGGAAAACTGTGTGAGAAATATGTATTATTTTGCTTGTAAATCAAAATGTTTTGCTGTCTTAGCAATAATATTTCTGTGTGTGCATGGGCCGTAACTAAGACAAATGTTATTCTGCAGTATCAATAATTTTGAGAATACATCCTACTCCCTGTATCGTAAAGTTTGTAGCATCGCTAATTTTAAGTATAAAGTAAAACTGGATTAAAAATAATGAATTTTAAGTGAAAAATATATTTTTATGAAAACTATAACACCGTATCCGTGTAAGGATTAAATTTTTGTTCTAGTATTAACAAGCATCCTGTAATTGTACTTTAAATAATCAACAAGCATTTGTATTGTTACATATATTAATATAAATATGAATACAACAGTCTTTTCTATACACAGTAACTACACAAACTTATATCACATTTCATAAGAATTATAGGCTGGTATAATCTTATAATATGCGTTATTTTTCCGTTGTCCGCGTATTTACTCCCATACACTATCCCCGTGCATGTCATACACATAACAATAAATTTCCTCCGTTTAAAAAAAGAGCTACCCAGTACAGCGTGCAATTAAAAGCCACAATACACCACATTTACCCAGAAAACGCACGCACGCCCACAGCGCAATTCCCCGAACCCTAAAAATCATCCACTTCACAACCCGGCTTGCGTATCAGCCCTCTGTACAAAACTAAAAAAAGAAGCAAAACTCCCCTCCACACTAATGACGCTCATTTCTCTTTCTGTTGCAGGTAAGCATTCCGCCGCGAGGGCAACCGCGGGTTCTCTCTCCCCTCCGTGAGACTCGTACGCACACGAGAGAAGGAAGCATTCGTGGCCGGCGCGAGAACGAGCCCTTAATTACTCGGAGTGGGACACGCGCAGGCTTCCGCTATCGTTCTTTTTTCCTACGCGAGAGGGAGGAGAATTTGGGGGCGTTTTCTGAAATTTTAATCAAGCCTCCTGGCCATTTCCGACGCGATACGGAGGAAGAGAGATAAGGCGGAGGAGAGGAGGACACCAGTGAGAGAGCCTCGAGGGGTGTACGCCGGCGAGAAACGAGAGACTCGCGAAATGTGGTCGGGAGGGGAGGTTGTTTAAGCGTACGGCTTGATCTTTGGGGTAGAGGTGGCTCTTCTTCGCTTTCTTTTCTTTGGGGTTGTTGGTTTCTGTTTGGGGGTGTGTATATCTGGGCCATGGAGATGAAGTCTTTGTTATGGGCGCTTTAGCGCTTGGTGTTTACGAGGACTTCGAGCTTCTCAATGGGTAAGATGGAATGGACTTTACTACAATTTGTAAAAAAATTACTAGGAACATTTATTTCTGTCAACCGACTTTATTGTTCTCGTAAGGTAAGGGTATTGCGCATTTTCTATGTTTTGTTATATAGATCGAAATTCGTAAATTTTGATTGATTTTATTTTCTTATTATATAAAGAATGTCTTTTATTTACTAGAAATACCAAAAGAAAATAATTTGTACATCTTTTTATGATCAACTTCGTTGAACTGATTTAACAATCGTCTTGAGCTTACTTTTGACATATTTTGATGTTTGGCAACTTAATATTAATTATCATTGAAATTATTAGAAAATTAACATAAAATTCTAAATAAATTACTAAATTACTTAACAATATTTAAAATATTCCAAAATAAAACTATCCTTTTATTTCTTATGATGAAAAAAAAACTTTTACTGCACTTTTAAAAGATTTGGTGAGTTAGTTTATCGCAGGGTCTGAATGCTTTTAGCACATCTAATACAATTGTACAATTGTATCAATTTATTAATTTATTTAATCTAAATTTGAAAATATATAATTTAACCAATAACAAATTTTAAAACATCAAGACCGCCACTCTACCTTTACCTTAATCTAATACCGGTTTTACGATTACTACTACCTTAGATAGATCCGAAAGAAAGAACTATGCTTCAAATTCAATTAACAAAAAATATTCCAATGAATTTATACATGCAAAACCCGTATTCCTCCCAAACAGCCCAATTTCCGTTGGAAAGACACGAGGATCAAAACCGCCTAATAAACGATATATACGCAGCCCCGCACGCGCATCTCCCTCCGGGCTAAGGAAAACAAAAACACAGCGTATAAATGCAAATGTCGAAACAACTCGCTGTCGAAATTGAATTTTCTCGCGGTCGCCGCTGTATACCGAGACTCTCTCAAAAACAGACGCTTCATATGTACGTGTACACTCGGCCGCGCGTGTATATATATACATATCGCCCCGGAGGAACGCGTCCCGCGAAAGGCTCGTCACCCTCCGACGCAACCCTTGAACAAACCGATTCGCTAAATAGGGATTAATTAAGGGAACGGGGCGCGTGGGTGGGGTGAATGTACGAGAAGGATGGGTAAAGGCACACTCGAATTTTCAAATGAAGAGGATAATGAGGTTTTGAAGGATCGAGGCGGGGGGAGATCGATCGGTTACGAAACGATTGATATTGAACGCTGGAATGTATAGCTTTCAAGCTATTCTTGATGAAAAGATTGAGTATTATACGTTTAGTTTGAGTGATATGCGAAACTTTGAGTTGCAAATACTTGTTAGTTCATAATGCGGATTGAACATAACCTCAAATTATCATTAAAAATCCCCAAAATTGAGTTTTTATTTTTTTTGCTACTAGACACATATAAAAAAAGCTAAAGACAAATTTTACTTATCAGCTAGGATCAATGTATTTTTCAGTAGATCTTATACTGTAAACTTTTTATTTTTGTCCATACTAAAAGAAGAGCTTTTTATACCAATACTAGTACGATTTCTTAATTATTAAACCAGAAAACTTAAAACATACAGCTAACTGAATATTTCTTAGTTATTGTAAATAGTGACTTTGAAAACCGTCAAACCAACCTCACTTGTTAACAATTGGACATAGATATCTATGTAGCTACGGAATGCATTAATTTACCTATAGTAGAGAAATTCTTCTCTCAGTGCATGTGTAAAAAGTATTAAATAAAACCTTGGCTCAAGCAAAAACTTTTACACCGTTGAATTATTAATAAAGGTCAAAAATAATGATCTGTATAACTCAACTTTAACACGAAGTTATGAGAAAAAGAATATTTCTATCAACGTGTATAAGACCCTACCTAAAATTTCAACACCTCCTCCCCACACGCGAAAAATTACAAAACCTAACCATGCGCGCATTAATTCAGGCAAAAACAAACCGACCGCCTCCCACTAATCCAATATTACTATTATTTCCACTCGCAGTCATATTGTCACGCATTTACCCTCCTCGCATGCGTGCACCTAATGAACTACGCCTCCTCTCGCGCGGTTATACATATTTGCCCTGCGCACGGCAAAGAAATCAAACTGTCCCGCTTGATTTAATAAAAAAAAAATGCGCACTCCCGACTCCACATCTGCATACACACGTTCTGAATATTTAATAAGCGGCTCGCACGAAGGGTCTCCCATAAATACATCCTTGCATTACACGTGTAGTCAGTCTTCGTGCGACGTATGTATATATACGCGAGAATCACCGAATTCGCAAATCGAATAATCGCGCGCCCGGGCGCTACATCAAAGTGCTTGTAAATACCTGGATAAACACGAGCTCTCTTCTTTTGCTTCTTTTTTTTTCGACAGGGAGCACGTGTATGGGAAACGTCGAGCTCTTTACGAGCGCGAGAGTGTAAATTCGCGTTTAGTCTGTCGAGGAAACGGAAAACATACGTTACTCAAACAGGAGGAAGCGGATTAAGCTCGGGGGTCGTCGTGCAGTTCGCGGAGAGACAAGGGAAATTACAATTTTTCTTTTCTTTTGGGTTTTCCGGGTGGAACGGTTGTTTTGCTGCGTGCGTATAAGCCGATGGTTGCGCGCTGCGAGTGCTTTTGGATGAAAAGCTGCTTTGCGATGTTTAATTTAAATGGATGCTTCTACAATGTGCATGTGTAGGAAGTTAATGTACTTTTGGAATGTTTATTCGTAACTGTTTAACGTGGAGGTTTATCAAATAAAATAATACTTTACTAAAAGATGGATTATGGTTATTTATATGTTTATTCGCGACTTTTTCTATAATAGACACTTTATTGACCTGCAATGCGGGACTAAAGTAGCTTTTTATTCCCTCATATAATTTACTCCCGCATTTGCGCAAATGCGGGACTAGAATACTTTATTCTCGCAAATGCGGAAGTAATGTACTATTTAAAATAGAGAGTTAAAAAAAAATTTTAAATATTGAAAATTTTTGAAAATTTAAAAATTTTAAAAATATTGTGTATTTTGAAAAATTTTTAAATTATGAAAATCTAGAAAATATTGTATATTTTGACAAATTTAAAAATTTTAAATTTTAGTTTGTATTAACAATGAATGAGTTGATCCCACTTTTCAAGTCAACAAAGTAGCTACACAGTTAAGTCGTGAATCAAGTTCTATATGGAATACGATAGTAAAGTCGAGCATTCCCTCATAATCTACGACTTTAGTCCCTTGTTGCATAATCTACTATTAGATACTCTTTTGTAAAATGTTAGAGAATGTGCAGAGTAAAGTAAATTTTGGGCAAATGTGTTAACGAGTTGGATAGGAACGTGATTCGAGTTATTTATTAATTGCATATATTTCCGATCCAGAACAATAAATTTCGCTTTGGTGGTGTCTCTTTTAGATTTACCTTCTATAGGCTGGTATTCGGGTCAATCGTAAATTGATTCATATACAGTATTTAACTCCAAGTTGCGTAATGACCGAAGGGTGACCAAGATAATGAGGTACGAATTTAGACGTTGTGGTACTTCTGGTTGATTGACTTATCAAAAGTTACATAAGCTATTATACAAATTTAATTTGAAATCATTTTATATTTAAACGCTGAACGTAATTCATGTTTTTAGATAAGTAAAATGTCTTGAAACTAGTTTCTAATTTAATTTAAATTAAGAGAAAATATGTATTTTCGTGGATAATGATTAGAAAAGACCCATCTTAGTCTTACGATTCGAAACGTTATATGTGTATTTTAAGATTTTTTACAGGTTCTATTTGATTCTAAGAAATAATTATAATACCACTTGAAAGCTCTCGTTCATACCTTACATAAATTCAAGTTAAAAAGTGAATAAAATTAACATATTTAAACATCTTGAAACAACCCTTTAAACTTATTATGTTCACGAGATACAAAGAAGCTCAGTTCGATCCCTCCCACATATTAATTTTGCAGCTATTCAAGTTCTTCACGCGATAATTCCAGAATATTGTAAAACCTAAAATTTTCATCAGCGCACCACACACCCCTACAAGCTTAATCCCACACAATAAAAATCAAAACAACGCAACACCTTACCCACCGAGCAAACTCGCCTTTTACACCCCATCCTCCTAACCTCCAAAATGAACAGCGGTTAATCCCGGGCGCAAAAAGACCCGAAAAAGACGGCGCGATTATCTCCTCTCTCTCTCCTGCATTCTCCCTCGTGACTCTCTCTCTCTCTCTCTCTCTCTCCAGCAATAAACGCGCACTTGATCGCCACGAATGATAAATCAAGCGCTCGCGCACACCCTAATTCACCCGAAACTCTCCTTCGGCTCTTGCTCTCCCCTTATATAAGACGGAACTGAAACTGACCCTCGCCGCGTTGCCATTAGCCCCATTTGCATGTGAAGGCGCGCGCGTAGTTGCGTGTGGTGAGATGGAGAATGGAGATTCTGGAGCGAGAGACGCCAGTCGTTGTGTGAATTGACGAGGACAGGAGGTCTGGAAGTCAAGGGATTTGGGTTTGGTGGACAGAAGGTATTTGGTTTTGCGTTTGTTGGGGGATTTGGGATGGGGTGGGAGGTGTTGTATTGTTGTGCTGGGTAATAGAGGTTTGGCGGTGTTGAGACTTGAGGTGGAGAGTATGATAACTGAAAATTTAGCAGAATTGATTGAGGAAGACACTATTTTGATGAGTTGAATTGATTCTGATTGAATTTGTTATAATCATGGTTGACGCGATCTTTGGATTGAAATTTAAATACAAGGCATTTAGAGTGTAACGTTGAAGCTTATATCTTCGTGTAAATTGCTTTTGGCATTAAAATCAAGCTTCAAGAGAAAGTGCGTAAAAATGTAATACTTTTGCTAATAATCATTTTAAATTATTAACCATTCGCAACTTTATAAGCATAACCAAATCAGGATAATATCCAGATTTCTAAACAAAAGTAAGATCACACTGTAAATCCAAGTGAGTATATTTGGCTGATCTTCTATTGTACTCATTTCCGTCTAACTTACTATTCATACATTCGTATTATAGTTTTCCACATAAAGATAGCACGCATGGAGATATGCAATATTAGATAATCTAAGTGTATTAAAATAACACATTTAGAACAAATTTCCATGTTTAACGTCTATAATATTATACATTTCCATTCGCAGTTGCAGTAATGAATGAAGATACATAAGAAAAAGCTTATTATATCTCAAGTCTTCATTTCATATAATAATATCAATTAAAAATATCATTCTAAAGTATCTGCACAGCATCACAGTTACACTAAAAGTTAAACACTCAAAACGTATCTGGACAGCATCACTGAAAGCTATAGTCCAATATAAAACAAAACCATAAA
The DNA here is from genome assembly GCA_949152435.1 of Gastracanthus pulcherrimus. Lineage (NCBI taxonomy): Eukaryota > Metazoa > Arthropoda > Insecta > Hymenoptera > Pteromalidae > Gastracanthus > Gastracanthus pulcherrimus. The sequence continues at coordinate 175,068,098 of OX424573.1, read as the reverse complement.
AATAAATGTCCACTTCGCAACTTAATGAATAACCGAAGCTTATGCTTCTCAAATGTCACCGCCCACGATGGCATAGACAGTCCGCGTCGATAACGTCACTCTTTGCTCGCGCTTATCTCTCTTTTTTCGTCCTTATGCTTCCTCTCTTCCGTCTTTTTGCATATTTCATTCGCTCGAATGCAGTGCATGTGCATATTTTTGGACGCGTTGACTTTGAATCGTCGCGATGTGTATGCCGATACACGTGCATTCACTTGTCAGTCTTTTACTTACTTTGGTGGATGCACTGAATGCAGCTTTTAATGTTCACTAAATAATGTATGCTTTTAATTTGGGAATTGTGAATATTAACTTACTGTTTGATGAATATTAGATTGTATTTTTAGATTATCTTTAGGGGTTAGAACATTTGGTTAAGTTTTATTCTGCAAAAGTATTCTTCAAAATAGTACAGAAACACAATAGGCAGTAGTTTTGATAAAAATTATAAAAATTATAATGTTAATCATAGGAAGATTAGATATTGTGACTTAGTGATAAAAATGAGCAAATGAAACATTCACGTCTTCTTTTAATTTTTTCGATAATATTTACCATTCGCATAATATTCTCTTTGCGTATCATTTATGGTCAAAGGAAATAGGAACAACCTCGTTTGCTAATTTACAACAATTACTCAGCTCCCACGCCAGAGCTGCGGTTTCGATTTCTGACGGGAAATGGGATAATTCACCATTGATAAAGTGTTGAATTTGATCCCTATCATACGCATAGAAGTATATAATGCCTATAGGTCTAGGGCGCTATTAATCGCCTCCATTATCTTCGAAACAATGGACACAATACTAATAAGGCAATCTAGTATTATGTAAACTTCTTGTTTCATTGAACAGCTTTGTAACGTGTAATTTCTCAATTAAATAGTTACGAAACCGTTTATTCAAGTTTCTCGCTTGATAAGTAAAAACAGTTTTATTACCGAGACCTAGTTTAATATTATTTTCTGTGTACTGTATCTATCTTTGATGTAACACCCATGATTATAGAATCTAGAGTCAAATGCAGGATGGCTATAGTGTCGATGACTTTTGTAAGAATTACTCTATACTTTTAATAAAAATAAAATGTTTATTAACTGGCTGATATAATATACATATATAGTTTACATTCATTAGCACTTAGTATCCGCCCACTTTGTTTTCAATATCACTTTCTACATTATATGTTAAATATTCAAAAATTATATCGCAAAAAGCTTCCACTTTTGACTTCGTTTTTATGTATAAAAAATCAATGATGTATTAAAAATCAATGGCGTTTCTTGATTGTTTTCCTTCGATAATTCCTTCCTTCAATAACTACTTCTACTTACCATGATTACAATAAAATGCATAATTAACGACTTACGCATGTCTCATAAAATGTTTGGACACAACACACTCTACAAGAATTATCACACGAAACTCGCAAAATTTGTCTCACTCCTTCGAAATTAATGACACCATCAAGCCAAATACCCCCTCAAAACGACACAATTAACTCCACACACACCTTTACATCCTCACTTGCACCCGCAAACTCCACAACTATACGTCGCGCACGCCCATCAGGCAGCAATCCAGAAAACTTCGCTCGTCCCACATCACCTTTACCTCTCGCTCTCTTCCTCATCCAAGCTTCACGCACACGTACACCTTATAACCCACACGAAAGTGTATTGCGTTCGCGCAGGAAGGAAGGAAAAAGAGCCCGCGGCGAACGCGAACGTGCCGAGCATATATATATAGGTATCCGAAAAGAAGGAGCGCGCGAGCGCAACATCTTGCCTTTTCATCTTCTCTTCTCTTCTCTTCTCCGTCGCTCTCCCTCTTTATACTTTATACTTGCTCTTTCCATGTGTATATACGTTTCGGTGCTCGGCTCCGTTCCTCCTTTTTCGAGCGTATAGGAGCCAAGTTGCGGGGTGCCTGTTTCTATCTAGCTGGAGAGTGAGCGCGTATTTATTTTCTGTTTACGTTGAGTTGCGCGCCTGTGTTCTTTTTCGTTCGCACTTGGGAGGAAAGTGTTGGTTGGTTTTGCTGGTGTTTTGGTCGATTTAATTTAGGGGTGGATAAGATACAGTTAATCTTAAGTACTCAGACTTAGAGAAAAGTGAAAAGAAATTTTCATTGGTTATCATTCTATTAGAAATTATTTTTTTCAAGACAGGCACCAAATGAGCCTTCTTTTATGCCTGAAAGTAGGGTAAAAATACGGTGTGTAACACGGGGAGAAAAGCTATTTCAGACTTGAATGAAGTGTTTTCAGCACTGGTCTCTGTCTTGGGCGGGAATACCTCACCCACGCTAGACATAACTCATTTTCTCCCCTTGTAGCATAATGTACTATTAGCATATATTCTATTTACTTTTGGTTCTTGTATGTATTATATGTATGTATGTATAATGTATATAATTAATATTCTTTGTCCCGATGATATCTCAAGAGCCACTTGACCGATCCAGCTAAAATTTCATATGTTTATGTATACGCGTTATCTCGAAAACACTAAGCCTTCAATGAAAAATTATAAGAAGGTAGAATTTGTCCTAACCTTCTGTAGCTCATAAAAGTTCCAGTGTTTTCTGGATTCATTAAAGAATCAACATCTAATAGTCTTCTATTTTGTATACACTAAATAGTATAAAAAATAAACTAAATTAAAAAGCCTGAATACAAACAACAATAAAAACCAGTACCTTCATATGATTTTTTGTATGCATCCATGGTGACTCTTCCACACTCACTCTTCTTTATCAAACAATCTCCCCCCTCACACTCCTCAAACACGTTCCTCTTTCTCTCTTTCTCTCTTTCCATGCATCTTTCATCGCATCGCGCGCTCTGTCTATTTTCTCCCGCGCGTACGTACAACATAAACTCAAATAATACAAACATTGCCCGCGAGCGTTTTCATTCCTCGTCTACCTCTTTGCTCCTATACACACCATCACTCTACAGTCTACAGTCCACAGCCGTCGCGTGCTCCATATAGAAACAGACACAGCGGGCTAAAATAAAAGGAAGCGTGCGTTATGATTTACTGGAATCCGTGCAACGCCTTCCGAAACTCACGAAGAGTCTGATGCGCCGTGTGTATCTGTGTGTGTGTGTGTGTGTGTGTGTGTGTATGTGTGTGTAGGTATGTGTGTGTATGTGCGTGTGTATATGTGTGTGTGAGTGCATGTGTGTGCTCCATATCTGTGCACCGCCTTTCGAAACTCACGAAGAGTTTGATTCGCCGCATGTGTGTGTGTGTGTGCAGCGTGCATGTATGTGTTTGCGTGCATGTGCGCATGCGTATGTGTGTATGCGTGTGTGTATGGTGCGAAACGCTTTGAGCACGGGATTAGTTCGCAGTTCGCGAAATTGTGGGAAATGAAGAAGAGGAAGAGGTTAGTTTTACAGCGCGCAGGTCGAGCGAGCAAGCGCGATGATGAGGAGCGGCTCTTGTTGTTCCGAGAAGCAATTCACTAAGTATGTGCGTTTACGTGTGTAATGTAGTACCATGATGCACGTGGTTCCTTAATTTAGAATTTTTTGCACGGGTTTCTTATAAAGGTGTGTCTGTGCTTTTTTCTTTTATTGTTTATGTCCGTTTAAGGTGACGTTATACTAAAATTTTTAAAGACCTTGAATCTTCATTTTTTTATAGAACCAAATTTTTAGGTTATTTTTTGTAATTAGAAAACAAGTGTTCATTAAAATTGTGGATTAATTATATGGCAGAAACTAAATTACTTGGTTTTTATTTCATAAAAAGTAAATTTCAAAGTGCTCCGTACAGCTGCCATCTTGGATAAGCATGGTGCAGACAAATTTTTAATAGCTTTTTATGCTACATTATGAATGCAATTAACTTTTAAAGTAATTATTAAAATTATAATGAAAAGCAAGACAAGAACACAAAAAAGTGAAAACAACTCTTTTTTTTAAATTACTATTAAATATGTTCTATTATTAATACATTTTATCTACAAATATTATTATAAGAATCTATTCGGATCCGACGATATCTAAATGATACTATAGAACATTGTTAAGTACAATAATACGTTCCGTCAAATACACTTTGAATATTTTCTCTTACAAAATGGTCGTATATACGGTTATTAATTACAAATTCATTTTTACACACACAAATAAATAATCACGCATACCTTAAAAACACTGATACAACTTAACAAACAACCAACCTACCACACTATCCACGCAAAGCCTATAAAACGCGCATTACTCAAACCTCACCCACCCATTTCCATGACACAAGATTTCCATCGATACACCCTCGCACAAAGCCGAAAACCGCATCATTACCATCCGAGGCAGGTCGGCTGGAGCTCCCGAGGCAGCGCTGCTGCTGCCGCTGCTCCAGCGAAGGATAACACGATTCCAGTAGCGCACGTGCATCGGGCGGACGCCAGCGAGCGGAAGTGACTGGTGCGTTTTCATTACGTCAAGCCGGAAACGCGGCGGCGGCGCTGCATGGGCGTGCATCATCCGCGCGCGAGCCGCACGACGACGACGACGATGACGAGGATGACGTAGTTACGCAACGCGGAGTTTGAAAACCGCGCGAAGCCGAGCCCATGGAAGATATTACTCTCGGCAGAATAGTGTTCGAGTATTAGTTGCCGACACTACCAGTACTTGCAAACGTTAGATAAGAACGGGCCAGTACAACACTTTTCTTCTTGATATATTCAAAATTGTACAAGAAATATACATTTTTAGGCACACGCGAGACGCTTCACTCAAAGTTTAGTGTAATAATCATAACTACAGATTACTATCGCGTAGCCGAAAATTTCACGTAAGCTTAGAAATCGTACATTAAATTAATATTTTGTTAAAAACTAGCCTAAAAAGTAGGTTAAGTTACGCTTGACGATTTGGCGATGTTTTGTTTTCTTTCAATATCGGCAAAAAGTATTACACCGACCCTGAGACGTTTTTCAGGCCAATGTCGATTCATTTTACTGGCCTATTCTTATCAAAACGATATAATCCCTTTATTGGTTCAGCACCGAAAAATAATTTACTGGCATACAATATTCAGCCAGAATCGGTCCGAACTATCATTGCTGGCAAATTCTTTCATGGGAGAGGGAGGAGGTGGGTATTGGTGTATAGGTGCGTGAGGTTTCAAGTGAAGGGTGTGGGATTGTAGTTTTTGTGGTTGGCGATTTTTGATAGTTGATGGAGGGCCAGGGTTTGTGAGGCTTTTGGAATTTTTTGGTATTTATTGTATACTTTATTCGGGTTTTTATGTATACGGGACATAAAGGTCGTTTTCGGTGGTTCCCACGTGATTACGATACGGCAAATTATTCTTATGAAATAATGTACGTATTGACATTACTTTAAAATCTCAAGTTATGAACTTGTATTAATTAACTCTTACCAAGTTTCTATTTAAAATTATCTAAACATAACTAGCATTTAGGAAAATTATCGAACATGAGCCGAGACTCCCCGTAGATTAAATAATAAATTTTACAGCTAACGCATCTTTTTTATATAAATCATTAAGAATCGATTCGAATACAAGAATGAAAATTGAAACATCATGAAAGTATCTTATTGGCGTTCAGGGAGTAATTCCAAAATTAGCTTTAAATTCCTTACCACATTCATCCAAGCTTATATTTACACCCTGCCAACGCGCAGCTGTTTAGACCACTTTTACATAAACGTACCGAGCTCGCGCGATGCATTCAATAATATACCTCGGCGATTCGCCGCGTTTCATGGGCTCGAGGATAATGGAAGGAAGGCGCACAATAGCCCGCGCACACACATACACCGCCTATATAGTATTAAGGTCGCGTTGGCTCGCCTTTTTTACGCGACATTTATACTCGCGTAGCGGCAGCTTAGAAACGCGCCTCTTTCGCCTTTCTTACGTAAAAGTGAGTTGATGATGTGGAGATATAACTTCTTATCGTGCCAGTCGATGATTATCTTCGAGTGGAGTGCATTGCGTGTGAAACCTGGCTAGAGGTTGACGCTTTTTTTCTCTCTCTCTCTTGTATAATAGCCTGCACTTGAAGGATATTCGATGTACTGGGAATGCGCGAGATAAGTTGACGATGACTGGAGCGATAAGAATGTTATTAATTACGCTGTTGAGATAGTGAGTGGCAAGTTCTTCTGGTCATGAAGGAAGGAATTCTCAGTCGTCGACTAATTGTTTTCATATTCATTTATAGATTTCTTTTTGTATTGATAATAGAGACGTACACTTTGTTAGTCATTTTCATTAGTCATTTTAATCGAAAGAATAATCTTCGTTCATTTGTATCAGCTCAAGTATCGGGAAGGAGAGAATGGGGTGAACTTAGTTTTAAAGCCTGGAGTTTTTATGAAATATTTAATTTTTAATGTACTTACTTCAAAAAGTACACTTAACCTCACTTTTTTCATTCAAAGTAAAGTGAGACTGTTTTTAATTTTAATTTTAATGGTAAAATGAAACATGGTTTTGTCAGAAATCTTGAGAAAACATATATTTTAAGGCAAAAAGAAATTTCAAAAACTGCTATTAACATTATGAAATATCGTAATAAAATCTTTTTTTTTAAGTACTGAAGAAGGTTTACTATTTTTGTTTCGGTAACAATAAACTCGTTATATTTTTCGTTATCACAATTTTCCACATTAAATATAAAAAAAAACTAAAAAACTCACTTTATTCAGAGGTTCATTCTTTCCTCCGGTCTCCACAACATACATTATATTCATAAATAAGTTTCGTTTCATAATTGAATTCATTATATTAGAAATAATTTTCAACATTGAACTAATAACCAACTTTCCGGCGTACACAAATACATTCCATTGAAAGCGAAAGTTTCCCGAAATATCTTTTGCGCATTATTTACCATGATAATCGCGGCACGACAATCTCTATTTTCTAACAAATATATTACCTCTCGCCCCTGCAGATTTTATTAGCCCTTTTGTTCGCAGCAAGTTGCCGGGTATAATTTCGATTTCGTCCCGTGGAGAGAATAGAGTAGGATTACAGCGGTTCGTAAACGAGCATTATATTTTCGAGCGGTTTATAACTATTCCGTTAGGTTGTATGGAAAATTCAGCAGTCCTTTAACACTCCTCCCGAAAATTTTCCGCAGATTTCAAAATAAACACGACGGGCGATATTGTAAATAAACGTATGACCCTTTTGATGGGGAAGGTCATTTTTAGAGTACAATTATAGTTAGTAAGAAACAGTTATTTGGTATTATGATAGAAGACACTGACAGTATAGATAGTAGCCAAATTATTACAAACATTTATTAAACTTTTAGAAGCACTTGAAATAACTAGTACTTACCAAATTATATTTTTAAATTTCAAAGTTTTTTACTTTATTAGTATTAAAATAAACGTACAAATGCGCAAAAATTGAGTCCAACATTTATTTTAATAATTTCTATGCATTTTATTGAATTGTTTTTAATGCAACGAATAGGGTTAAAATAATTTTTTAACTATTAAGATTGAATGGTTCAAAAGTTATTTCTCAGTATTTGAACATAAATTAATGAAGAACAGAAACGAAAATTGAAATCTTATATATAACGTTTTACGTAAAAATACTATTTAATAATAGATTACACGGAGAGAAGTAAAAAGTCTATCTTAGTAGTTACGTGGCAAGCTACAACAGCTTCAAAAAAAGGTAGCTACTACTTTTTCTCTTTAGTTGAAATCCTGGATTTCGTGGTTAAGTTAATTTAGCTTTCAAAAAAAATAGTATCTACTGCAAAAAATAGGAGCTACTGATTCTTTTACGGAGATTCAACTTTTTCTTTGTGAGGTAATATTAGTATGCCTGAAATAGCTATTCTTATATTTCATTTCTCTCCATGTATATTATGAAAAAAAGAAGTTATTTCTTAAATAGTAGAAGTAAAAACGAAAAACTAATTCAATTCTATAGATACATATTTTACAATTTAAAATATATTAATGATTGGTAATCTACTGTGTGTAATCATATTATTCTTGTAAAAAATGTTGTGTACACTGAAAAAAATTGTAATTTTAAGAAAAGATTTACTTAAATAAAGTAAATATTTCTTAAATTTAGTAAATATTTATTGAATTGATGAATACCAGTCTAAACATAATTAAATATTTGCTATTATCAAATAAATCTTTTCTTAGTACGATTCAAGGAAACCTTTACTTAGATTTAACAATGTTATATTTCGAACCAAAACCCAAAAAAAAAACCATTTTAATAAAAAAAGCATCACATCTTCAAGAAACAAAAAACGATGCCCCTCTACGCCCAAAGAATTCCATCAATGCCACGCCGAGCTACGGCACAAAACGCGTCCACGTCGCACGATTAATCACGGATTAAAATGCACCTACGATCAATTTTTAACAATTCACAGTCCCCCCTCCATTCCCCTCCCTCCCCCTCTCTATTCCACGCTACACCTCTACCTCTCCACTCTGCCTCGAGATCCTTATACCGTATATACGTCCCAGCCGGCGACCCTTGGATTTATATATTTTTCTACCTGAACCAGAGAGAGAGAGAGATAGAGATACGCAGCGGAGATCGAAATCCCGTGGCGCGTCGTCGACCCGGTCGCTGCTTTCACGCCAGGACGAGGGACCGGAGTGTTGCTGGGTAGCGCAAGCAGGCATTATAGTCGTAAACGAAAAGTTTTAAGGGACATTGGGACTCTACTACTATGCTCGGGGAGGTATTTGGAAGGGCGGGCTTTCAATGGTTTTTGCGCTGCGCAAGATATTTTGACGGATTGACGAATTGTGTGGCGAATGGCGTTTTCACTTTATTAGCGAGTTTCCGGGGAAACGGTTTGGAGTGAGATTTTTGGTGGACATTTCTTTCGGTGTGCGTAATATTAAGTGTATTAGTTGTACGATAATAGCGCTTAATGAGTCCGATAGAAGTAAAAATGTAAGAATAAATCCTAGTATACAAAAATTAAACTCTGTTTTTAGCAGCTTATGAATAATTTTGTTGAGAATTAAAAGTAATATCATAAACGTTCATTGCAACACTGCTTTTGATAAAATAATTGGCTACATTGAAACATCACAGTGTATTAATATATATCTTTTACTAACCAGGACTATTGTATACTAGAAAAGTAACATTTTAAACCAAAATGCTCAGTAGCTACCCAAGAAAGGCGTTCATTCCAACCATCAAGCACTAAATATACAATGCATCGTACAGAAGAATTTATTTATCCTTCACGCCCACATCGCACTAAGTTGTAAAAGCCCTTAGACGAGTCCCCATTCGAATTTTTCCTCGAGGCCGCATTGCAGCCCGTCGAGGAGAATATCCCCGTGGCCGGGTTCCAGGCACGAATAATCGTGGAATTTTCGTGGCGCAGCCTGGGCATCTATATAAAATCCATCCTGCGTCGCGGCTGCATATATAGGCTTAGAATTGAATGGCAGGAGAGAAAGAGAAAGAGAAAGAGAGATAGAGATAGAGAGCAGAGGGAACGGGGGAGAGAAATAAGGCTGCTCCGACACTCACGCGTTCGAATCGATGCGGGAGCTGTGCCACGGCTCATTTATTTGGGGATAATGCCGGGGACGGGTTGTATCTCGGATCTGAGCAAGTATGTTATCGAGGAAGCGAATGTTTTATTAAACGAAATGTTATAAGAGTAAAATGCGAATGGGTTTTTAACGAATCGATGTGCAAGTCAAGCTTGAGAACGGGAAGCTCTCACTCTTTCAATATGTAAGCAGAGATGTGATTCTTATTAATATTGTACTAGTACATATGTAAGGAGAATAGTAGCTGTTTTATTATCTATGATACTATAAGTAGACAGTTTATTTTTAGTCATTTGAGAGATAGTGGTGAAATTAAAATTAAATATACATCACATTATTTATAGATTTTTTTGTATCTTTAAATATTACATTATAATAGAAATATTCGTGTATTATGTTAATTCCCATGTTAATTATACTTGTCAAAATTAAGAAGTTACAAATTAATTGAAAGTGGCTACTAGTATATACTTAAAAATTGTAGTTATTTTAACAGATATAGACAAATTGTGGACTTTCAAAAGAAAACGCGTAAATATTATAGACTTTATGCTGTAATATAATGGGAATCAAGTGAAATATTTATCATTTCTAGTGTCGTGTATGCTTTATATATAATTTTATAACTTTTTATATTATTTATTAACTATATAAGTATTTATAAAAACCGGACCATAGTATCCTCCTATAGTCCTTAATAATGTGCACATGGTATTACTTACATGCATTTTATGTTTATTACCTATTGAAGAGTGTACAAGATACTCGAAACGTCAGTTATAATAAATTCCATCTATATTATGCTGTCTATATATGCACCTTATATCATTTTATCAACAAGCAAATATCAGTAATTTAAAGCCATTTAAAGTGAAAATCTTGAAAATCTACACCTACCTAAGTCTACATTTTCATCGAAAATTCGACAAACCACATCGCTCGAATACCAACCTAACGTCCCAATCTCACCACCCCGAGCCAACTGCACTCTCGCCCACACAAATCCAAGAAGAAAAAAAAAAGAAGGAAGAAAGCGAAAATCACCCACGAAAACTCCGCACGCGCACAAATGCCACACAGTAGAATAATCCGTCAATGGGCAGCATTGTGAACCCCGCCTAAAGGGCCACCAATACACCCGTACAATACAACCCACACCTAGAGCACCCAACCTACACCTATACAACGAACGAGCAAGAAAGACAGAGCGAGAGAGAGAGAACGACAGAGGGAAAATATAGTCGACTACGCCACGAAGCTGTAGAGAGAACTACACAAGAGATAAAGAACGCGCGCGAGAGAGAGAGAGAGAAAGACACACACACACAGCCGACCCTCGGGCAGTCACGGGGCCACCCCTCCCCTCCCCTCGCTCTGGCACACTGTGCCGCGCCGTGCCGTGCTTCTTCTCTCCCCCCCCCCCTCCCGTACATTACACCGCTCCGCTCGGCTCGGCTCGGCTGCTCCTCGTCGAAGGGGCCCCCCTCCCTCCCTCCCTCGCGCTCGGAGCGGCGCACTCTCCTCTCCGGCAGTCTCGGCTCGGCCGCGCGTGTGTGTATACATACAACATCGAACGCGCGCGCAGGCACGCCGCGCACCTCGGACTAAAATAAATAAATACACGCGCGCGCGAGCTCCCGTACTTTTTTTTATATAAATTATATATATACACACACAGTTGATTTTTGAATTCGGAGCGTACGAGGCGACTCGTATGGATAAAGTGGCGCCAAGTGGGTAGGCGTTTTTCGGGAGGTGAGACGCGTGGGAAAGTGTGTCTGCGTGTCTACCGTGCGCGCGTTGCACGGGGATACTCGGAGTTATTGAATGTAACGCGGGGAATAATCTCCGGAATTTGGGAGATACGGTGTGTTCTCGATGCGAGATGGTGTGCCGTTGATGCGGAGAGGTCACACAGCCACGTGCGAATACTCGGGGAGTTTTGAGGAGGAGGAGGTGGGAGGAGAAGTGCGTGCGTGCGTGAGTGTGCTGCGGTGTACGAGGATTGTGAGCGCAGCCTGCAGCGGGGAATGGAGTTCGTCTAGCCGCGCGGATAGACAGAAGGGATTTCACGTGCCGCGCTGTGTTTTCGAAGGTACGTTTTTCTACTTGGAGATCGTCGAGTGGAGGGATGAACGATTAGATTAAGTGTGGTTCTGTTGAGGAGCGGGAGTGAATTGGTGTGAAACTTTGTACGAAATGTATAAACATCAAATTTAAGTACATTGGGTATGTTCGAATATGAAAGATAAGTAGGAATGTAAAAACTGATGGCTTTTACATATTGGCATAGCGTAGAAGTTATCGATTTTCTAAGGCACTTAAGCTTAAGTGAGTTTGGCGTTAATTAAAATGAAGAAATTCATTCATTACTCGTTAGCTATATGAAATAAACTTTCAATATATATAAAAGTTTGTAGTGAGGGTTCTGTAGGTCGATAGTATAAAGGTAAACAGAAGCTACATTATATTTATCGATTACTTATGCTCATTAGGCGTAATCGCCATCTGTGCAAGGAGCACCCATAGGGTTTCTAGTGTAAAATGAAAGGAAGAATTTAGGGTTTGAGCTTCAAAATTAATATACAGAGCTCCAAAAACAAATGGAATGTTTTCTTATTCTCATTATTTAGTTAATAACGACATTTAAGATAAGAATAAATTGTAATAAATTACAAAGAGAAGTTTGAAAAGAACCTTATAAATGTATGTGATGTTAATGGCATCTAATATCTTATATTTATTACCAATATAAAAGTTTTAAGCGTATGTTTATTTCTAAACCGATCTTGCGTTAATATTCTCAAATTGAAAACCTACAGAACACCATCTTTAAACGTTTTTACACTCCGAGACTTTAAATAGCAAAAGTGATACTTCTACTTCATTGCCATGATGAATATTGTAACTGTTGCTATAAAAAAATATGATAATTCGTATAAAAGATAGCGTATGTCGCGAATCCACAATCAAAAATAGCAAATTTCGCCATGCAATTCGTAATTATTCCCATTACACATCTTATAAACAAAAACAAGCCACCTCCATACTACCCCAAAACTCCGGAGCGAAATCCCAATCCAAAGACAACAAACCACATTCACCAAAGCAAATTCCTCTCCAAAAAATGCACAAACCATTCACCCCCAAAAAGAAAACCCTCTAAAAGGCCCCGCACCCCTCCCCCAAAAATCCATCCTACACACGTCCCATCCCATCCCGTCGCAGGACACCGCGATATTATTCCCTGCGCTCTATACGTGCGCCGTGCCATGCCTTCGACGGCTCTCCTCTCCGATGCGCTGCGCCTCGCTCGCACACTACACACACACACACACACAAGGAGAAGAAGGGGGGACGAGAGAGAACAGCTGCGCGCGCGTGCGCGCGTGCCACACGACGACGACGCGAGGGCTTTTGGTCGCGAGTGTACTCTCTCGTCCTGGCGTGCAGCGCGAGTCGGTCGAATATCCCAGAGAGGCAAACAGGTTAAAGGAGCGATCCTCGGAGGCCGCGGGGATGTGCGCTATTTCGCCGTGTTTTGGGAGTTTTGGATGGATATGGGAGCTGCGGGAATTTGTGGGTCCGCTCGCGGGTTTTGCGAGGTTTTGGAGGTGTGTAGGTATATTGTGTATGGGTAGAAGGAGACGTTGTCATTGTGATGCGTAGGGAAGACCGACAGAAAAGTGGACTCGACTCGACAACTCGAATGTTTTCTTATGTGAATTATGTAAGTCGAGTGTAGATTAAAAGTAAAATGATCGCGAAATCCGAGGTATCGATCCAGAATAATAAGAAGTTCTAGTTATTGAACTGTTTTTGATACCTGGCTTATTTCAACTTTTAGAGGATAACTTGTAATTTGTTGAGGCTAATATTTGTAATTAGTTGAGGTTAATATTTGTAATTTGTAGAGTGTAAAATAAATTGACGAAATTCGTGACAATTCATGGAATGATTTCGAATAATCGAGGTAATTATTAAAGATAGAGTATGACCGGGACCAAAAAATAATTTGTAATTATCGAGAGTCGACTGCATCATAAGTCTTCAATTCATTTTTACGAAATTCAAACTATACGGTTATATAATTTTCACGTTCTTGTGCATTGTTTATTGCACTAAACATAGTCTGAATAAATGTTGAGTTGTCATAATCCTTTCCTGGGTGTGCAATACAAGTATGGTTTTAATGGCTATACCGAAGGCTATACTATGAAAACTGGATTGGAGTTTAGATTCTTGATTTTATTTCCATTAATGATTTCTTCTATTTATTATCTAATTACAAAATCGACATATAAACGACTTTATGCTGTATTGGCTTACTTATGCTATGCAATTATGAATCAGATCAATATTGATTTAGTTGGAGGCATTACACAATTAATAATATAAACAATAAAAGTCAAATAGTTATATATGCGGCTATTACCATCAAATATTTTAATAATATAAATTTCATATACATTAAGATGTTGAGCAGAAAATCGTATAAAAAAATATATTTAACACGTCTTAATTAGTAACTACAGCTAATGATTGTAAATGATTAAAAATAGATTCACAAAGAAAGTAACTTATGTGGCTCACATACTTTTTTCATGTCATTGATAATTTTTTGTGGTTTAAGATAACATTAACATGATTCCTATTATCTCTATAAAAGTTTACTGGAATGTCTTGTGGGAAACTAATCTACTGATTAGATAGTATTTTATTATTTATTATTATATTTTAATACATTTTTTACAATTTCTTTAATAAAATTATGTCACCTCGTATGACTAATTAACTATAAAAGTTGATACTGAATACCATCCACTTTCATAGGAATTGATATTTTTAAATATATTTTGACGTGTGTATTATTGTTCGTTGAGCAAAAATAAAAAACGAAGCAGTAAACGAAACAACGGAATCGACATTCAATGAAACCTATTTTAAACTTTTCGCGGCACCGATTATGACAGCAATGAAATTGAAAGCCAAAAACTATTGAATGTATTAATACAATGATGAACAATCTATACATACGAGTAGTATTCAGATCCGACGCCATACTAAATAAAATCAATACCTCTCTTACTCACAAATTCAATCTTTAAAATAGCCTAAATTAATAATTCAGCTACTTTTAAATTCGATAGTATATAAATCCGAAAATAAGAGTATAAAATAATACAAATATAAAATATTCCAATACAAATTGTAGAAGTTTGAGAACCAATTGAAAACTGGGTAAAGTTATCCGAATAGACTAAATCAATGCTCATCATATTAGAGTAACGAATAAACCATTATTATCTTTAAGTATGTACATTCATAATACCTGTGTTATTGTCAAAAAATGGCATAAACAGTAATAATAAACAATGTACATAGTTAGGTATTTTTAAATTTCATAAAGAAATTCAATAAGACAAGTTCACTGGGTATTGCATAGTAAATGATAGAAACAACAAAAATAATGGTCAGTAAAGTATGGAGTAGTATAGGTACTTGAAATGGACAACATTGTTTTCCTCGTAAACGCATAGAAAATACCGAAGACTGGCTATAATTAATATAAAAGAAATATAATAAAGTATACCTTATTGGGATATCTACAAAGTAGTCCTACAATAACATTGATAACATTAAAAGACTAGTTCTAGCAATTTCATCGGATATTTCAAAAAGTACATCTAACTATTTTTGCATCGCGTTTATCAATGCTTAAAAAATTAGCATTAATATTAAAACATGAAAGAAAAAAAAACGATATCAGTTCAAATATCTGTAACTTTCTAAAAACTCAACAGCAAACTAAGGAAATATATTTTTATCAGAGCCTCTAGTTTTCAAGCATAAAAGTAAAAAATTGTTTTAGCAAAACATTCTTTTTTCTAAAATTTGAGAAAATAATTTTATATGGGGTCACACAGATCTCTGTTCGTATTCTAGGGTTAAAATCTTTTTTGCTATAATTACAACACACAAGACTTCTTGGTGCATTAAGTCGAACATAATTGTACAAACAGAGTTGTTCCCATAAGAAGAAATACGGATATATTCATTCTAATATTTTTGTTCGTAACTTTTGATTTACCTAATTTTGAAAGCTCTGTAACCTCGCAAATTAGAGTTCAAGTTCTACTCTGCATTATTGCAGTGATCTAAAGTTGAGCTCTGGTAGAAAATATGCTAATTTGTCCGGATAACATATAAATTCTTAGTTAAAATTGTTAACTAAAAAATAAAGTAATATTTAGCTTAATTCTAGCTATTTTCTAGTTAAGAAGAGACCGTATCTACTGTTCTTGTCTAATCACATTCTTGCTAATTACTCAAATAGTAGTTTGTTAATTGAAATACTAACAGTCGTCCCCAATTCTTCGTAAAATAAGGAATATTTTGAGACCTAAAAGAATATTTAACATCATTTCCGATCCGAGAATACTTCGAAACGCGAAAATAAAGGTTAGGTTTTTCGTTTCGAACTATTCTTGTAAAGGAAATAATGTTAGGTACTCTTTTAAGTCTCAAAATATTCCTTATATTAAGAAAAATTGGGGACGACTCTTAGTTTTTCAATGAACAAACTACTATTTGATTAATTAGCAAAAATGTAATAAGACAAGGACAGTAGATACGGCTTCCTCTTAAGATAATTATAATCTCATGAGATTCTTATAAACATTGTTATAAATTGAAGAAAATTTAAAAAAAAGTGACCGCAATGAATACAAAGTTCCTGCATTCGCCAGCAACTTATCAAGGGGGTTAAATAGTATATTGTGTACCTAGGGCACAAAGTGGGCTTTTTTAGACCGAGTGTGGAGATACTGCAACCACACGAGGTCAAAAAGCCCACTTTGCCCTTGGCGCACACCATATTTTTTGTAACGCATGTATTGATTTTTGCGTTTTTCTAGCATATTAAGCAGTGCTAAATACATATATAATATAGCAATTTTCCGAAAAATTTTAGCGGGCGCAAAAGGAACTTTTGCGCCTGCCGGTCTAAAAAACTGTCCTTTAGGCCCGCTTAATAGATACTGAAAAACGCGAAAATCGTGCTTGTTACAAAAAATCTATCTTTTCCTCCACAAAACCCCTCCGACCCCACACCCATCCCATCACGCAAACTTTCATCCCGACCTGTACCACCACGCGCGCGCGCATCCCGAGCCGCGCGCCAGGGGATCCGGGGGGGCCGGCCGGCAGCGGCAGCAGCGCTGCTCCCCTGGCGCGAGAGAAGCTCGTCGCGAGTAAGAGAGAGAGAGAGAGCCCATGGCGACGCGGGGCGTTGCAACTATATTTACACGACCGAGGCGAAGCGCGCGCACACACGGTTAAACGCACTGTGGGACAACTTCTCCTGCTGGGGTTTATGGGGTGTGCACCGGAGGTACACCGGAGGTACACCGGAGGTACACCGGAGGTACACCGGAGGTTGTTGTGCGAGGGAATGATGGTATTAGTTTGTTGATAATCTTTTGGGATTGGAACACGTGTGGCGGTGTGGGGCGAGAGGGGGTTTGGTTTGGGGGGAGGTGTGAGTTGCGGGGTGAGATTGGGGGTTGGAGTTGTATGGATGGATACTCTGTATGTGGTGTATTCTTGGATATGGAAAGAAATTGGGAAGTGAATTTTACGAGTTTGTAGGTTATGGACGTTGTATGAGAAAGCAGAGTCATTTGATTGAAGACTGGCAGAACTGTACGAATCATTGTATTTTTAACTGTTTTACTGTACGTATAATACATTTTTACTGTTATCTTTACGAAATGTTACTAGAAAGTACAGTCATTTTTGGGGGTTTACAGTGGGCTTAACAGTCTGTGACCAAATTATTCTACTTTCTGATAAAAATCTGAAAACTATTTGTAAAATGTACTACATAAAATCTTTTCGTGTATAGAAAATATACTATACATCTTTAAATCTTAACCCATTCGTTCAGGATGTCTTTTTTGTGGTCAAAGACTTTTTCAGTCATAAATTTTTTTTGAAAATTAATTTGACTGATTTTGACTTATTTAATTTTTTTTACAAAAAGTCAGGCATTTTTGAGAGAATGTGATAATTCTGAGTTGCATAAAATATAAAACAATGCCAATGTATTGGGATTAAGTAATATACATTCACGATTAAATAAGCCTTTTAAAATTAACACTGGCTCAGTGGCTGAATCAGAATTATGAATGAAGTGAAAACAGAAATTAATGTGCTCCACAGGGATCACTGGACAATGGACATTATCGGGTTAAAAATGTTTATCGCGAATTAATGTATTTATTCAATTTTTCGAGTATACGGTTAAGAATGGCTGTGAATCATGAAAACGAATAAGAAAAAATCGTAAATAAAATGGTTAGATTAACAAATTTTACTTTAAAATCACCAATTAACTCTGAAACTGCGCGCTTAACACTCTCGAAAATCCTCACAAGTCCCTCGCGCCCCCCGACAAATCACACCCGGCCTCTAATCCGCGTGTGCTCTCCCACTTTTCTCACTTCGATCTAATCTACTTTGGATATTTAGTCGTACACTACGTGCGCAGACTCGCACACAGTCCTCACACATCCTCCACAGAGTCAGAGAGAGAGAAAGAGTGAAAACTGCTGTTGGTTGAGCAAAGTCTGCCTGCGGTGAACCGCAGTGTCTCTCTCTCTCTCTCTCTATCACTGCTCGCTGATTGCACCGAATTTTCCTATTCGGATAATTCGGGGGGTGGAGAGAGTGTAATTTGCTCGACGGGGATGCTTTTTCGCGACGGTCTTTGGGTGTGGGTTCGTTGCGTTTTTCGCAGTTTTTCGAAGAGCGCGGAGGAGTGTTGGCTCAGCAAAGTCTGCCTGTGGTTAATCGGGTATACACAGGGAGAGGGATTGGGTGTATTGGGAAATGGAAGAGTGGAGAGGGTATTTTGATCGTTGAATTTTGCATCGTTACGGGTGTATTTGCTTTGGGAGTTAATGTTTGCCGATGATCCTTTGGTAAACGTGCTTGATTTTGCTCTTTGTTGTCAGGTGTATGTATGGTAGCAATGAGTAGAAGTCTTGTTGCAAAAGTGAATATTATTATTATCGTTTAGTGAATAAAGGATTTGGTAATTCATTACTAAAGAGATGTACCTTTCAGGGAATTTTGGTCGTTGCTACAAAATGAAAATGACTAGAGGCTTGACAAATACAGAGACTAGAGCAAATACATTTATTGAATGGACTATATTTCACGCATTTGTTTACGCGGCTTTACAGAACTCGAATTATAGATGAAAGAGGTAGACAACGAAATTAATAAGAAATGCATGAAGTATAATTAGTAGAATAATTACTAAGGAATAATAATAATTAATAATAAACTAACGGCAATGCTAAATTGAACTTCTAACACAGTACGTGCGATTACCAAATGAATGAAGTCAATTTAATAAAATAATTAGTTGTATCGTCTCTCAATTAATTTTAGTCTACAGAATAACGGAAGATTACCAGATACTTGTCCGAGATAAAATAATATAAGTTTAGTATATACTATATTTAAAAGAGCATACTTAGCAGTTAATACTTTAAAGCCAGTACTCGTAACTCATTACCCAATAAAAATAGAAAGTTAAAATCTTTTAAACGAGATTCAATTAATTCTTACTCTTTGCTACGCACATTCTAACCAATAAAATCAAATCCACCACAGTAAAATTCAAAATACAGAGACTTAATAGAATCCTACATAATAGCCCCACCAAGAAATAAAGAAAAAAAGCCATAATGATCTAACGAGAAAATTAATTTCCCGAGCGCCGTTCGATCAACCTACCGACGCGAAATTGGAGCGCGCGCGCTTCTACATTATAACATCGATTAATCCCCGAAGGTCTATAATATTACTCTATTATAACAGAGAGAGAGAGCAGGTCTCGGGGCAAAACATTTAACGGCGTGTCGCGTAAGCAGCTTGCCCGCGCGCCGAGATCGATACAATTACAAACGGCGCTCTGCAATCTGCATCCGCGACGAGACCTCGCCGCGGTGCCGTTGCAAGGCTGCTGTTGGCTTGCGTTTGGCGATTAACGGAAGGATGTTTTGCTCGCGTGCGGCTGATTTTGGTTGTCGATGAATTTTGTGGATTAGACGGGGAATTTGATTGAGGGATTGGTTGAGACATGAATCTGAGTGTTCGTGGGTGAATTCGTTTTTTGTGGACATTTTGATTCATTGTGAAAATATAAATTAGTACTGGAGTTTCTGGAGCAAAATTGGTACAACTAAAGTTTGTAGTCACTAAACTTGAGTCACTGAATGTTATCATAAAACTTTAAATTGACTTTAACAAATTGTCGCTGTAATACAATATAGTTGTTATAATAGGGGAGAACGGGGTATTGACGGTCACATGTGCAAACGTGCTTGTTATTTCTACTTTCAAATTGTTTATTTTTAACTTTAAATAATTATTCTATTAGTTTAAACCATTAACTTTAAATATTTCTTGTTGGTTTGATATAAAAATTTAAGATATCGAAACTATAAGCCTAAATAAAAAAAGTATTCTGACCGGATTTACCCCACATCAAAGGGTAATAGCAGTCAGCCTTGGTACAATTCCGGTCACTATTAAA
Organism: Gastracanthus pulcherrimus; assembly: GCA_949152435.1. Taxonomy (NCBI): domain Eukaryota; kingdom Metazoa; phylum Arthropoda; class Insecta; order Hymenoptera; family Pteromalidae; genus Gastracanthus; species Gastracanthus pulcherrimus. Next base: position 175,047,883 of record OX424573.1, on the reverse strand, counting down.
CAGGTACTTTTATAGGTGAAAAATTACTTTAAATAAATTATATGAACATTTATATGATCAGTCGCATTATTATTCGTACTTACACAGTGAAATATGTAACTGTTCAATCGAAAACCCTTAAACTTAATCAGCCAGTGGCCGGCATTACCCCGTTCTCCCCTAATATATCGTTGATATTAAAAACTTCCATTTAACATTAAAATAAAACAGTAAATTTAGCTTTAAAAAATACGGTATCAAGTACATTCCCATAAAGAAATAGTTTTTAAGAATTTAATTTAATCAATTTTCCAATGGCCCCAAAATTGTTAATATTGCGCATGAGCAATGTAACCTTATTGTAATCTCCAAACAATATTATCATGTACAATTGTGTCCGTTTTCGCATTATTTAGTCTCAGTTTTTCTTGTGGCTATGATGCGCGAAAATTATGTGCAATATTGAAACAATATTGAAGCCACGTGAACACTAGAGTTTTTAGTAACCATCGCCAATATATTCTGTCTTAGCGTTGCTTTCAAACTTATAACATGTACAATATAAAATAAGCACATACTTTCTTCAAGCATCATACTAATTCCTTCCTTAAAATTAAATTTAAAAATAAAACTAACCTCTTAATTCATTTTCCATAAAAACATACTACACTAAATCGCATTCTCCTATATCTCCGAAAAGCGCAATATCAAACATTCTCCGCTGCACACACACACAGCAAAGAAACGAGACACTAAAACCTCCCCGATAACGAGAAAATCGTGATTCCACCCTCTTCCGCGCGCGCGCGCGCATCGCGCGTCATTTCAGACACTAAAGTCGCAGCGGTATAATAACAGCGGGCCATGCCAGGCCGGATCCGGGCGCCGGGAGAACTGGATTCGGGGCTACTCGTCGGCCGTGTCCCGTATAGGCCAATAAAAACTAGCTTCGCTGGATGTTTCTCTCGCTTCCCCCATGCTGGCTCTTTTTTTCTCGAGAGTTTCTTTTTCTTTCGTAGGCAGTTCTATATTTGTAGTTTCATTCTCGCTCTTCGCGGGCGGTGCGTTGGGTTGGCTGGATAGAGAGGGGCTTTTTGGAAAATTCATGGAAGTTACTGATTTTTTTTGCTCTTTGATGAATGTAAATATGTATTTTGCAGTCAAGTGTTACAACGTGAAAGATGGGTTTTCTCATGAAATTTTAAAGGTACTTAAACTATATCCTGCACTTTAGTTTAGATAAAATTAATTCTTATAATAGAAGAAGTTTATTAAAAATTATCTACACTATTGTAGACAATTTTAAAGTAGAATACATATATGATAATCAAACATAGTAATTTCTTTACAAAGTATAACGTGCATTATACAACATAAAATCGTTTTTTTAAATAGTGGAGTTTGACGTTTCTTCTTAATACAATAAATTTTATATAAAATTGAAATATATTTATTATTTGTAAAGAATTAATAACGAAATAAACATGAAATCTAGCACTGATGAAAAATAGTGCAACAATAAAAAATTAATGTATAAATTCTTTGGACCTAGAACGTATTCAATACAAGCCATACGATAAGTTAAATTAAAAACCATTCGTTTTGAATTTTGGATATACCGATAAAGCTTATTTCATAATTATCACGTCACCGAACCATACCTTCTCTAATTTTGAAGTTAATAATTATTATAAAAGCAATGCCACGTCAAAGCTTAAACAAACGCATCAGCAGCCGCGTTTTTTTCATTCCGAGCATAAAAACCTTTTCCATCTCTAGAATCTCTCTCTTTTGCCGCGCGTCCCTACCTCCACACAATCGCTCGGATGCAAGGATATCGGCCGCGGGTTCTCCTTTTCGTTCGATGCTCCTCGAACGCAGAGTCGAGCGAGACAGAGATAGACCACGAGCGGCAGCAGCAGCAGCAGCTGTTCTGGGGCCGGTAATTCGTCTTTTTTTCTCTTCCCCTCTCTCTTTTTCTCTTTCTCTCTCTCTCTCTCTCTCTCTCTCTCTCTCTCTCTCTCTCTCTCTCTCTCGGTCAGCGGCCACCACCCGCTCTGCTCTCTTTCTGTATACATTTTCCCCCTTGCGCCTGCGCCTCTCGCCGAGCGCCATTTTTGTGTATCCTCCTTCTTTACATCTGGCTGCGAGAGGAAAAAGGCGCTTATTGCTGGATATTGATGAAATTTCGAAGGCTTTTGATGATGGATTGAGTTTTAGATGCTGACGTAGTGGACGTCTGATAGTATGATACTTTTTTGTTCAGTTTTGTTAATATTTAAATTTACTTAATATAAATCGACAACGAATTCTTAAAATGATTTTCTATACTTAATAATTTACACGTTCTAATAGATACTAAACGTTTCTTTCAGAATAATTATTAGGAAAATACGATGAAGTCATAAAATTGTCATCTTTAAACTGTTTAAAGAAATATAATGACTTTATAATTTAATTTAAAAAGTTGGTTTTCTTACTAAATCAATTTTTATTTTTCTTATCTTTATATATATTATTAATAGTTTATCTTGTTAAAAACAAAGTAAACTGTTCAGTAATGAGTAAGTAAGTAACCAAGAGTTTATAAAATGACATGGTTGTAAATCTTTGTAGAATAAATTAGTTAACAACTCCTTTTCATTACATGGATTGTACAGGTCTTAAAATCTTCGTAATACTGATCACTTTGCTACGATGATTCTCCCCCAAACAAATGCAATTGAAAACCGAATTTTCGCGTAATTTTCCTCCACGCAAGAAAAGGAAAAAGCTTTTTCCCTTGACCGCCGACGCGACACAAAGCGCGCAAAGCAAAACTGCCACCCACCATCAAGCTTCCTCGACGCACTTTGCAACGGATTTCCAACGCGCTGTTTGCTCTTCTCTCTCTCTGTCTCTTGCGTGCGCGCGTTATTACTTTCCTCCCTTTGTCGTTCGCTCGTGTGTTCCTTCGCTCTCTCTCTCCGCGCGATTTTTGTTCTCGTCGGGGGATTCCGTTTCGGATTTTTCTTCAACGTGACGAGGGAGATTGAAGGATCGAGATGCGAAAAGTGTCGCGCAAACAGATAGAGAAAGAGAGAGAGATATTCCGGATTCGAGAGTTAACGATGTTTTCGTTCGATGACGTCTGGGATTCTTCAAAGTGTAAACAATGTGTGTGTGCGATTGTAAATGACGAAGGATCGAAGGCTTCGTTCTGTTATTGGATTAGGATTGTAGGTTGGATGGGATTTCGAGTTTGATCAAATAGATATTCATCGGTGTTGTTGTGTTTGGTTATTGAATTTTAGATGTAGAATTTGATTGGAGAGATTCTATGACTGGTTGGTAGTTGGTTGTTGAATAAAACGATACTAAGGTAAAAGCACCAGTACCTGGACAAATCAAAAATTGGGACCTATAGTGGGACACGGACGAAAAATGACTGTTTTCATAAAAAATACAGTCATAAATCGTTATAGTAAAATGTTGTATCTATTGTGTAGAGTATCAACTATTCAAATAAACATGAATTATTCCAACTCTGCGGCAGAAATTATATTCAAAGCTTTTACTAAAAATGTGTTCTGAGCAGGATCCTAGAGTAACGATGGGCGCTACTGAATCGTGCAGATTTGACTTAATCCCGAGGATTGAGTTTTGCATTCAAAAGAAATATTTTAGTCTACCAGATCAAGTTAATGTTTTTATCAATAGATGACACGCTCACGAATACGATTAAAGTTGTATTTAGTGAAAACAATAATTATTTTCTGTACAATTAGGTGTCCTAGTTCTGGTTCCATAGTTTTGCGAGGGAGCAGTAGTGGGACACTCAAAATATACAAATTATAATTAGATTCAGTGACTGAAAACTACTTTAGAGCTTACTAAACAAGATATTAAATAACAATCAGTAATGTCAACTGGAATGAATTTCGGAAATAGTGGATTTTGGAAATCTATAACTTTTGCTTGGGAGGTGTAATCCTATAACCTCAAAAAGTGGGGTTACAGGTCTCTGTTTATCAATTTTTGTGATTTTTAATTTGCCGATTCTTATCAAACTACAAAAGCATGTAAATCAATTAGTATTATCGAATAAATTGAGAAAATGAGCTTATTTCTATTTGTCTGCAGAACGGTAACGAATAAAGCTACTTAATAACTGTCCCAGTATTGGTGCCAATTGCTTGTCCCAGTACTGGGTCAACTCGAAACATCGTGTCCCACTACTGCAGCCAGGAACTATTTTATTAAAACCACTATTTATTCGCATAGAAAAGGTTTAAAGAAAACATTTTTTTCTTCAATCGATAGGAAATCTCCCGGGCTACACGATAATACTAATATATTTTTTTAATTTTGCTATCAGATTTCAGAATTTAAGTCTTTCTAAAGGGCATCCCAAAAGTGTCCCAGTACTGGTGCTTTTACCTTATTATATATTAGTAATTTATTAGCGTGTAAGCACCGACGATAAGGACGGGTTGTTTAACAACACAGTAACACTCACACTTACACAGCACGCTGTAATTTAATACTGCAAAAAATAATAATTCTCAGCAACACAATTTTTACATTCGATCATTTCATCCGTAGGGTCAGATAAAGTACATAACGTAACAATCTACAGTATCATTTTAATTTCAGCTACATTCTTCATTTTGATTATCTTTAAATAAATCGTCGATTCACTTAATTCTAACGCACTTTTAACAGCCTATTAAAAAGAAACCTACGTAACTTATCACCGTAGTTACTCGCAATGCCCATCGTCAAAATTAATTTCAACTCGCGCTATCTCACTAAATTCCTCCCGGAACCTTCAACGCATCCAAACCTCCCAAAAAGATCTAAAAATACCGTGTTATACCCCTGCACTCGGCCATCAGCTGGCGCGACGAGCGGCGGGGGCCGGGACGGAACGAAAGATAAATCGAGTACATCGACGCAGCCTCTATATATCCTTCCTTCGATTATACAGACCACGGCGTAGTCGCGCGGAGGGGAAGAGTGGGACCGATCTATGCGCCCGATAAAGCCGCAGTACACTACAGCCGCAAGAGATCGGGCCGGCATTTAACGCGGGGTTACGCAAGACTATGCTTTTTTACGACTCGTGGGCATTGGGGAGCGACTTGCGTCGTCGCAGTCGACGGGAACGGGGATGGGGTGATAGGATGTCGAGGATGATGGCGATGGTCGAGCGATTTGTGCAGTGTGATTTTTAACCTTATTTGATGGAAAATTTTATTCGCTAAATACCTAGTAAAAACAGTTCATTCTTTTTCTCAATAGGGAACGGAAACACGTAGTTTTATTATAAGGAATCTATAATAATAACAAGAATAAGTTGGTTAATTTAAGAAACACTTATAGTATATAATAAGAATTTTTTTTATCACGCGTAACCATCTCATTTTTTGAGATTATGTTTTAATAGAAAAATATTTACTGAAAATAAGATAATTGTCAGACACTCTAATAAGAAAATATATTTCTTAAATTTGATGCATTTTATTTGAATAAGAATTTATTTTTATAGTAAAGAATCCTTTTTGCAACTTAAAACACTCGTTTTTAAAGTGTATTATGTACACTGTAAAAGAGAAGAATGTGTTCGTAATTCATGTAACTGTAGAAAATCCTTCAAGTAATCTAAATTAACTCAACTTCTCAGCCAAAAATCCACGCCAGATACCGACAGACTTCGGAAACAAACTGAAACTTCTCCCTCAACTCGTTCCTTTTTTTTTTTCAACTCTCCGGAGTAACTTTGGCAGGTGAGACTCTCGCCGTCTTTCGTTATACAACACGCGAGCTCGCGGAACGCCACGAGGGATAAAAGGAGACAGACAGAAAATGAGCGGAAGGAGGAAGGACAATACTCTATCTCTCTCCTTCTCTTTCTCCGCTTTTGCTTTTTTGAAAGAGAAAAAGGAGAGGAATAGCCGAGCAGCGAACCTTTTCAACTTTTCGAGAGTATAGCGTGCACGCGCGCGACTCCTTTTCATTTTTGAACACACGTTGCCTGTTCTTCTGCCTTGTTTTCTTCGCTTTTTTTTCACTTACTTTTCTGGGAGAGAAAGTTTGCTCGACAAGGGTATTAGACTCCTTTTGGTTCTTGTTTTACGGTGCTTGACATCTTTACTTTATATTTGAATGTATTGTAAGAAGGTTTTCTAGATCTAAGTAAATATTTATTAAATTTTCTACCATTAAGTAAATTTTTATTGTCAGTGATGCTAAACTGGTTAAATAATAGTTTTATCGAGATATAATTTTTATTATCATTGCTTTTAGAATACACAAAACAACATTACGCCGAAATACTATCACATTCTATCATACACAAATGAAGCTACCCCCAAAAATTCTCCAAACTGCACTTTCCCCTCCCACTCACTCACACTCCTAAATCTCCCAGCCAAACTCCCATCGCACGACAGTGCGACACGCGAAAACAACAGCTCCGACATCGACCTATCTATCCCTCGTTCATCGTCATCGTACACACACTATCCATACGGCCATAACCACCGCGAGCGAGCGCCGAGGAGTAAAACGGCGCTGTCTACACGCTGTAACGAATACCCGCATTACACGGCTCTCTTGCGCGCGAGCGGTCAACTTTTATCGACGACGCTGCCGTATAAGCGCGTATCTTCCTCTTCATCGCGCGTGCTCGAATATATATATATATATATGAGGCGTATACGCGCGCGCTTTTCCGCTGTGGTGTTTTATTTTTGCGTGATGTGTGCACGTCGGGTGTAGTTGCGCATCGATTTTCTTGGGCCTTTGATGCTTCGGAGGAGGAGGGTTGCTTTTTGTTGGGGAAGTTTGTTTTGTCGATGAATTGTTTATTATTGCGCGTTTTTGTGGAGCTAGTGTGTATGAGAGAATACGAAGGGACGATGTTTTTTATGCGTTTTGATTTAGTACTTTTTGAGCGAATTGTTTGATTTGTGAGATAGTTTAGGTTCGTTCTTCTTCTTGCATAATTCTTATACAATGTTTTATTCTATGTAATAATTGTGTGTACGGATTTTAGCTATATTTAAATTATTCGATTATAAATAGTTTAGATGATGGGCGCACAATGCATAGTATTATTATTTAAGCACTAAAGATTCATATTTTAATAACTTTTTGAAATTAGAAAAAGATGTGTAATTTAAATCGTGTATTGAACATACAAATTCTGTCAATGAATCGATAGTGATAAAATCTTTTTCTTTAAATTAACATGAAGTTGAAGTTCGCACTGTTGCATTGCAACAAAATTCGTAAATTCGTAAGTCGTTCCAAAGTCCAATCAAAACGCCTTTAATGTATTAAATATCGTTGGAAAACATGTTCGCAACATGAATACATAAATCTAGAACCCTTAAACTACCCCTAACTAGGGGTTGAAAATATTCAGAAATTGCACGTGCCTTCCTCGATTTTTTACGCGTATGCTTATGCGAGTCACGAACTTTTCTCTGCGGATTATTGTTAAACAACCCAAAATGCACTCCCATGAATTTTTTTGGAAAGTTCGGAGGAAAGGAACACTTTCAAAATGGACGCCGTAAGTTTGTTGCACCTATCATTTATACTTTCATGATTTTTTAGGAGTGTGCTTATGAGAGTCACGAACTTTTCTCTGCGGATTATTGTTAATCAACCCAAAATACAATCCCATGAATTTTTTTGGAAAGTTCGGAGGAAAGGAACACTTTCAAAATGGCCGCCGAAATTTCGTTGCACGTGTCATTTATTCTTTCTTGATTTTTTAGGCGTGTGCTTATGCGAGTCACGAACTTTTCTCTGCGGATTATGGTTAATCAACCCAAAATACAATCCCATGAATTTTTTTGGAAAGTTCGGAGGAAAGGAACACTTTCAAAATGGACGCCGTAAGTTTGTTGCACCTATCATTTATACTTTCTTGATTTTTTAGGAGTGTGCTTATGAGAGTCACGAACTTTTCTCTGCGGATTATTGTTAATCAACCCAAAATACAATCCCATGAATTTTTTTGGAAAGTTCGGAGGAAAGGAACACTTTCAAAATGGCCGCCGAAATTTCGTTGCACGTGTCATTTATTCTTTCTTGATTTTTTAGGAGTGTGCTTATGAGAGTCACGAACTTTTCTCTACGGATTATTGTTAAACAACCCAAAATGCACTCCCATGAATTTTTTTGTAAAGATTGGAGGAGAGGAACACTTTCAAAATGGCGGTTGTGAGTTTGTTGCACGTGTTCTATAGCCTTCCTCGATTTTTTACGCGTATGCTTATGCGAGTCACGAACTTTTCTCTGCGGATTATGGTTAATCAACCCAAAATACAATCCCATGAATTTTTTTGGAAAGTTCGGAGGAAAGGAACACTTTCAAAATGGCGGTTGTGAGTTTGTTGCACGTGTCATTTATTCTTTCTTGATTTTTTAGGCGTGTGCTTATGAGAGTCACGAACTTTTCTCTGCGGATTATGGTTAATCAACCCAAAATACAAACCCATGAATTTTTTTGGAAAGTTCGGAGGAAAGGAACACTTTCAAAATGGCCGCCGTAAGTTTGTTGCACCTATCATTTATACTTTCTTGATTTTTTAGGAGTATGCTTATGAGAGTCACGAACTTTTCTCTACGGATTATTGTTAATCAACCCAAAATACAATCTCATGAATTTTTTTGGAAATTTCGGAGGAAAGGAACACTTTCAAAATGGCGGTTGTGAGTTTGTTGCACATGTCATTTATTCTTTCTTTATATTTTAGGCGTGTGCTTATGAGAGTCAAGAACTTTTCTCTGCGGATTATGGTTAATCAACACAAAATACAAACCCATGAATTTTTTTGGAAAGTTCGAAGGAAAGGAACACTTTCATAATGGCGGTTGTGCGTTTGTTGCTCGTGTTCTATAGCCTTCCTCGATTTTTTACGCGTGTGCTTATGCGAGTCACGAACTTTTCTCTGCGGATTATTGTTAAATAACCCAAAATGCACTCCCGTGAATTTTTTTGTAATGATTCACCTTGATTTTTTACCTCTCTAAGGTCACAAAACAAAAATACATTTTCGATGTAAAATTTTCCGCTCTTTTCAATTCCGGGATAAAAATTATGGGTTTCCATTTAAAAAAAATCAAGTTGACCTTGAAATAACCTTGAAGATCAAGTTCAAGGTTAAGTTCAAGGTCACCAATGTTTGACCCCCTTTACCCTTGTCAACTTCTAAAAAATCAAGAAAGTATAAATGATAGGTGCAACAAACTTACGGCGGCCATTTTGAAAGTGTTCCTTTCCTTCGAATTTTCCAAAAAAATTCATGTGTTTGTATTATGGGTTGATTAACCATAATCCGCAGAGAAAAGTTCGTGACTCGCATAAGCACATGCCGAAAAAATCAAGAAAGAATAAATGACATGTGCAACAAACTCACAACCGCCATTTTGAAAGTGTTCCTTTCCTCCGAACTTTCCAAAAAAATTCATGGGATTGTATTTTGGGTTGATTAACAATAATCCGTAGAAAAAAGTTCGTGACTCTCATAAGCACACTCCTAAAAAATCAAGAAAGTATAAATGATAGGTGCAACAAACTTACGGCGGCCATTTTGAAAGTGTTCCTTTCCTCCGAACTTTCCAAAAAAATTCATGGGATTGTATTTTGGGTTGATTAACCATAATCCGCAGAGAAAAGTTCGTGACTCGCATAAGCATACGCGTAATAAATCGAGGAAGGCTATAGAACACGTGCAACAAACTCACAATCGCCATTTTGAAAGGGTTCCTTTCCTCCGAACTTTACAAAAAAATTCATGGGATTGTATTTTGGGTTGATTAACAATAATCCGTAGAGAAAAGTTCGTGAATCTCATAAGCACACTCCTAAAAAATCAAGAAAGTATAAATGATAGGTGCAACAAACTTACGGCGGCCATTTTGAAAGTGTTCCTTTCCTCCGAACTTTCCAAAAAAATTCATGGGTTTGTATTTTGGGTTGATTAACCATAATCCGCAGAGAAAAGTTCGTGACTCTCATAAGCACACGCCTAAAAAATCAAGAAAGAATAAATGACACGTGCAACAAACTCACAACCGCCATTTTGAAAGTGTTCCTTTCCTCCGAACTTTCCAAAAAAATTCATGGGTTTGTATTTTGGGTTGATTAACCATAATCCGCAGAGAAAAGTTCGTGACTCTCATAAGCACACGCCTAAAAAATCAAGAAAGTATAAATGATAGGTGCAACAAACTCACAACCGCCATTTTGAAAGTGTTCCTTTCCTCCGAACTTTCCAAAAAAATTCATGGGATTGTATTTTGGGTTGATTAACCATAATCCGCAGAGAAAAGTTCGTGACTCTCATAAGCACACGCCTAAAAAATCAAGAAAGAATAAATGACACGTGCAACAAACTCACAACCGCCATTTTGAAAGTGTTCCTTTCCTCCGAACTTTCCAAAAAAATTCATGGGTTTGTATTTTGGGTTGATTAACCATAATCCGCAGAGAAAAGTTCGTGACTCTCATAAGCACACGCCTAAAAAATCAAGAAAGAATAAATGACACGTGCAACAAACTCACAACCGCGATTTTGAAAGTGTTCCTTTCCTCCGAACTTTCCAAAAAAATTCATGGGATTGTATTTTGGGTTGATTAACCATAATCCGCAGAGAAAAGTTCGTGACTCTCATAAGCACACGCCTAAAAAATCAAGAAAGAATAAATGACACGTGCAACAAACTCACAACCGCCATTTTGAAAGTGTTCCTTTCCTCCGAACTTTCCAAAAAAATTCATGGGATTGTATTTTGGGTTGATTAACCATAATCCACAGAGAAAAGTTCGTGACTCGCATAAGCATACGCGTAAAAAATCGAGGAAGGCTATAGAACACGTGCAACAAACTCACAATCGCCATTTTGAAAGGGTTCCTTTCCTCCGAACTTTACAAAAAAATTCATGGGATTGTATTTTAGGTTGATTAACAATAATCCGTAGAGAAAAGTTCGTGACTCTCATAAGCACACTCCTAAAAAATCAAGAAAGTATAAATGATAGGTGCAACAAACTTACGGCGGCCATTTTGAAAGTGTTCCTTTCCTCCGAACTTTCCAAAAAAATTCATGGGATTGTATTTTGGGTTGATTAACCATAATCCGCAGAGAAAAGTTCGTGACTCGCATAAGCATACGCGTAAAAAATCAAGAAAGAATAAATGACACGTGCAACAAACTCACAACCGCCATTTTGAAAGTGTTCCTTTCCTCCGAACTTTCCAAAAAAATTCATGGGATTGTATTTTGGGTTGATTAACCATAATCCGCAGAGAAAAGTTCGTGACTCGCATAAGCATACGCGTAAAAAATCGAGGAAGGCTATAGAACACGTGCAACAAACTCACAACCGCCATTTTGAAAGTGTTCCTCTCCTCCAATCTTTACAAAAAAATTCATGGGAGTGCATTTTGGGTTGTCTAACAATAATCCGTAGAGAAAAGTTCGTGACTCTCATAAGCACACTCCTAAAAAATCAAGAAAGTATAAATGATAGGTGCAACAAACTTACGGCGGCCATTTTGAAAGTGTTCCTTTCCTCCGAACTTTCCAAAAAAATTCATGGGTTTGTATTTTGGGTTGATTAACCATAATCCGCAGAGAAAAGTTCGTGACTCTCATAAGCACACGCGTAAAAAATCGAGGAATGCTATAGAACACGTGCAACAAACGCACAACCGCCATTTTGAAAGTGTTCCTCTCCTCCAATCTTTACAAAAAAATTCGTGTGAGTGCATTTTGGGTTGTTTAACAATAATCCGTAGAGAAAAGTTCGTGACTCTCATAAGCACACTCCTAAAAAATCAAGAAAGTATAAATGATAGGTGCAACAAACTTACGGCGGCCATTTTGAAAGTGTTCCTTTCCTCCGAACTTTCCAAAAAAATTCATGGGATTGTATTTTGGGTTGATTAACAATAATCCGCAGAGAAAAGTTCGTGACTCGCATAAGCACACGCGTAAAAAATCGAGGAATGCTATAGAACACGTGCAACAAACGCACAAACGCCATTTTGAAAGTGTTCCTCTCCTCCAATCTTTACAAAAAAATTCATGGGAGTGCATTTTGGGTTGTTTAACAATAATCCGTAGAGAAAAGTTCGTGACTCTCATAAGCACACTCCTAAAAAATCAAGAAAGTATAAATGATAGGTGCAACAAACTTACGGCGTCCATTTTGAAAGTGTTCCTTTCCTCCGAACTTTCCAAAAAAATTCATGGGATTGTATTTTGGGTTGATTAACCATAATCCGCAGAGAAAAGTTCGTGACTCGCATAAGCACACGCCTAAAAAATCAAGAAAGAATAAATGACACGTGCAACGAAATTTCGGCGGCCATTTTGAAAGTGTTCCTTTCCTCCGAACTTTCCAAAAAAATTCATGGGATTGTATTTTGGGTTGATTAACAATAATCCGCAGAGAAAAGTTCGTGACTCTCATAAGCACACTCCTAAAAAATCAAGAAAGTATAAATGATAGGTGCAACAAACTTACGGCGGCCATTTTGAAAGTGTTCCTTTCCTCCGAACTTTCCTAAAAAATTCATGGGATTGTATTTTGGGTTGATTAACCATAATCCGCAGAGAAAAGTTCGTGACTCGCATAAGCATACGCGTAAAAAATCGAGGAAGGCTATAGAACACGTGCAACAAACTCACAACCGCCATTTTGAAAGTGTTCCTCTCCTCCAATCTTTACAAAAAAATTCATGGGAGTGCATTTTGGGTTGTTTAACAATAATCCGTAGAGAAAAGTTCGTGACTCTCATAAGCACACTCCTAAAAAATCAAGAAAGTATAAATGATAGGTGCAACAAACTTACGGCGGCCATTTTGAAAGTGTTCCTTTCCTTCGAACTTTCCAAAAAAATTCATGGGTTTGTATTTTGGGTTGATTAACCATAATCCGCAGAGAAAAGTTCGTGACTCTCATAAGCACACGCCGAAAAAATCAAGAAAGAATAAATGACATGTGCAACAAACTCACAACCGCCGTTTTGAAAGTGTTCCTTTCCTCCGAACTTTCCAAAATAATTCATGAGATTGTATTTTGGGTTGATTAACAATAATCCGTAGAGAAAAGTTCGTGACTCTCATAAGCACACTCCTAAAAAATCAAGAAAGTATAAATGATAGGTGCAACAAACTTACGGCGGCCATTTTGAAAGTGTTCCTTTCCTCCGAACTTTCCTAAAAAATTCATGGGATTGTATTTTGGGTTGATTAACCATAATCCGCAGAGAAAAGTTCGTGACTCGCATAAGCATACGCGTAAAAAATCGAGGAAGGCTATAGAACACGTGCAACAAACTCACAACCGCCATTTTGAAAGTGTTCCTCTCCTCCAATCTTTACAAAAAAATTCATGGGAGTGCATTTTGGGTTGTTTAACAATAATCCGTAGAGAAAAGTTCGTGACTCTCATAAGCACACTCCTAAAAAATCAAGAAAGTGAAATGATAGGTGCAACAAACTTACGGCGGCCATTTTGAAAGTGTTCCTTTCCTCCGAACTTTCCAAAAAAATTCATGTGATTGTATTTTGGGTTGATTAACAATAATCCGCAGAGAAAAGTTCGTGACTCTCATAAGCACACGCGTAAAAAATCGAGGAATGCTATAGAACACGTGCAACAAACGCACAACCGCCATTTTGAAAGTGTTCCTCTCCTCCAATCTTTACAAAAAAATTCGTGGGAGTGCATTTTGGGTTGTTTAACAATAATCCGTAGAGAAAAGTTCGTGACTCTCATAAGCACACTCCTAAAAAATCAAGAAAGTATAAATGATAGGTGCAACAAACTTACGGCGGCCATTTTGAAAGTGTTCCTTTCCTCCGAACTTTCCAAAAAAATTCATGTGATTGTATTTTGGGTTGATTAACAATAATCCGCAGAGAAAAGTTCGTGACTCTCATAAGCACACGCGTAAAAAATCGAGGAATGCTATAGAACACGTGCAACAAACGCACAACCGCCATTTTGAAAGTGTTCCTCTCCTCCAATCTTTACAAAAAAATTCGTGGGAGTGCATTTTGGGTTGTTTAACAATAATCCGTAGAGAAAAGTTCGTGACTCTCATAAGCACACTCCTAAAAAATCAAGAAAGTATAAATGATAGGTGCAACAAACTTACGGCGGCCATTTTGAAAGTGTTCCTTTCCTCCGAACTTTCCAAAAAAATTCATGGGATTGTATTTTGGGTTGATTAACAATAATCCGCAGAGAAAAGTTCGTGACTCGCATAAGCACACGCGTAAAAAATCGAGGAATGCTATAGAACACGTGCAACAAACGCACAAACGCCATTTTGAAAGTGTTCCTCTCCTCCAATCTTTACAAAAAAATTCATGGGAGTGCATTTTGGGTTGTTTAACAATAATCCGTAGAGAAAAGTTCGTGACTCTCATAAGCACACTCCTAAAAAATCAAGAAAGTATAAATGATAGGTGCAACAAACTTACGGCGGCCATTTTGAAAGTGTTCCTTTCCTCCGAACTTTCCAAAAAAATTCATGGGATTGTATTTTTGGTTGATTAACAATAATCCGTAGAGAAAAGTTCGTGACTCTCATAAGCACACTCCTAAAAAATCAAGAAAGTATAAATGATAGGTGCAACAAACTTACGGCGGCCATTTTGAAAGTGTTCCTTTCCTCCGAACTTTCCAAATAAATTCATGGGATTGTATTTTGGGTTGATTAACAATAATCCGTAGAGAAAAGTTCGTGACTCTCATAAGCACACTCCTAAAAAATCAAGAAAGTATAAATGATAGGTGCAACAAACTTACGGCGGCCATTTTGAAAGTGTTCCTTTCCTCCGAACTTTCCAAAAAAATTCATGGGATTGTATTTTGGGTTGATTAACCATAATCCGCAGAGAAAAGTTCGTGACTCGCATAAGCATACGCGTAAAAAATCGAGGAAGGCTATAGAACACGTGCAACAAACTCACAACCGCCATTTTGAAAGTGTTCCTCTCCTCCAATCTTTACAAAAAAATTCATGGGAGTGCATTTTGGGTTGTTTAACAATAATCCGTAGAGAAAAGTTCGTGACTCTCATAAGCACACTCCTAAAAAATCAAGAAAGTATAAATGATAGGTGCAACGAAATTTCGGCGGCCATTTTGAAAGTGTTCCTTTCCTCCGAACTTTCCAAAAAAATTCATGGGATTGTATTTTGGGTTGATTAACAATAATCCGCAGAGAAAAGTTCGTGACTCTCATAAGCACACTCCTAAAAAATCAAGAAAGTATAAATGATAGGTGCAACAAACTTACGGCGTCCATTTTGAAAGTGTTCCTTTCCTCCGAACTTTCCAAAAAAATTCATGGGAGTGCATTTTGGGTTGTTTAACAATAATCCGCAGAGAAAAGTTCGTGACTCGCATAAGCATACGCGTAAAAAATCGAGGAAGGCACGTGCAATTTCTGAATATTTTCAACCCCTAGTTAGGGGTAGTTTAAGGGTTCTAAATTTATGTATTCATGTTGCGAACATGTTTTCCAACGATATTTAATACATTAAAGGCGTTTTGATTGGACTTTGGAACGACTTACGAATTTACGAATTTTGTTGCAATGCAACAGTGCGAACTTCAACTTCATAAATTAACAGTAAATATTAGTTCTTAAAATACGATCAGGAATGTGTTATTTAAATAAACATAATAAATCTGGTGAATCAATATAATATAATCATAATATCTTTAATAATAACAATGGATCTTGGTAATCACGAAGTAGTTTGAGTGTACATAAATTGGAGGTGATTGATATAGTTTTTCAATTATGTCCTATAAGCAAAATAATCGAGTTCGAATGTCCTCTATTAGTTGATAGGAATAGGTATCAAAGTTAGGAGA
This sequence comes from Gastracanthus pulcherrimus, assembly GCA_949152435.1. Lineage (NCBI taxonomy): Eukaryota > Metazoa > Arthropoda > Insecta > Hymenoptera > Pteromalidae > Gastracanthus > Gastracanthus pulcherrimus. The sequence continues at coordinate 175,032,001 of OX424573.1, read as the reverse complement.
CTATATTATAAGTGATGCAGAAATGATCAATGATCTTACGATTATCTTATACAATAGACAATACATTAAATATTAGGTTTATTTAACTCATATGTAGCATGTTGAATAAAGGATATGGTTTTGGCTGCTTCGTAAGTCACGCGTAATTTTTCATAGGAAATAAACGTCAGTTTAGAATCTGAAAATACAACAAGATTCCTATTTCTACCCATCGATCAGTAATCACATTTAAAACAAAAGTAACCACAAAATAAAACAAGCTTACACCTCTGAATATTACACTAGCTACTAATATTTATAAATGACAATATTTAACACTTTCGATAGCAAACATAAGTAAGATTGAGCGATCAAATCTACTCAACACTCAAGCTCCACTGCATCATTCCCAAAACAAAGCGCATTCATCCCGAATTCTTAAAACAAAAGCCCACTTCTAACTAGGTCACATCCACCCCAACCCTTCCGCCCCTCCTCAATACCCAGAGTCTCGCACATGTGCCTCTTTATACACACTTCTTTTCGACGTTTCTCGCGCGGTCGGCTCTCGTGCCCTGCCAATTCGTTAATTAATGCTAACGAGACACACAGGCGGCCGACGCGTGCGTATATACAAGTGTATATAGACGCACGCACGGCCGACATCGGCGGCAAGTCGTGCGTGCGCGCAGCGCGACAAGGCGATATTCGTCGCGGGTATATAGTGTCTATTATTACGCGAGAAGGGGTATAGAGCGAGAGGGAGAGAGAAGAGATTCCGAGTCAATGGCCTTTGCCGCGAGGTCTTTTAAACGACGCGATGGGAAACATTGTAGGAGAGAGTGTTATATATGGGTAGAGTGGGTTTGGAGGGTATAGAGAGTATTGGGTATTTTTGGAGATGGACTTGGTTGAGGGGGGGATGCATTGAAGTTTTAGGAAATTCTTTAAACTTTAAGTAATAACGCGTGTCGAAATATTTTCTCACCTTAATTACGCACTAGTGAATATTTTTTAAACGCATTTTGGAAATGAGGGGCTGTGAATGTTTCAGTAAGGAAGTAAGTAAGTGGAATAAATAGTTTACTCGTGTGTATCTAATTTAAGTGGAATTCGAGAGCAGTTAAGAAGTATCTATTTCAAGTTTCAGACTCTCCGACAAAAACTATCACTGTTTCAGAAGTGATAGATTTTACTAGAGAATATCTAAAAGTACTAGAGTTTATCCGAAATTTGAAGCGCACAAGTATTCCTAAGGGACACACTTTAACTGCTAGAAAAATAATAACTCGTCCGAGTGTAGACAAACAAAATCGATAGCTCCATGACTCGAAAATCTATATTCATCTTTTCCAAAAGAAGTATTAAAATGAAGGACAGAAAAAGCCAAATAAAAAAGTATATAAGTAATTCATTATTATTAAAGAACTCAAGTCCAGCTCTCCTAAATAAGTAAAAGATTTTCCTCGCAAAGCCTAGACACACTCCTCGCCGGGGAGCTTAATACCGTATTACCACCGAGGGGTGCACTGCAGCAACTTCGAGCCCCGTCAGCTCTTTCTCTCTCTCTCTTATTCTCGGCTGAGCAGATAAAGCCCGGCGAGATCCCACGGGGTCCTTCCTTCTGGAATACGTTTACTCCGCGCTCTTCCATCTCCATAATTAACGATAAGAGGCGCGCCGGCGTCGCGGCAGACGGAATTTCGAATATAGGCGAGGACGCGACGCGACGGCCTCGCATATCATTGCGACCTGACGGATTGTCGCGTTTCTTTGGGAGGGTGTATATTAGGGAGGGAGAGGTGGGAGAGGCGATGATGTTTTGGGATGGGGGTAGGGGTTCCCATGAAAGAATTTGCCAGCAGTGATAGTTCGGGCTGATTCTGGCTGAATATTGTATGCCGGTAAATTATTTTATAGCACACTAACCTCAAAATGCCAACTTTATTGTCGATTTTGAGGTTGTTGTGCTATAAAATATCGTATGAGACTGTTGTGGGAGGTGTTTTTCTACCTTGCTCGATTTTCTCACTCGCTTCGCTTGTGCGAAAACCCTCGAGCAAGGTAGAAAACCATCTCCCACAACAGTGTCATAATATACTATTTCGGTGCTGAACCAATTAAGGGATTATATCGTTTTGATAAGAATGGGCCAGTAAAAAGAATCGACGTTGGCCCGAAAAACGTCTCAGAGTCGGTGCAATACTTTTTGCCGATATTGAAAGAAAACAAAACATCGCGAAATCGTCAAGCGTAACTTAACCTACTTTTTAGGCTAGTTTTTAACAAAATATTAATTTAATGTACGATTTCTAAGCTTAGGTGAAATTTTCGGCCACGCAATAGTAAACTGTAGTTATGATTATTACACTAAACTTTGAGTGAAGTGTCTCGCGTGTGCCTAAAAATTTATATTTCTTGTACAATTTTGAATATATCAAGAAGAAAAGTGTTGTACTGGCCCGTTCTTATCATACCCGTTATATCTCAGTGCTGGACCTCTAACATTTGCAAGTACTGGTAGTGCCGGCAACTAATACTCGAACAGTATTCTGCCGAGAGTAAATTCTTCCATGGGTTAGTGCTCGTGTGGTAGAAAACTGCGTAGGTTTGTGTATAGGTGGTAGATGGGGAAGTTGGGTGATTTTTCGGGTGGATGAATTACATACGAATTGGGTGATTATTGTTATCTCTTACTGTACAGTTGTAAGTAACTTGATAGGGACACGTGTGACAAGGGTGTAATGCGCCTTAACTTACCGATACATTGTTTTATCATTTTTTAATACGAGGAAGATTATAAATATTGTTTTGAATAAATAGTAAAAGCTTTGTAGAGATTTCATACCCTATAGTTGAAACATTACCGCTTATTGGCCAAGAAATAATCATTTTTTGTCTAAAGGAACAGTTTCTGGTTCAGAAGTGTTTTATAAAAGGGCATATTTCTATCGGGAATGTGTAAAATTGGAACTGTTACTGCCAATGCAATAATCTGTATATTAAAATGCAGTATCGTATAATGGGGCTATTTTTCACCCATACTTGTTTTTAATTTAAATGTATTATATGAATAAATACAGAGCTGAAACTTTTGCAACCGTATATATTTTACGACTACACACTAATTGCAAGAGTGCTATTATTTGCAATACAATGAAAACCAGCAGTTTAAAAAAAACAAAGTGTACAAAGCAGCCCTAGGTACTGACCCGTAATAACATCAGCGTCCACTCCAAAAAATCTAATAAAAGAAGCACAGAGACTTGTAAATTCAGGCACTCAATAAAGAAAAGAGAAATTGTCTTCAAAATCCTAACGAAAGGACCGCGCCAAGAGTCATGTCATTCGCACAGAGATCCTATTAGCATAAGCCGGGGGATAAAACTCGATCTTCCTTCTTTCATCTTCTCCCGGCGAAAGGGTTAAAGAGGCATCGCGTGCCGCGCGCGCGCGCGGAAGCAGGATCAGAGAAAGAGAGAGTCTCGTGCGGCGCGCGATTAAACTTTCATACGCGAATATTTCGAGCATCGCTGAACTCGCGTGAGAAGAGTCGAAACGCGCTGGGCACGTGAGTGTTATTGCTTTGGAGCTCTGACTTTTGAAGTCGCGACGTATCTTTTATATAGCGTTATACAATATTGAGGCTCGGAGGTTGGATTAAAATCTGAAAATTAATATAAATATTTAGTGCTTACGGAAAATAGCGTACTTTTAGGTGTTGGTTATTTATAGATACTTGCAAAAATTGTAGGTGTAATTAAGAATGTTTACTTTCGCCAAAAATTTTATAACACGTCGTTCTTTTGAAGAAAGATATTATACATGCGCTAAATATAAAAGTTCCTCCTCTTCAAATCAGTTAACAATACGCAAACAAATTATAATAGTAACATTTATTAAAATTTTTTTTAATTCCTTCATATACGTACTAAAAAAATAAGATATTGGCTAAATCTAACTTTTTTAAATTCCCCTTAGTTTATTCGTTAGTTCTGAAGATTTCTTTAAATTTTTAGTCCAATTGGTTCATAATCAAGCAACGCATGTACGTTAATGCTAAAAGTTGTATTTGAAGGTCGCCAAGTATTATGGACCATCAGAAAAAGATAAATGATCTCTACACTTCTTAAAGTGCCTTTAAAATTACTAATTTATGGGGGAAAAATGTTGACAGTGAAGATGAAAAAGCGAAAAAAAAATTAATTTCAATACAGGTTTGACTCATTAAAGATAAATTGACACTATCGAATCATTGTACTTTTTATTACACTCGCAACTTTAATATATACTGCTGTAAAGTATAATATCAAACGATGTAAAAGAAGAAGTACGAAACTTATTAGTTCTTCACTGCTTTAACATTCTCCTTATTGCCTTCATACTCGGCATTATTCAAAGCCTAAATGTTTACGCGGAAAAACTCGAGAAACGCTGCACAGCAGCCGTAGAGCGCTAAAAAAGAACAAAGAAGTAAGTAAGTAAATAATAATAAGAAGAACAGAGCTATATCTAGCCGGGGAAGCTTCTTTTGTGAGAGTGTAGCCAAGAGAGAGAGAGAAAGGAGAAAAGAAAACGAATCGAGAAAACGATTTAGAAGTTTATGGCGGCGAGTTTTAAAACTTTGGAAGCGCCGTTACCGCTCTCATTTGTATTCAAAAGCGCGTCGACGCTGCCTTCTTTTTTTCTTCTTTTTGTTTTTTCGTCGACGCTCACGCGCGCGCGCGCGTTAGCATATGAACGGACGGATCGAGTCGACGATTTCCGAGAATTGGGGGGGGGGGGGGGGGGGGAGGGGTCTGAAAAAGCAGACTGCGTGCAGCAGCAGCAGCACATCGATTTACGGAATCTCGGTATGTAATAATGCACGGGAAGGAATCTCGCGATGGCACTGTAACTGCATCCAAATGTTTATTTTATGTAGTTCATGCTGGACTTTGTCGTTTTTATCGTGCCTTCTACAAATTACTTAGGTACCTACTTCTTGTTTCGTTTGAGTATATGTTTATCGAGATTTACCAGCGGTACATGAAGAAAAATAAAATGTTAGAATCGCTTTTTAGAACGCACTATAATATAGTGTTAAAGCTATCTTAGTTTTTAAAGAGCGCGGACCTCGATGAGAGACCTAAAAATGAGTTTTAGATTTATTGAAAGCTGTTAATATTAAAAATAAAAATGTATAGATAACTGACTTTTATTTTAGATAGCATTACCGTGCGTAGAATCAAAATAATTTATTCATTACATTGTTTACTTTTTATTGTTGTCCGTTTAGTATGGACTTAAATAACAGATAGAATAACCTCAAAAATACAATCCTTCAAAACTTATGCTTTCGAATGCTATTTCCAATTCTGATCTAAATTCAGAAAAACTTTACTATAACAGTATTAGGATTTCTACGAAACTACGCTTCTAGTACACGAATGGAATGCAAACGCATAACATAACCTCAAAACAACAATCCCTAAAAACGTACACTTCCTTCTAATCATCCGTAACCAACCAAATTCATTAAACTCACTGACTGCACGCAAACAACTCCCGAAAAGAGTACCTCTTCACCAGAACCACGCGACAAAGTCAAATTCGTTAGACGCGACCTGCCGATAAAGCTCGCAGCCAGTCAAAGGCGTATAGTCGACGTCAAAGCGCAAACGCGAGTATTACTCACTCACTCACTCACTGTGTGTGTGTGTGCGTGCCTGCGTAAGCACGCGCGGTAACGGTTCGTGTGTATCTCTCGCCGAAAGTGAGTTTACCTTTACGCATCGGTGATTACCCCGCGAGATGCGCAGTGCATTGCACTCATCGCCCGCGCGCTGCGGGGCGTTTGAATGCTGCAGGCGAGCGGGGAATCGAAGCGATTTTTTTTTCTTTCGAAGCGCGATAAGGATGAAACGTGTGTTTTGGATAGTTTTTAAAGGAACGCGTTGCGTGGCATTTTGTGTTTTTAATTGAGATAGAAAAGGAAGCCATTTTATATTTTATTGATACTTTTAAGGGAGTGTTTTTCGCCATACTTCAGAATTATCAGAATCAGTTCTTAATTAGTAGATATAGCCTTGTTTAACATTAATGATGTAAAAATTCTGTAAATTTGTTTTTAGATCGATTCAATAACTTGTATCTGAGATTTAACAAAAATTGCTTGTTAAAATATGTATAAAACTTTTTTGTGTGATTTTTTGTTCCTGTAGGTTATGCTAGTTTTTCTATACTATTTTAGTAATATTATTTACTTTATCGAGCGTAACATTGAGTTTTATGATTTATAACTCCTTTTCTATAGAAACTCCCTTGAAAGAATCGAACACTGAAAAAATTCTGTATGTTTTTTAGCAAAGGTTAATAATCTTTAATTATATTAAAAAGCAACCCATAATGATTAAAATCTAAGATTTATGTCTATATATTGCAATAATATTCCGCGGAGAATAACAAAAAAAAAAGTTTTCCGTATTTGCCGGTAATAGGAAAAGGGGCGGGGTTAACATCACTTTAAAATTCTAATCAGACTAAAAATCTGAATTCCCTACTCCTTAAAACAACATATTTTCTTACAGCATTAAAAAGCCCTCTATTTCAAAATACTTACACTTCTAAGTCTATAACCACATCATCCAAGAAACCTTCTCTCCCCTTCCAAAATATCCCGGAAAACATAAAATAGCGATCATCGACAACGTCAATAACCCCCCATAATAAGGTGTACATCGCGTCGAAACGGCCGGACCGTATATATATACATATATATATATATATATATATATATATATATGTATAAACGACTTCTCTTCCGTACTTTCGGGAGGGCGAATTTCGCGAGCAGGGCGAGTAGGAACAAACGCGAGAGTCTCTCTCTCTCAGGATTTCCGTTTAATCAATAAATTCCGCTTGCGCTCCGACGGACGCACGCGGCGATGCGACGGCAGAGAGGCTTTTGTCGCGCGCGACCCGCTCGACGGGACGAAATATACTGGGATAGTCGCGCGCATAGAAAATATCGTACGGGGGGATATGGTAGGTGCATTTTTAATAAAAATATTTTCGAGGTGTGTGCGCGTGTGTGTGCGGTTGAATATTTAGCAGGTTAACGTGTGAGAGGAGACAAATGGTGTGAAGGGTTTGTTTATTGTTCGGATTTGTTGGAAAATTAGAGTTTGAAGGGTAAATCTTGCGCTATCGTCACGGAATAAACTTCACTGAGAGAATACATCGGTCAGACTTGCTGAACTGTTGGGTAGTTTTGACCGAAGTGAGTTCGGTAGTATGTATAAGGCAAGAATAGCGGAACAAGTTCGGCAGCTGAGTCTCCGTAACCTCACTTTTTCACAAATAATCAATATTTTAATGAATTTCTTATTTTTTTCTTACTCTAACCTTTTTATATATGATTAGTTAGTCTAAGTTACATTTTCGATGTTCTACTTTAACCTTACCTCTGTTTTACCTTATGACAAACGTGATAATGATGCTACAATAAAGCGCATCACCACACATCCGGCAAAACAGCCGAACTGTTCCGCAGTTTTGACCGAACTCCTCAGTAAGAATGACAGACTATGGCCTCCGCAAACTTAGCAATGCGACTTCGGCAAGCCTAACTGAACCATTCTCTCAGTGTATTTAGCTGGAATAGAGAAAAATGTTGCCGAAGCAGTGGTTAATCAGTGTTATACACTGAGAGAAAGGATTCCTTGTGGCAAATGAATCGTGTACTTGGGAAATCGAATTCTCACGTACTTGCCGCAAATGTTGAATTCTTAATAGTTAAGAACTCGAACTTGATAAAAGTCTGCACGAGTAAGATAGACATACCGAGTACGAAAGGTTATTTGACGATACTCTAGCATATAATGATGATTTTCAAGCATTAAAATATAAAAAGATCCTACACGTAGACATAATCGTGGCAGATGAAAACTTATACTAACATGTAACGGTCATACAAACATCTTAGAAATATGAAAAATTCAGTTAACCGTAAAGTCAGGCGGTCAGCCGTTGACAAGCGACTCAAGTACTCAGTTCTTAACTATTAAGACGATGCGTTTAACTGTTAAGAAATATTCTTGGCCGCAAAGAATCCTTTCTCTCAGTGCAATTGGGACGGTATTTATCTAAAATAGGTATGTACTCTACGTTTTTTAGTATTTTATTATTTTTCGTTTTAAAAATATAATACACCTAAGTCAAGTTATAATAAAAAGTTAAATAACTTTTCTTACATAGTATGTGGGAGTTTAAAACTTAACAGTAGTACTTTATAAAACAATAGAAGAACTATTTCTGAATAACAACACGTATGTAATAAGAGAAATTATACAGTAAAAATTACCGTGTACTACACTGGAAACAAATATAAAATACAAAAAATGGAATATTCCTAGTAAGAAAAGGTAAAAATATGTAATTCTACCATACCATGAATGCTTATTTTTTCCATAAATATATCAATTTTCATTAAAAAAAGTCGAATGGGTCCCAATGTACAATTGGTAAAACTCGCCGCATAATGCAGTAGAAGAAATAAACTCCGCTCGCGTAAAAAAGAAAAGAAACTTCCCAGTACCGGTCCCTCTATCACCCAGTACCTACAAATCACCCTTTACGAAACAAAGTAGCCTCTCCCTCCCTCCCCGCGCGGCTCCTCTTTCTCGCGATTCTAAAATCGCCGCCGCGCCCCTGCCATTTGCCATCCGCAAACTCGATACTCCCTTACAGGCGCTACGCCGGGGCACAATAGAGCGCTCTCGTCGCCCGGAACTTTTGCACCTTCCTTCCTCCCGTGCACTGTTACACGCACGCGCGCGCGATAGCGATAGAGACTTCGTAGGAAGTCCCACGTGAGAAAAATCGCTCGAGGGACGCGTGCGTGACGCCTCTCTCCTCTTTTTTTTTTCCCCCCGGCGAACTCAAAACTCGTTCTTAACGGAATTTTCGACAAGGTTAGGCTTTCAGAAGGGAGAGAGAGAGAGACCGCTCGTTCGTTCGGTCTTTTTTTTTTCCGTCGGGGAGGCGAGGGCAAGTGCGAGCTGCGCGAGTACGGGACCCTTCCGTGTGTAAGGTAGAGAGAGGTGCTTCCTATATGGGTTTTGTGATATAACGCGTGGAGGATAGTTGGCGAAGTTGAGGGGTGCAGGGTGGAAGGAGTTGGTGACTTTTGGGAGGAATTGGGTTTTAGTTTTGTTGGAAGTGTGGAGTGAACAATGTAGCTTCAGTGGAGATCAAGTGAGGAAGTTAAAGATTCATTTAAAGCGTTCCATGTCAAATTTACCTTTGGTATTGACACTTATGACTGCAGAAGGCAATGAAATTTTAATGCTTTCAATTTTTTTAAACTAATTTTAAGATGATAAAATTATTTTTGACAAATATAACTATAATATTCATTCGCAGTTTATTACTAGATGCTATAGATTTCAAATTCTTATCTATAATTCTTGACTCTATCGCTTTTCTTCAATTATTTAATATGATTCCTGCAGACTTTTTAATTCAGCTAAATAATTTAAAAAGTCATTTAAGATTTTAATTTCTTTCGTTATACATTTAGCGTTTTCAAAATTCGGTACCTAATTAATTATAAAACTACGGTTTCAGATATACCAATAGACAATTTTTATCCAAAAAATACAAAATTAATAACTCATTCTTTTAGTTAGGTTTACAAAATGTAGATTAATTCATTGTTTTAAAAGAATAAATAAGTCATTTTCCGTTACCCTGGTAGAAAGTTAGTTAGAATGTCTGGTTAGCTTATTAATTATTAGCCAGATTAATAAGTTATCAATAAGCCAAATTATAGCAAATACCTGGCTAAAATCTGCTTAAGAGTAGTACGCTTTAAGCAAGTTCGTAGTATGTCTGCAAAACTAACCTAAATATATTTTGTTTCCACAATTTATTAATTTTTAAAAATATACTTTATTATACTGTATTGAATGTTGAGTATATTATGACGCCAATATAAATATTTTATCAACAAACAGCAACTTACGACCATATAGACATACGTATATGCAATACTAAAAGTATTTGATAAATATAATTATTTCCCATTCAAAAATTAATCAATCATAACTTAGAAAACAAAATTTTTGTGATTTTTGACAAAAATAAAATTTTTTTAAAAATGTTTATTGTAAAACTACAAATATTTGTTTACCAATTATTTCTCAAAAATTCTTCAAAATTTACATTATCTGTTTCTACTATTATTTTTAAAGTAACAACCATTATATGACTACATGCTTTACATTATTAATAATATACATTTCTTTAATAAAGACATTTCAACTATACTAGGAACTTTCTTTTTTTTGTGTGATAATAATACTTTTTAAATGCACGCGTCATTATGTAAACAAGTAACCTAAGCTCCAATACTACTAGACATTAAAAGTACATTTTAAATTTTAATTTAGTAAAATAATCAATGTAATATGACTACAAGTGCCTATTATTTCGATTTTTATAAAACTGCTATTATTTCCATTATTAATTACTATATATAAATTACTTATTTTATCAACTTTATATTAACTAGAATATTAAGCAGAATCTAGCTAGAAATTAGCTTTAAAAGCATGTCGTTTTTAACTGATTTCTAGCTAATTCCTTAACCAGAAATAAAGCAGATTTTGGAAATCTAGGTAATATCTGGCTAGTAACCAGCTTAAATTTCCACCAGGATACCTGTATTCTTTTTCAAAATAAAAGAAATTCTTCATGTTGACATCAACCAAATATCAATATCTACAGTAAAAACCATACTATCATTTTCTATTCCTAGAAAATACTATACAACCGCATTTCACCTTATTACCCAAATGACAAATACCAAAAAGGCACTTCCTAACACACAATTATTGCTCATTTAACCCCACCACCTAGAATCCCCCCATCATCTTCCCTTTCCCCATCCACCACCGTATAGTATAATGGACGTACGCGCGCGCGCGCGCGCGCGCATTGACTGCAGGAAGTCGAGGAGGAAAAGTGCCGTCAATCAAAATCATTCGAGAGGCGACGCGCTTGCGACGGACGACGCGTATACGTGCATGCGAAGCGGCTGCATGCGCGTCCATCGGGGAAATTCAATGATTGCCTTCCGCGCGCGCGCTCGCGTGCAATGCGCATGGTTTCGGGTGGCCACTTTCGCGAAATGGAAGGAAAAAAAAAAGAAGGATTGACGCCGATTGGGCGAGAGGATTTTTGAGCGTGACGTTGACGTTTTTTAAATTGCGAGAGGGACGGTTTTGTTGTCGAACGAGGCTTTTCGTGTATTGACGGAGGTTTTGATGGATTCGAGAGGATTAAATTAGCGAGATGTTAGCGGAAGAGTACATTTTAATGTTTTTTTGTATAGGATATTGTCGTAAATATTGGGATACGAAAAGATAGTTCGTCATTGTCGGATAGTACCCTTACGTTAAATTAGTTAATACTTCTAGTGTGTCTCCACTAAATTTTACCAAAGAAATCAAATTTAAAATTAATTATTAATTTTGAAAGACTAAGTAGAAAGAAAGATTGTATTAATGAAAAAAGTGACTTTTGCATGTTACATCCTAAAGCATGTAACATTAGACCGGAAGTTAGTTAAATTCAAATGAACAAGAAATATTTCTATGTAATCTTTATTTTAAAAAAAAAGAGTGTTATTCAAAATTAGTAACCGGTTGGTAAATTTTCAAAATAAATTATTGTAGAAAAATAGATTGATTATAAAATTGCATTATTCATACATTGATTAAAACACGTCGAAACATTTTACACTATTTTTCTAAATAAAAGTCACCAACGAGCAAAAAAGCAATTACATTTCACGAATGACAGATTGTCCAATCAGCATTTTCCTCTTCTAGAATAATAATGAGAACCCTTTCCCGCCCAGGTCCCAACAATAATCCACGACAGGGCCAAAGACGGCTGTACAAGACTTCCCGAAGAAATTCGCGAAGCTGTCCCGTTACGTACTCGTTATGTTTAATTAATTTTGCGTCTCCTCGAAAATCGCTGGCGTCGCGACGTCACCCCCTGGCTCTCTTATTTCTCTCATTAACTCTCTTCCTCCGCCGTGATCCGAGAACGATATAAATAGTATAATAGTATCCTTCTCGATTTTGGGCTATATTCGGCAAATGTATATATTTGCACTTTTTATAATTGTATACTTGCACCGGAAAAGGATTAAAATGGACATTCTTTTAATGTAAATTATGACTTTACAAATGTGAGAGTACCTTTATTTTAAGATGCAGATCTTTATATAAGGTACTCGTAGGTTCCGTACCCAAGAAGAGGATAGCCAAGGTATGATTGTCTATAATGATTAACTGAATTCTCGATGTCTCTATTAACATAACAATTGTGCTATTGATATGCGTATACTGCTGGACAATTCAGAACTATCCATTATCAATGAAAGAATGATCAAAAGAAGAAGATACTATACTATACCAATAGCAAACTTACTTTTAAGTAATATATAAATTAAAGATTAAGATAATAGTAATAATCTCTGCTTGCGTTGAACGACTCATCTCGCCGAATTTCAGCTCCCTCGCTTCGCACCTACTACTAAAAGCGCAAAAACGCTACAATGAATATTCCCCGTCTGGCGCAAGTCTCGACGGTGCAATTATAAATACATACACGCGCGGAGCTTGGAATTCACGGCGAGATGACTTTCGCAATGTCGCGCAGCTCATTTTAAGCGGACTCCTCAAGCGCACATTAACAATGTTTTTCATCTCTAACGTAGCATTAGTAATAAGTTCATTCGTGCTCTGTGCTATAATGCCCATTGTGTGGCTATATTTTACATAATTAACACGCTGTTTCTCTTTTTGTTGCAGGTAAGCCTTCTCTCCTTCGCAATCACAATTAACAAGCGACACACAGATTCTACGACGACACAATTTTCCTATTTTTGTTTATAGTAACGTATGGTTATTTTTTTTCAATATACGGTACAATGGTTTTTGTATGTTTGAGTTCTGTTTTTATTTTTAGTTTAAAGCATTCCTTGATTTGTATTCATATACTTTCATTTGAAGAAAGCCAAAATTATCGATGTTATTGCATACTTTATGTACAAAATTAAGTGGATACGTTTGCTTCTTAATTCTTGTAAAAGTAGGAAAACGTAGTTTATCTTAATATTAAAATATTCACTACTTCCTCTAGTCACAAGTATTCACTTAATTTTACCTCATGCTGTATTCATACATACATACATAATTAATATGAAGGAAATTACTAATGTTCATATCATTCTGAGTTGCAAGGGCAGTGTCTCAGCTGCTGGTCTCGGATTCTGTTCAGACTGCGCGTGTCTCCATGGACTAACAAGTGAAACCCATGTTCCGCTGTTTGATTCAATGGACCCTCGTTTATGAGAATGTGGCCGTATAATCATTATACTTTATACATTTACAATTCAAACTTCTGTAGTCTTATGAACTGGGGTCCATCCGAACAAACGACGAATCATGGATTTCATTTCTTTGCCTATAGAAACATTTGCGGCCTGGACACGATCGGAGGCTACCACCTAAGATAGTCTCCTGGTAAGTATAACCGTCGTATTATTCATCATAACTTCATTTTATTTTGTCAATATTGACAGAGACTGAGAGTTTTACTTTGCGATCGCGAAATGAACATTGACATTGTAGTATATGTAAATCAATATTTAGACATTGAGCCCTGTTTAGTTCATGTACGCAATCTCACATTCTTAGTGTTAGATGAATGATGGTATAATAAGAAATATTTAAGATCCATTAGAAAATGTCAAACGTTGCATGCAACAATCCCTCTCCATCTTGATCGACTAAAAAAAAACTAGTAAAATGTTGAGACCATCAGCTGATTCTATACGTATGAACAATTTTCTCAATAAGCCACCGTCGATATCACCCCAAGAAGTACCAAAGAATCGAACCTATCGTTTATCACAGCTTCCTCCTTGTTCCAATTCACGAATTCTCATTTTGATTGCCAATCACGCGTGTCATCCACTTTCACCAAAACATAATAGCGAACCACTGCTTGCCGCGAGGAAACTGTATCTCCTCTAGATTTTCCCCACGATGTCGATGAAATATCTAGTGAAGGTGTACAATACGCCAAGAATCGAAAAGAGACGTGTAGGGGGCAAAGGGGCGAGCGTAAAATCACGAGGGGATACACGGAGATGGACTTACGTAACTACTATAGAACGAAGCAGGATGTATGAAGGGAAAGATGAGTATATAGATCGAGTGCGTACAAGGTTCTTCAATGGGAGGAGGTATTATCGATATTGAACGCATTGAGTTTTGTGGAATGGGAATATCGAATAAAGGTTCAGGGTGGTTTTTGGATTAGGCAGTAAAGCTTAAAAAAATAATTTAGCTTTGTTATTAAATAAGCGAAGGCTTTGTTATTAATGCTAGAGTCTTAGCTATAGAGTCGTACGACTATATTAGGACTTGCAATTTAAAAAGCTGTAAATACTACAGTATATATCTGCAAATCTGTCGACCAATGTCATTGCTCGAATTAGCTTAACAATACCAGGCTCATGAATTTCTTAAGGGGTTATATCCCCCTTATGCTCTAAAAAACAAGGCTTTGTTAATTATTTTTTTTAAAGGACATATGAGATTAAAGGTATACAAATAATATAACATTGGATTAAGCAACTCTTGAAGACGAGAAAAAAATTTTTTATTGAGATTTTCTTTACAAAATGGCGGCTGTGCAGTGATTACCGTGAACCGCTTTGTCAAAAAGGTCTTCCGCGGCGAGCAGTACAAGTCTCGTCCAACTCCACCTATAACAAACCAGGAAACTACACCTCTGCTTCTTCATCTCAACCTATCATCCATCTTCTACCAAAATAATGACAAACCAACCACACTTCCTTCACCAACTATCTCCAACACAAAATCATCCTTCAACCATCTTAAAAAGCGAAAAGGGGAAGAGCACGTCATCGCAAGAACGACTTCCCTCGCGTGTTTCCTTCGCATTTTTCTTTGCGCGCGACAATGCTCGCGCAGCGAGCCTAATCCAATATGTCCATGACCCGTTGGTCCGAGGGGCATCTCACTCTCCGGTCGAAATTCGCCAGTAGCTTCCCCCTCGCTGTTTGACTGATTGGTAGAGAGAGAGAGAGAAAGAGAGAGAGGTGGGGGAAGGAAGGAAGGATGGAAGGACCCTCGGCGAGTTGGCTGCTCCTGGCTCACGGGCGTTTATTTACTCGGGCGTCTTTGGTGGTGGTGGTTGTAGGTACGGAGGTATACTTTTTTGATTTATAGAGCGGGAGCAGGGAGAGGAGAATTCATGGGAAGTAGGTGTTGAATTTGTGGGGTAAGGAGGAGATGCTTGTGTTTGCTTTCTTGGGATGATCTAGGGTATGAATGGGAGTTAAGTGAAATGATAAACTGCTGGTTCAGCTACGGTGATAGTGTTGTGAAAAAGTTTAAACTCTCTAAACAAGCAATGTCTCCTTTGTTTTATAAGCGCGGAACAACCATAACCTCAAAATGTTATTCAAAAGAACCTTACAAAAATGAGTTTTAGCTTTTTTGATTGATATTAGAAACTACATTTATGAAAGGTAAAGCAACTTGTAGAATTAACGTGTGTTTCAGTAAATTCTACTTTTTCTTTCTCTCCATGTGGTATGAAATATGAATATATTTGTAGTAAATATCAAGTTTTAGCCAGTGCATAAAATAAAAAGCAAAAATTGTTACTCATTTTAACTCATTTATTTGCATGATTGACCGATGCGTCGCATAATCAGAAAATACACATAATTAATCGATTATATGAGAACAAAATGAATACTAATAACAGGATTCTATTATGCAAAGTCATAAGTCATCTGAAAGTTTTTCACCTGTTATTTAAACGCAGTTCTTATTTGCTACCACTCATCTTTTTTTCTCGTACACTCTTACTTCTGAATGTATACTCTTCTTTGCCACCCTAGTATTTCCTGATTTATGGGTGCCATGAGAGTGGCGGGAAAAGAAAATTCATCTGACCTTGTAGTATGAAATATTGTTTTATATATAGGGGGGTAATGCTCTTCGTTACGATAATTAAATTTGCAACTTATTCAACATGCATGCAGAATTACTACATTTTCTTACAACAATTAAAATTACATTAAAACACGACGTGTGACCCCCCGAAAAAAAAAGATTCAAATCATTGTTTTTAAATGATCTTTCAGCATTCTACAAACATTTGCTTGGCTCACCAGTAATAGAGAATGTCAAAGTTCTGAAAATCCGAGCAAGAACAGAAACAAAAATACAACTACCCACGAGCAAGCAAAGCAAGCTCGCAAAGAGCCAAGTAAAGTCTAGCTCAGCTAGAAGACGCAGAGATGCTAATGCGCACGGTATTACTAGCTTGTACACACCCCGAACTCGTCAGCGCACGCGTTTCTCTCTCTCTCTCTCTCTCTCTCTCTAAAGTGCAATACTTTATATACCTGACTTCACATATGTGCAATTAATTTTAGTTAAGTAACGACGTGATATGTAATTTTAAGAAACTGACAACGTGTGACATTAAAAATGTAAAAATTATATGTAAACTTTTGTAAATATTTACAAATAAATATTATATCTATCTATCTATCTATCTATCTCTCTCTCTCTCTCTCTCTATTTTTCGAAGGCTCGACTCTCCGTCTCGTGTATGCATAATGACTGGAACATTGACTTATCAGCGAGTTTTCGCCATTCATTATGAAATCGGAATGCGAGATCAGAGTCAAGCGAGTAAACGAGAGGCTCGACTTATATAAAGGATCACGCCGCTCTGTAAGCGATTTATTTATGTACGAATGCGAGAGAGGCTGGATTATGAATAATTGCTAATCGATTTTGTATATAGAGTTGTTATTGCTCGTGTCTGGCGTTTCGTTCGGTGTCATGTCTCGGTTGCGGATTAATTAGACGGCTCGCCTTTAAGTGATCGAGATATTGCCCGGTTCGAGTTGTTGAATTATTATGCGACGACTGTGGGAATTGAATGAGTAGCGGGAGGTTTTTTTTTCTTCATTTTGTAACATGTATTGACAGTAGCTTGACATTCTTTTTAATAGCAAATGTTAAATGGATTCTTCGTGAATATTTAACAATTAATTTTATGAACTACAACAGACTTAGCTATTTTTCATTTCGAGCAATATTCATTTTTGTTTAGTTTGGAACTTTTCGGAATATTGAATATTGAAATTAAAGAACAGCTTTCACAATGAATTTCTGAGTATGGCAGAAATAGATCTATAGAGGTAGAAAAATGTGATCCGAATTTAATAAACGAGCTTCATTGTCTTCAATTCAACATTCGATATTCTCAATTACACTAATTCATATTTAAACGGAACAGCGTGTTCTCGAATTCCACAAAAGTATAATTCTAAATTTAACTGACCGATTTTCCACGACACGAACTGGTTCATGCAACAATTTTCAATTAGTTTGTTTCTAACTCTGACAGTTGATAGACTGCACATTGCAAAAGTTTTCCAATGTATTATTCACGCTTCTGTTATATTTTTAGAATATTACCAATAACACTACCCAAATTATAACTGACCAATGTAATAATGCTGGAATCAAATAAAGAAAACGCCAATAAGAACATGGACTGCGCCCCTCTGGCGTGTATTTACCGATGGCTCGCAGTTGCCTCGGACAAACACACGTATCCACGAAACCGACGACTGACGAGAGTCGAAAAGGGTCCGTCACAATATTGGTCAGCTAGTATAGGAAAGAGCAGGAATGAATGGAGTAGGATCCAAAAGAGGGGACGAAATAGAGCCTGATCAAGCCACCAAAATAGAAGTAATTTCTATCCGAGGGATGAAGTCCTAAAATTGCGGAAGCTCCGAGCAATCACAAGACAGTATATCAACCACTCCTTAATAAAAGACGTCATAACAACGCTCGTTTCACTCTATATACTCAAACCCAAGACTCCATGTCCCGCGTAAGCACGGTAGCCTGGAGGAAAAAAAAAACGGAAGCGCAATCACCGTCGTTTCCTCGTACACTAAGCACTCGGTAATGCATGCAAATGGCTCGCACGCGCGCGTACATCGCCCAAAAACATTCAATGATCCGGCCCGCGTTCCGCTCCGAGAGAGCCTTCTTCTATATACTCCCATTTTGCCTTCGGTTCGTGATGAGTGCGCGCTGCACGGGCTCGTTCAGCCGCGAAACCACACGAAACGACTGCTGCAGTCGAGAGGGGGGTGGGCCCGCTCTAATTAGAGCGGGCCCCGCGGGAATAGATTATCTCTCCGACCGAGGAGTGGGCAATTTGCAGTGCGCAGCCGGACGGACCCGGACTGACGAGTCGAGGAAGAGAGAGAGAGAGAATCAGAGGAGAAGGAATATGATGGTAGTTGTGTTAGGGGCTTTTGAGGTTCGCGAGGATTTTAAGATGTAGTCGATGGTTTTGGAATTGATTGTTGATGATAATGATAATGCGAAGAATGATTTTACATGTCGATAAGGGTAGGATACAGTTTGTGGAGTTCGATAGAGAATTCGTATACGAAAATAGAGTCTTGTAAAACTTCCTAAATTGACAGTCCATCACAAATATGCCCCCCTCATTAATACTTAAATTGACCATTCGTAGTAACCTGTGTATTTACTAACTCCGTATAATAGTAGCCTTGGGTCTATTTGTCAACTTCAATTTTTTTAAAGGTTCTAAGCTTTCCAAATTTTTGAAAAAAATTAGATGTACAACAATATTTCTAAATTATTATCCAATAGGTTTTCAAGCTTATTTAACGTTAGGCAGAGGCTATATTATTTAGCCGCCACATGTTAGTTTATCATGTCTCATCCATAAATATCCCACCATATGTGAGATAGCTTTCTGATGAACCCATTATATAGTGCAGATCAGAGGCGAAAAGCATTTATATTTCTCTTTATCATTTCTTAATTATCATTTAATCAAAAATATGTGTAATTACTCTAAACTATTATGTTCTTTATAGATTTCCCTTATGAAAGTTTGGTGTCTGTCATAGTATTGTTTTTAATATAAGGAGGAATTAAAAATTGTTATCGTTTGAGATCAATACAACTTTCATATTCTTGTAAATAACTCTACGAATAAATCATTGCAAGTTTTGCTGAAAGACAACTTTCTTTATCAGGCAATTAAGATCTGCCAATCAGAACATATTTTACTTTCTTACATCTGCTCATTTTCTTCAAAGCGCCAATTTGTGGTTGAGAACTGACTAAAGTTTGAACCCCTCTTAAGTTACCAACCGTTTCTTATGATATACAGTAACACATACTAAAGTAACGAAATATCATGTGATCATGAATAGCTATTCTTGAAAGAACAAGAAAATAACTTCAAGAACTCTGTAATAATTAATCCCGCTTTTTAACAAAAACACATCAAGCGATAAAGTATCCTAAAAGCATTTGAAGCCACGTCGCGGCTGCAACGCGAAAAACCTTTCAACCTATCACCGCTCTCGCGTCGTGTACCAAATTACGTGCTCCCTCGGCTCCCCGAGTATCAACTCGGTGGACTTTTCCCCTCATTCGCGCCTCGTCCTCCTAAAAAAACCTCCCCGAGAAAGCAAAAGCTCCAAGAGATAAAGGAATTAAATTTCCCGAAGAATGCCTTTAATCCCACAGTTAGAGAAGTACTACAAACGCCCTCGCACGTCGAAAGAAAACGAAGAAGAGATAGTCCGAGAGTGTGTGTATCTCCGGAGGCTTTCCTCCTTCCGGACCCGTGCACGTCTCTCGCCCCCGGAATTTCCCTCCGGATAAACCGGTGGATATCGAGACACTTTTCTCCTTTACTCTGGCTGCAACCCCTTTCTTCTTCGTCTTTGACTTCTGGTATATGTGGATCTGTGCGAAAATCCGGTCAGTTCTGCGCGTCTATCGCTTTCTATCGTTTTCCGGTTGTCGAGCCCTCGTCAATCTCTGTCCAATCTCCGCGGCTTTTGGCCTTTGTCTCTCTATCGGATTGTCGATCTGAGGCGGTGATCCATTAACATATGGTAAAACGATTGTTATCGATGATTTATAGGATGAATCGTATTATTGGAAGGCTTATTTATTATTATAATAGGTGTGCAGTCTTTCTTCAGATAATACTTCTCTTTACTCTGTAATAATATCATTCATTACTTAGCATGTATGCAAATATAAACAACGATGATCATGGAAATCATATGTTCATAATCAACATTTATTAATTCAGAGTAATAATTTTTATTTTATTGACTTATAATGCATTGTATTAAATGATATATTCTTTACGAGCATTAATTACGTAATTGATAGATGCTCATGCATTCATGAGACACTAGCAGATTCGTTAAGCATAGAAAAGAATGATTTATTTGCACTTTCAATATAAAATTTGACACTTTTAAAAGAGTAATAGAATATCATTTACCCTAACTTTCTTATACTGATTATATATCTCAGAGAAATCTTTGCCCGAATTTCTGAAATTCATTCTATTCCTTCTAGTAATCCAAAGTTTTAGTATAATTATGTTCTAGCACATATGAAACAGTAACAAAATTGTGTATCTTATTACAAATCAGTTTCTTTTAAACAATAATTTTAAATCATTTATGAAACAAGTAGGAAAGTATTTAGAAAAGAAGACTACAAAAACGTTTACTCGTAGAACGATAATGTTTTATTCTAAATAATGACTAACAGCGAGTGATAGATTCTTCTACTAAAAAATAAGAAAGTATACTTAAATAAATTATTAATAAAAATTAATGAAACTCATAAACAAATAATTCATTTTTAACAAGAATAGACAACTTCTTTAATTGATACTACAATTGATTGATCAATGCAATTGATAATACAACACTAAAAAAGATTTCGCGTCCAACCTCATGTAAACATTTTAAACGTCGTTTGATTGGTCACTCCATTTGAGCGCGAAATTCAAATTAAGTTCAGTAAGTACATACTAAGTATAACTAAAAAACCTCATGTATCGCGCTCTAGATATCTACTTACTAATATAAAGTTATCATCTGCAATAAAATTAAACAAACAACCGCGCTTTATAAAAACAATCAAAAAATGTTCAAACCTCTACCTAACCAACACCAACAAATTACCGTTCAAAAAAAGCTATACACTCACATCCCCAATCAAATACGCACCCGCACCACCCATAAAGTCACCCAATCCTCCCCAAAAAGTGTCACCACACAGTCGCACGCATCACTCAAAACACGCATCCTCCTCGGGCGTTGACGCCTCTCTCTCTCGCGCGCGTCCGTCACTCTTTTCCTGCCGAAAATACATCAACTCCGCACTGCGCGCCACTCGTGTCTATATCGTGATTTCATCCTCGGCGCGAGAGGAGAGTGCAAGAGAGAGTAGAGAGACCGAGCTGTCTGCCTCACGCGCTACAGAGGCCGCCGCTCCCTCCGGTATACGTATACGTATACATATACATATACATACGTGTACGTCGCGTGACGAGACGGGGTTATACGCGCGTGCGCGAGCGAGCGAGAGAGAGAGGAGTGGGTGGAAGAGTATAGTACAGCCGTAGCCGTATAGCTGTAGGTCAGTTACGCGACGCGGCGCGAGCGGCGGTGTCCGGTCGTCGACGCGTAAATACATATACGAGCGCAGAGACTCGCCTCGGGTATGTATGTAGGTATGTGGAGGGGGGGAGGGCAGTGTCGTGACGCTGGTTAATAATAATAGTCGCCGGAGAGATGTTCGTCTGAGACTTGGGTGGGTTTTTGTGTTTTTTGTATATGAAGTGGGATGACTTGGTGGGGAGTTTTTGGGGACATTTATTAGTTGCAAGGAGAAAAAATTCATTTAAATGCATATTTATCTTTGGCTAAAAGTATCTAGATTTATGTTCATCCAGGTAATGTGATGGCAAGACACTTTCTTATGTCAATAACTATTTGTATATTTCATTGCTTACTACATTGTTAATTATTGTTCGAAGGAGATTTTATTGAACCATAATAATTTTTTAAACTGTTTAAACAGATTTGTATACAAATAAAAAAGATGACGTTGTTGAAAATATTAGATAATCACCTTACTTTTCTTCATCTATTTTTACAGATGTTGATTTTGCTCATGGCTATTTATACTCAAATTTATAATTCATTTTATGTTTGGGTTATTACTATATAACTTTTTTTTCCAAACTAATATTCTTATTAAAAAGAGAATATATGGGATATATTCTACACCATGTAGTATTGTATTATATTATTATTTTTTGCACTGACTAAACTCTTATCTATCTATCTATCGTAATATTTGTTAAAATTACTTTCACTTCAAGTTTTGTAAAAAGTATTAAATTTTAAAATACATCTTTGTTCAAATAAGCACTCATTCAGTAAATTCTTGAAACAAGTGAAGAAAAATGTTTTTTCCATGAATGGTTTTTAATATGTAATGTAAGAAAGTATGGTGTAAGCGTAATTACTATACTTATAGTTGGAGGCTAAAGTTGAAGCTATTGTATGCACATTGTTTTATCGAGTACGAACTTTTATGCAATACTACAACGGGTCATTTACAAGTTGTCAACGCTCAAGTTTCGCGTTGCAAAGGCTCTCGAACTATATATTTCTACTATGTCATATGCTAGAACTTTTTTTCAGAATTGATAAACTATTTATACGAATGCATAATAGATGGCATGAAATATCTGTTTCAAAACATCTATTACACAACGCGCAATTTATTAAAATAGAATGCTTATACAGCGTCCACGAGTTTATAAATTGTAATTAAAAAAACTAGACGCTTGCAAACAACATATAAATCAATGTACAACTCCAAATACGCGTCTACTTTGCGTAACCCTTCAAAAGCATTATTTCCAACCTCATAATATTGTCGTATCACTCTCGTGATATTTGTCACGGGAACTGCACAACTGTTTACCCGCCCCCTCATCTTCCTCTTTACCCCGACATCTGTTTCGTTTCATTGACCCTCTTTGTTCTCTCCTTTTCTCTACTTTTACTCTCTCTCTTCTTTTCCTCTGGCAGCACTAAAGAAAACAACGGCGACTGCCAGGCTAAAAAGAAATTCTCCTCTCTGAAAAGTCGTGTGTACACTCGCGAAGCTCGAGTATCGCATATACGTGAGCAGTCGAGAGCTGAAAAGAAACCACAACTATCGCTTAATGAGCTTTATTTCCTTCACTTCATAAGTCTCGTTTCGAGGTAGTAGCATAGCGCCGGACTCTCAGACAACAATTTGCGCTTCCTTCCTGCCGCCAAGCGCAAGCAAACTTTTGCCGCTGCAGTCACGCTGTCCTGCTTTCGTTGTAGGACTCTCTTCTATGCCATGCTTCTTGGCTTCTTTTTTCTTTCTTCTGCTT
The DNA here is from genome assembly GCA_949152435.1 of Gastracanthus pulcherrimus. Classification (NCBI taxonomy): domain Eukaryota; kingdom Metazoa; phylum Arthropoda; class Insecta; order Hymenoptera; family Pteromalidae; genus Gastracanthus; species Gastracanthus pulcherrimus. The sequence goes on along the minus strand of OX424573.1, from coordinate 175,008,586 downwards.
TGCTCTTCTTCTTATTCTCATGTTGGCTAATAATCACGGGCAATTACTTATGCGGGTTTTTATTCTGTGTGTATAGGATGCGTATATCAAATGAGCTTACGTTAGATGTTAATAAAAATAACAGAAACGCGTTCTTTATGAGGCGCAATTTTCATGAATTAGCGTCATCGTTACTTATTTTGAGTGATTTTAATGGAACATAATGTTCTAAATATTTACGATAATATGGTTATTCAGGTTAATATTGAGATAGTGAAATGTCATTCTCTTTTAGTAAAATTATAATAAACCTATTTTCGAGTACATTCTCATGTGATTATACACTCGAATAGAGGAAGAACTCAATTAAAAAACCTTTGGTTGCACTTGTATTAAAAAAGAGCAAATATTTCACTCGCTCACTTTCAGCATGTAACGTAGAAAAATCAAAAACATTGAATTTTAATCTCTAGCAATCTCGCATCGACACAACAAATCTCTTAAAGCCTCTGCGGATTATCCGCGTCGATGCAAGCGAGCGCGTCTGGTTTTCCGTGAGCGTAAGATCTTATACTTACTTAAGAGCGCAAGAAGAAAAGGAGACAGGCGACGAAGAAACTTTTTGCGAGCTCTCGGCAGTCGGCACACGTCAGTCATCGATAGGATTATCTCCAGCCGAGACGGAGTGCAATGAAAAATTAAACGAATCTGATGGGAGTCCGGCGCTGCGTCGTAAGGGGGAAATCGAGAACGAGGAAAAGGGAAGGATGGCGTAGAAATTTTCCGAGGAGTTTCTTTGTTTGATGACTTTGATTGTGAAAAGTGTAGTCTTTGTTTATGTTAAGGATTACCCAATAATATGCACATATGCTGATACTATATAGAATAGATATAGCTATCGCAATACCTAGAAACCTTGACTAATTTACTCGTAAATTTTCCGAAAATCACGGATCACCCTCATAAAGATCACGCTACTTTTCTCAATACCAACACTTTACACAATTCCACATTTGACCAAATAAAAAAATCAACTAAAAAGCACTCTAAAGGTGTATTTATACAATCTGCTAAGCACTCAACGAACCGCGCGCATCAAAGTAGCAGCAGGCAGTCTTGCGCAAGCCTCAGAAGTCGCAATTCCGCGCAGTCGTTCGTCGTCGTCACGCGCGCGATAACGCACCGGAATTACCGCGCGCGCGGGCGCACGCTAATCCTTCCGCGCAGCCGAGTATAGTCACCCACGGCGAAATTGCCCCTGGAGTGCGCGCGCGCGCGCGCCTAAGTGCTCGTCCGCGGAAGAGCTCCCTTCGAAATATCCAGGAGAGGTATATGTCACGGGCTCATTCCTGTGTCTCGTCGCTCGAGCGGGGAATGGCAGGGGCGTCGAATCCGTAGGAATATTAGCGCGATTAGCTTTGCGGAGGTGGTGTCGCGTTGTGCGCGCACCGATCAGGTTAATTGCGATTGCATAGTCGAGTCGGGTTTTGTAATTCTAGGGGGGATGGGTTTTGTACGGGTTGATCGTCATTTTATGGGGTTAAAGGTAGATTGATGTATTGTGGGGATTTTTTTATGGAAATTCTGAGTGATAGTTAGGGTGGTAGTTTAGAGTCTCGTTTAAGAATCCGTGGTAGAACATATTGGATTAGGAAAGTAGAAATTCATGCTTTATTTGTGATTTTTATTGTGTGACGTGTCATTTAGCGTATCCTAATTCCGAATTAATGAATAAACACTTTTTATATTTTATACAACAATATTTTTAACGTCTAACAACATAGATCGAGACATGGTGGATAAAAAGGGTGTCTATAAAAGTCGAATGACAGATGCTTCAATATTCGTAGCCTTAATTTGGTTGTGTCTATGGATTTCCATTGTCTTTTAACTCTAACAAGTTTAGTGTGTTTTTAACCGTAATTTTTTCAGTTTACGTATTTTCTGTATACGATAACAAATATATCTGAGGTTGCTAAAGTAATTAATGCACCTTTAAAACTAAAACTAAAACTAAGCTATGAATGGATAAGAAGTAGTTCCTGCACGCGTGACTATAGTTTTAGAAAGCGTTCTTCTCTAGTGTCTATAGTTAAAAGTTAAAACCCATTAAAAAGTCGCGTGATCGGTAGATTTTATTGTAATAAGCATGTTCAAAAACTTCACTTCCCTTTATCACAGATTTAATTCGTATAACTTTCTTTAATCCTAGCCGATTTCGCTTACTTTGACGTATAAAAATCTACTATCATTCTTTCTGACTTACATTGAGAGAAAAAGATAGTAACGATTACTATACATGTATAGTAAATTGAGAACGATTAGTCGAGTTGGTAAACAGTGCTATACAAGTTGAAACTCAGTACTTAAATAGTTAGTAATCAGTATACATAATCCTTAATTCGTATAGTACTTCTTACCAACTCGACTCATCGTTCCCAATTTACTATACACGTACAGTAATCGCTACTATCTTTTTCTCTCCTTCTTTCTGAGACGCAAAAATCGAAGTACATCGACATAAAAATGTTGATTTTTAAGTTTCAATGCTGGCATTACGCGTGATTCAACAATCCAACATCCTACACCATCACCTTCCCCGATGCCTCCCAAACTCGCCCTTATCCTCGACTCTATTCCTCTCCGCTACACTGAAAGAATGCTTCAGTTAGTCTTGCCGAAGGCTCATTGCTAAGTTTGCGGAGGCCATAGTCTGTCATTCTTACCGAGGAGTTTGGTCAAAACTGCGGAACAGTTCGGCTGTTCTGCCGGATGTGTATTAAAAGTGATGTGTGGTGTTGCGCTTTATTGTAGCATCATTATCACATTTGTGATAAGGTAAAACAGAAGTAAGATTAAAGTAGAACATCGAAAATGTAACTTAGACTAACTAATCATATATAAAAAGGTTAGAGTAAGAAAAAAAATAAGAAATTCATTAAAATATTGATTATTTGTGAAAAAGTGAGGTTAGGCGACTCAGCTGTCGAACTTGTTCCGCTATTCTTGCCGTATACATACTACCGAACTCACTTCGGTCAAAACTACCCAACAGTTCAGCAAGTCTGACCGATGTATTCTCTCAGTGTAACCAAAATAACCCACCCACGCAATTACAAAACCCACCTCATCTCACTCCTCCGACGATCCATCACACCAGCACGCGCGCGCGCGCGCGAGCAAAGCATCCCCCGGAACAACGACGCGAACGCGTCTATACCTACGGCCATTCTATTTCAGCCTATTAACAAAGAGATAAACCCTCTCGCTGTAGCGCGCTCGCGTCTATGTCTATAGCTACGCGTCGCGTGAATATATAAACCTCTATGTCTCGCGCGCGCCTTGTCGTGAACGTGTATGTATAGGGTAAGTGTGGGTATTACCGCCGTCGCCCCGATACTGCGGAATTTACAAAGTCGACGAAAGTACTATTTTTTATTAAGTGTGGCTTTTTAACGTGTTTATTATCGCTGTCACTTTTGAGAATATGAACGTTTGTGCAAGGAGGAGCCGATTTTCTTTTGTATATTTGTATCGGAGAAGTCGACCGCGGTAATGCACACCATGCCTATGATAACCTGCGACTTGTGTACACGGTAAACGGTGCGCAGTAGTACATGCCGAGCATCAGTAATACAAAATAGCGACATCAGTGAATGTTTTTAAAGCAATTATTAAAAAAATACACATTTTGAAACCTTTCTTTTTATGTGAATCGATTCTTGAAATGGTGAGATTTGATCTAGAAAAAGAATCACGTCGTTATTTGTTCATACGTGCGATATTTTCAACGCTTAACTTAACCTAACCGACAACTCCGCGGTAATACCCACACTTACCCTAGTGCTCGGAAGAGGAATGACAGAGAAGAGAGAGAGAGAGAAATGGAGAAATGGAGAAACGAGAGCGCTAAGGAGAAATTTATCTGTCTGCGCGGGCTCGAGAGGCAGAGCAGAGCAGCGAGAATTGGGTGAGAGAGAGAGAGAGAACTTCCTGGTTGGGTGCGAGCTTGCGATGTTCGGTTTGTTCTTTTGGATGAGGTAGGATGGATTGGTAGTTTGTCGGGTTTTAGGTGTGAATGTGGTGAAGATGGAAGGGACGTTTGAAGCTTTTAATATAAACTTTTTGGATGTTAGTTAAAATGGTGGTTATTTTGAAAGAGACGTCTTTTGGTCGTAAAAAGTATTTCGTGTAAAGGAATTCTAGTAGTGAAAAAAGAAGTATAAGACATTGGTTTATTTTAAAAGGATTTCGTTTCATTTACATCTACGATGCCGGTCTTTGACTAAAAATTCAATGTCCTGTATCTTTATGATACTCAAACTCGCACGGCGTATCAACACATTTTTCTGTGATCACATCAGATATTTTAATTAACTGAAAAGACTATTAAAGAACACTACAAATTTTAGCGCACACGATAGAACAAGCCTTTAAATTATTTGCAAAACAAAAGAAATATATTCTAAAATCTTAACTGTATACTCTGCAAGAAGGGGAATTCTATATAGTTTCGACAATAAGATTTATTCATGGAAGCAATGGAATTATTTTGCGCCAAAGACCCGTGTCCTTAGAATGTATTTATTTTCATTTAACATGCGAAGGAATTGTTTCTCTCAAAACATGATTTAGTAGAAAGGAAAGTCTTTTTTCAACAAACGGGACCTTTTTTATTGGATTCTATATCAAACGGAAACCAAAAATAAAATATAAGCCCACAAATAGTAATTTTCTTGCTAAGATAGTAAAACATTTTCGTTGGACCGTTTTAGCTGATACAGTTAATATTTGCTGTGATTGTCAGATGAGCAAACTCTTCGTCGTTTCTAACAAAATGTTCACTTGTTACAGAAAATAAATTATTCACATGTCCGACAAAAAGCATAGTCTTGAATACTTCATGATAGACAATTTAGCATTTAAAAACTTGAAATATTCCGAAAGTACAATAAATCCGTATTTCGATTAGAATATGCGAAAGCTCAACAGCCGTATAAAACATGCAACGAAAGACAGAGACCGAAGAACTCCCCAAACCCCGTGTACCAAATCCCACAGGATAAAAGCGCGTGAGGTGCGGGTGACGGAGGGTCCGCGCTAAGGATACAGAAAATGAAGAGAGCGCGCTCATAAATTCGAGTGTATATATATACACGAGCACGGGAGAAATAAAGAACGGCGTGCGAGCTCGGGATAAACGTTAATAATGTCGAAAAGATTACCGAGATTCCGTCGGCTAAAAAGGGGAGGGGACGGAAGGACAGAAAAATAGGAGGAGGACGAGGAGAAATATATATATATATAGGTGTAATATTGACGCAGTCGCAGTTGCCCGCGTGTGTATACTCATTGTGTGGAGGACGAGGCAAACGGAACGAAACAGGACGAGCATCGAAAATGGTATAAATATAGCGAGAGAGGACGTGGAGAAGGACAGAGGTGTGCATAGGAGTTAGATAGCGAGGAGGACAAGGAAACGTATATTTAGAAAAGATACAGGTAGACGGACCAGGTGAAGACCGGATAGTAGATAATGTAAAAGAGAAACAGAGAGAAACGCTGGAACACGCGTTTACGTGTGTGTGCATATACCTGCACACGTGACTGTATATGTATATATGTGAATGTTCGAGTATACATATGTATGTATATGTGTGTATGTGTATGCACGAGTACATGTATATGTATGTATTTTTTTATCTTTGACTACAGTGACTGTTGATCTATGTGCGTATTCGTGTGCACGTATGTGTACGTGTACGTACGCGTGTGCACAAGTTCCAAAGCGAGAAAGAGAGGGAAAGTTCAAAGCAAAGTCTCGGGGAGGCTCCTGCGCCATCGGCCTTTGATATCGCACACACCGGAGTATATAGTAACGGAGGTGCATCGTCCGAGCTTCGGTGCACGAACGGGAGACGGAGCCACCTGCAGGGTACCTTTATAGCCAGCCAGCCAGCTTTTTCGGCTCGGGAATTCATTCGCGCGCGCGCACGTTTTGTACGGCTTTAAATACTCGCGGTACTCGAGCGTACAGAGGAATTTAATCTCGCGCAAGGCAGTTTATATCGGAGCGTCGAATGCTTATAAGCTGCTGCTGCTGCTGCTTTGTTGGAAAGAGGATTAGGAGTTATTGGGGATTTTTCGCTTTTTCTTTGGCGAGTTCGCACCTGCTTTGTCTGCGTTAAATGACACTGATATAATGAATGTGTGGTGTTGGTCATGGGTTAAATATTTATCTTTAAAAGAAGATAAAGATGCAAGTATTTTGATTATCTAATATTTTAGATAAAACTGTCTTGCTTAATAAAGTGTCTTAAGAAGTTTCAACAAAGGTTACACAGTAAAAAAGGCTACTTGTTTTAAGATGCAACAAATTTAAGAACACTTTCTTTCTTATTGTTTACATACGGTAAATATGAGGTTAGAGTTTCGCCTATATTGGTTCTTTTCTGATTCTACAAAACTTAAAGTGCTAACAATGCCATTTATTTTCTTATTTCAAAAATATCGTATGGTCTTGGTCTCGCGTAGCTATACAAACTTTTAATATAAGTAATTATGTTTCTTACTTTCATATTTTAGAGAAGTTTCTTATTTGAAGTAATTTATTTTTCTTAAAATAAGTAATGCATTCTTATTTTAAGAACAGATTTCTTAAAATAAGTAAAATTTGCGATTTTGTTACTTGTTTTAAGAACGAATAAATTTCAAAATGCATCAAAAATAAGAAATTCTTTTTACTGTGTACTAATGATTTTGATATTAAACTATACTGTAACAAAAGCTAATTTATTTAGATAAATTGTTATCTAGATAAACAGTATATCTTTATAAAGTATCTATGTTTTTATCTAGATAACGCATTATTTGTATACGCAATTTTTTAGGTAAAAAAGGGTAATTTAGTTTATCATTTTAATTAGATTATTTATTAAGATATCACATTATCTAAAAAACTTGCATGTAAATACTAGTATCCAAAGATAAATATTTTTGTGATATAACCTATTCCAATACTTGACCGAAATTGTTCATATTTATCTTTCATTGACTGAAATTGTTATAAAAATTAAGTTTAAATATATAACTATTATATAAGATACGCGAATCAATATATTATAATAAATTAAGATCCATGCAGTATAGGAAAACGTAAGAATATTTTTATGATATATTCGAGTTTCTGCCGAATAATTTTACATGTAACTTTTCTATTTGATCATGATACAAGAGAAAGCAATTTGTACGAATGAAGGAAATCGAAAAATGTATACGCGTAGACAGGCGTAAACCTCGCATACATTCTGCAGGATTGGAAATAGTTCTTCGCTCCCTCCGCGAAGACTGCGTGATTCGTACGAAAGTTTGGAACGTCGATAAGGAGTGTGTATAGGGTGTTAGAGGGTACTTTCGGATGGGAAAAGTTGTACTCGTAAAAGCTGTCGACTACTCTTAATAGTAGGAAACGCTCCTTCTTTTTCTCTTTCTATACTCTCTTCGCTCTACTCTATCTAACTTTAAACTTGATACTAGTATATAGTTACTTTATAACTACCTATTACGTATGGTATATCTTCTTAAAGATATCATGATAAGTTACAATTATTATATTGAAAAAGTTAAAACGTGAATTATACAATGTTGATTATTATTGTAAAAAACGTAGGTTTAGGAGCATTACAGTATATTGTTGTCACAGATCAGTAAACATTTACTTTCCTACTGTATTTTCCTTCTGACTTTCATCAACCACGCATAAACAACTATTTCTTTAACAATATCTACGCAAAAATGTAGTTCTATCATTGAAAGAAATACGAATCAGTGATAAAAAGCATCCCCTTCAACCCTCAATAAACATTCTCCTCCTCCACTCGCGTTTCTCTCACTCTATTGACCCTGCCACTCTCAATAACCGCGCGCATACATAATTAAATTCATCAAACCCTGCAGCCACTCCCGCACCTCTCCACCTAATCCACCTTTTCCGCTCCGACTTTTTTCCGGCCCGCGTCGATTCGCCTCCGAAAAAGGAAAAAGCACCAAACGCTCGAAGTGCACGAAGCGAAGCCCGCGAGGAAGCCCCGAGAGGCCGAAGTCGGAACTGCAGCGCGAGACCAAGATGGAGCAGGGAAATTGCACGCTTAGCGGCGTAATGACATTACGCGAGCGGCGCCTCGCCGGCGAAAACCTAATTACAGGGCCAGACATTGGCAATTGGGAGCCAGAGCCCGTGAGGCCGTCCTTCTTCGTCCTTTCGCCTTTCGCGTTTCGCGCGCTTTGCCGAGATACTTTTCGCTGTTGTTTGATTCCCTGGCTCGCGAGGCGTGCTCGGTGCTGGCCGCTCGTGATTAGTTTTAGTTGGAGTTTATTGGAGAGTGGGTGTAATTTAGATATGTTCGGAGGCGCGATGGGGGGCTGAATTACCTCCTTGTGTACATGGGAAATGTAAATGAGACACTTGAACCTTTAGAGGACTGTAGGCTGTGGGAGGATTGAAGGGTCTGACAATCCCATTTTTATCAAAATATCTTGTTTATATGATAACTGCTGGTCATTTTTTAAACTGCCTTACGTTATTACGGTAAATTTTTTGTATTTCCATGTTAATTTGTCATGAAAGTAGTAGAAAACACAAATGAACAATATGCTTGACTGAAAAATTCATAGTGGTTTTGAAAATTTCATAACTTTGCGAAGAAAAGTTGTACAAAGGCATTAAAACACGTTATTATTAAAATAGACTTATAGCGTGATGTTAAATATACCGAAATTAATATATTTTTAAACAAATCGATATGTATAATGAATGTTGAAAAACATTTTAGAATGTTAACTCTTTTAGTATCATATTTCAAACAACGTTTGGAAACTTGTAATTCGATTATTTTCCCTTTTTTTATAACACTATTATATTTGGTGTATTCTTCTTTTGCGTATAACTGTCAAAGTTACAAAATATCATACGTGAATTCGTAAAATATCATGGTTTCTAAAAATTGAATAAGTGAAGCAAAGAAAATGTTAGTTAAACGATTCAAAATAAACCACTCTGAATGTTAAACCAAATAAATAAAAAGAATTCATTATAATTTAAAGTTTTAAAGCAGATGAATTATTCACGTAATCGATGTACTTCTGATTTAAATTCAAATTCACGGATTAATTTCAATAAATTATATCTTCTGTTAAAATATTACTTCCGTGACATATTTAGAACGAAATAAGCTTTCGTACAGATATGAAAGCGAAATATTTATAGTTATAAGCAGTCCAAAGTGTCCAATGTAATTTTTACACTTTTATCACTTTTATGGATGAAAATACAGCAGGTCTCTGAAAATCACCTTAAAGTGTCACAAGAAACCCTAATAAAAACCAATAGTCCTCCAAGGTTCAATACACACACTGAAAAAAATGTTAAATCTAAGTAAACGTTTCCTTGAATCGTACTAAGAAAATATTTATTTGATAATAGTAAATATTTAATTATGTTTAGACTGGTACTCATCAATTCAATAAATATTTACTTTGTTTAAGTAAATCTTTTCTTAGTACGATTCAAGGAAACGTTTACTTAGATTTAACAAATTTTGTTTTCAGTGCATGTACATATAATTTATAATTCACATACACAGTCAGTCCCATTCTCTAATTCCAATCCCCAACGATTGCTCAACTACTGAAGCACTTTACCCCAGCTAACATTAATACCGTAAATACGATTCACGATTAAAAAAGCAACCGCAGTACCGTATACACTGAAAAAGAACTCAGCCAACCCCCCAACCCCTCTCAAAGCCCCAAGCTAACCTCCAATCTCTCTCTCTCGTAATTCCAGTGGCGTCGCCATCTCCTGCGGTGAGTGCAGCAGCAGCAGCAGCAGCAGCGCGAGCAGCCTGTCGTCGACGAGTTCGGGCGCGAGCTCCGCCAGCAGCAACAGCGGCAGCGACATAACCGAGCCCGGCTCGCCCTGCAGCACGACGAGCAGCGACGAGGGCGTAGGCGGCATCACCGACTCCTCCAGCAGCAGCAGCAGCAGCGGCAGCCTCGGTGGTGGTCCAGGTTGCAAGCTGGCGCCCACGCAGCAGCAGCCGGCGCCGCCCAGGCCCCAGTGGCCCTGGCAGCCGCCCCTGGCCGCGACGGCCGGCTCGAACAGCTACAAGAGGTTCAAGGCCGAGCCAGAGCCGGGCAGCCTGCCCAGGCAGGCTGGACAGGGGGAGATAGGCGCCGGGAGACAGGGGGGCAAGGGAGCGTCGGGGGGAAAGGCCATGCAGAGCCAGGTCGACTCGCAGGGGAAGATCACGGAGTACTTCAAGACGCAGATCAAGCCGCAGCAGCCTAAGGTTGGTGTCTTTCAGGGGGGGCTTTTGGTACTGATAGATATGGGAATGTGTAGATGGATGGTTTGATTGCGGAATTCGTTAGAGTCATGGAGCTTGAGGAAACGTTGAAAGATGCGAGGGATACAAAGTCATGATTATGTCTATGTGAAATTTTGGCATTTTTGTCATTAGTACAAAGTATGTCAAGTCAGCCTCTTGTATATCTTGTAAAGTTTCATTATACATTTTTTCAAATGATTCTATTAATTATTTTGATAACGTTTTTATATGTTACCATAATATAGCGATCTTTCAGAATTCAAATTTCTTAGTCAAAGATGAAAGCGAATTTCACGATCTTTAAGTTGGAAAAAGTTTAATGTAGAAAGCGTTTTTCCTTTAAAAGACATTGCTTTCAGTGTTATCATAAAATATAATTTAAAAAGTAAGAATTAACCAAGAGTTGTATTTTCAATTATACGTATTACAAGATATGCCTTTTGTTCATTCATTATATGTTCCAAAACGTTTTAAAGTTATAGCAAAATTCATGACCCGTAAGTCTATAATACTCTTCCAGTTAGTACAGTATTTGAGAGAATAATTCATGCTGAAACTATGTATTGGTCATTAATACCCGTGATACAAATCTTTTACAGCTCTGAATCATGAATTTGTATCCGATTCTGGAGGATGAGTGTGTAGTATTCTATCAGATAAAGGTGCACTCAGTTTAATGGATCCCAGTTACATAATAAGATACAGCTTTTTCATTAAAGTTAGAATAATGTATAATCTAGATGTAATCGCTAAAAATTCAGAGATAAAATACTTTAAACATTTGAATTGTAAATGAAGAATTAGTAATGTGTATACCATCGTTAGAGTACATTAATATTAATCGTACTTTTTAAATTTAAATATGTACTTATTAAAGAGGATCGATCCATTAAACTAAACCCATCAGTATAAGAAGATAATTAATTTCGTATAAGAAACAAGTTCATAGAATTTTATGAAATCCATGACCTAGTCAGTGATATAGAATCATTCTTGTTAGATCCAATTTTATGCGTGTCCGACAAATTATACTCGAGTCTGCCCAACAATTACCGTTTTTCCTTTTAAAGCCTGGCTAATCCATAAAAACTAGATTAGCTAGAGTCAGCCTTGAAGAAAAAGAAACAATTACCAATGATTGGTCGCGTTTATGAAAAATGCATTTTATGGGCACGTACTTATCGATACAGATTACACCACTCTTACTAATGTACACTTATGTACACTTCATGATATCTGCATAATTAGAGAATAATGTATTTGTATTCAAAATATTTGTCAATAATAAATAAATACTCTTTCAATAAACTATACTTAATAAAATTACTACCAAATAACTTTGATATAAATTAAATCTTTTCACATAATTAAAAGTTGAAAGTTATTTATCACGTCTACAGATAACAACTACTATATCCGAAGACGGAATAATAAAAATCAATTCTCAATAAGAGAATATCTAACTAAGCGACCGCACAAAGCACTAAAGCAAAATCCACCCTGAAATTCCAGACGAAGAAGAGCCAAGCCAGCGAGCACGCAGTCCTGGCTAAAAGCTCGCCGGAGTTCCGGCGTCCGGCCACTGTCCAGCGCACCGGCAAGAACGGCCTGGCCAAGTACCAGCAGCAGCGCACCAGCACCGACTGGGAGGTGCGAACCCTCTCCCAGGGCATGAACGCCCTCCAGTCGCGTCACGCCAAGCATCATCATCACGCGTCGGCGGACAAAAAGACGACGAGCATCGGCAGTGGCGCGACGGCTAACACGAAGAGCAACGGCCTGCCGGTACTGCCGATACCGAGCGACGTGCTCTCGACACTGCCAGCGTGTAAGATATCCAACCTGAGGCTCACCTCGGAGGCGAGACCCAGTGACTCGCCGCCGCCGAGCGATGCCTCAACGCCTACGAGTTTGATCGACGAACCGACCAGCTTCAAGGTATGTGGCTTGAAAATCCTTTTAGGAATCGCTTTGCTTTTCATTCGAGTGTGGAGCTTCCAATGATAGAGGATGTACTTAAAATACTGAGATTATGAACCAAAGGATTGGCTTGGATGATTGAAAGTTGCACTTGTTAAACGATTCAACTGAGGTTTTCATTTCGTATAGCCATGGTAGAAACAGAATCTAGTTTTCAGGTATAGGAATAGGCCATTATATACTCGGTGCTTTGTGATTGGGCAGTATTTATATGCATTTATTTCTGATAAAAATTACTGTTAAGATGATGCTAAAGCCACCGGTCACCGACAATTACGAGGACCCACTATTTTCATTTAATTTTCAATTTTTAGTAAATATCTCTCTGAAATGTTGTTGTCTCAACCAAAAACAACAACCTTTCAGAGAGATAATTTCTCAAAATTGAGAATTACATGAAAAAAGTGTTTCCTCGTATTTATCAGTAACAGGGGGGTTTGGCATCACCTTAAACGCACCGTATACCTGGGAATCCTGATTTCAGAGGAAAAGTCAGCCTGATGTACGGTAAAAATTAACATTGTTCATTACAATTTTTACCATTTAGTACGGTAAATTTTACTACGAATCATGGCAATTTTTACCCTTCTGAAATGTAATTCTTTCCCTGTAGAATTTTCCAGGTTCACAATGATCCTTACGGTAATTTTTATTACAAAGTTCTATCTGTGATATATACATATTTTAATGAAACGTTTATCAAATAATTTAAGTTGAGCAGCTTAAGTGTACAAGCAAAAATGGGTATTATTTATGTAGAAACTGGGTAAACGTATTGTAGACTCTAAACGCAAATAGCTTCTTAATATTTTCTATACTTTTTGTGAATAGTTTTTTGGCTAGTTTTTGGCAACAAATATAATATTTACAGTAAAAATCCACTTTATCGCAAATTAATACAATTTTAATAAGGCTGGCTTTTACTACTTCATTTATATTATGAAAATTAAGTGTATATATATAGTAAACCCTCAACGTAGTCGATTAAAGCGAAATTTTCCGTAAACCGAACTAGAAATTGTTTCCCGGCAGAATTGTACACTCGCATAGGCTCTTATGGAGATTTATTCGGTTAATACGAATCCTTGTTTGTACGAAATACGAATTGATATTCGACCCCTACAACGATAAATCCCCGTTTTATACAAAATCTGCTTGACTTGACTATAGTAAACAAAGTTCTCGCACAATAATATCAGTAGCTCCGAAGCCAAGCTCATTGTCAGTCTGTCAAAATGTCTAAGAGAAAGCACTCGCGTGTCGATTTCAGTACAAAATTACGAATATTACAAGACGTAGATAGTGGACATAAGCGTAAACCATTGATAGCACAACAGTATGGTTTACATTTATGTACCTTGTATAATATTTTAAGGCAGAAAGATAAAATATACGAAGCACTTGCAACGGGATCTGTATCATACGAGGCAAAACGACTACCTCTTCTTAAATATAGAAGCCTCGAAGCTAAATTGCTGCAATGGTTGAACCATATGAGATTGTTAAATATCCGTGTAAAGGCACCGCTTCTCGAAGAAAAAGCCAAATCAATTGCACAGAGTTTAGACATCAGTGATTTCAAATGTTCAAGTAGTTGGCTTTCGAAATTTCAGTTACGACGTCGCACATCATCGCAAGAGATTTGTGGAGAAATTAATAAAGTAAATGAAAAAAGTGCTATTTAATCGAATAAATTCTTATTATCGAGGGAGCGAATTTTTTCATCAATACTTAATACGAATTCCTCAATAATATGAATTCAAATCCTGTTCTCTTCCATTTTGTTTTATCCAGACGTCACTGTACTTTCAACAACATTCATGAAATAACGGCTGCTAGTTTCTCCAGAATTCAATTAATTCTTGAAAATAAGTTTACTCGTACATAGTCAAAGAACCCTTTAAATAATTCCAGTAACACCTTTGAACTTTAATTTTATACCCCTCTAGAAACGTACCGCCAGAACCAATAAAAACATTCACATATAACCGAACATTCGAGCCATTCCATATCCTCTCAATATTTTTCGCAACATTCACAAATACCATAAATATACCTCCAAAAGTGAAAATCCAAAGACTAACCTCTAGACTTTCCAGGACACCGCGAAGCCGATCCACGTGAACGAGAACAACAACCTGACCGGCGCCGGCGTCAACAGCGTCGACAAGCCCTTGGATCTCCTGTCCAGGCTGATCCTCCCACCGACGCCCGTCGACTCCGTCAAGGACGAGGACTTCGAGGAGGACTCGTCGCGGGACAGCGCCGAGTCGTCCAAGCAGTCGTCCCTGGTCTCGATCTCGCCGATACTCTCGGCCCCGACGACCATCAGGTTTCCCGTCAAGGCACCGGGTGGCAAGAACAGGCGACAGGGCGCCGACAGTGGATTCTGCCGATGGGACAAGTGCGACGTGAATTACGAGACGAGCAGCGCGCTACTCGAACACCTGCAGGTAGGTCGAAGGGAATGGCCGAGGAGGATTTCGACAACTCGGAATTGCAGCTTTTGGGCTAGCTCATGGAGAAATTAACTTTTTTTATGGCCTGGATTGCTTCGGTTTTCATTTACTATTGGGTTATATTTATAGAACTTATTGTTACTGATTTTAAAGGTGTATTGTGTACAGTTTTAAACATATTTATGTGGTGGCTTAACTTAAGTTTGAGTTATAATTTATTAGCTATTTTAGAAACACGATATAAATTGTCTATAATTGCGGATGGAATTAATGTATTACACAAATGATGAAAATACCTTGGAGTAGAAAAACTTAAGATTGCTCTAAAATCTGTTACTACTCTTTTGAGAAAAATAATGCGCTAATATTATTAATTGGCTATTGATTATTCATTTAAATTTGCCCACGGCTATTACAACAAGTCGGGTACAACCATCTCATGTGATGGTACAGTGTAACGCTTCGAATCAATAATAAATCAAGAAAGTTGAGAAAAATTGTTTTTGTTGGTGTTATTGCAATTACTGTAAAGCTTATCCTCTCTTACCTATAATTTATATGCATATACTTAGTATTGATCTATCTATACCCATATCTGTACATATCCATCTATACTGTCAATAAGTTTCGGTAATGGTCTGCAAATCGCCTCATGGTTGCTTGTTTCGCTACCGTCTACACTAATCAGTTGTCATTGTATTAGCGAATTATTTTTCTGAGCGTATAATATCGAATTCCAGCAATAATACCGTAATATTCTTTAGGTATAATTTATTAGTATATGGGTGTGTAACAGCATATCCCTTTCTGCATTATAGTTAATCTCTGATTCTTACAAATCCAATCAAAAAGTAAAATCAAAAATCAAAAATCAAAAAATCAAAAAATCAAAAAAACTAAAAACTAATATTTTAAAGAAACATTCCCTACTAGAAATAAGACTATTTATGAGATACTTAGTAGAGCATGGAAACGAGCATATCTATACAAATCATAAGGAAATAGCTCGTTTACAATGTAAACATCTAAACCAGGATGCATTAATCGCATTCACCCAAACCTCCATAACAGATGAAAACTCTATTGTAATTCCAGGCGGCGCACATCAACACACAGACCGGCGGCGACAACTTCATCTGCCACTGGCAGGGCTGCAAGGTTCAGGGGCGCACCTCCTGTTCGAGGCGATGGCTCGAGCGTCACGTGCTCTCACACGGCGGCAACAAGCCCTTCCAGTGCATCGTCGACGGTTGTGGAAGTAGATTCAGCTCCCAGGTAATAACGACGTATTCGAAGCTCAACGTTTAATAAAGCAAACTCGTACGACGCAATGTTACGTTTGATATCCGATATGGCTCGAAAAATATCCCTGAGGGAAAGATCCTCTTTGTTTATTTTGACCCTTGTATTGCTAGCGATAATGTGGAATTGTGAAGGAGCGAACTGGATTTTTTTCTTTTTTGTGGGAGTGCGGATTTGGTTGTCGCATTATTGATGTGCATTTGAGTTTTTGTTTAAACATTTTATGTTTTCTTAATTAGTGTGTAATTATTATGCTATTTTTGAGCAGTTCAAACGTAATAAATAAACCAGATGAACAGAATTTAGAGTAAACTAGTAAAAGGATAATAATTTTTTGAGACTTATTCTTTTGAGTAAATAATTTTATTTTTAATGACTACAAAAGTAGGTTTAAATACAGAGCCATTACCTGAATATTCTTTAAATATTCCTTAATAGGAAAAAAAATACATAATATTTAAAGCTTTAAAATCATCGAAACCACTACAATCCTATATTCTTTTCAGGAATAAAAAAATCTGCTTCGCTTTTAGGTCTACAATATTTGAAATTATACAGCGCAAATTGTCATCGAAAAAATGAATTCTGCGAATTATGAAAGTAAAAAATACAAAGGTCAAAGTGCTGCGATTTTTTTGAGGTCATATGATTATTGAATCATCTTGCGAAGTCTTTACTTATCGTTTCTTTTGTCACTTCATCATCGCAATAGTTATCTCCCATATGTGTAATATTATTTGGAGGATATTCAATGTCCTTATGGTTATGAATTTGTGGGGATACTACAATGCTCTATTCTAAAGACGTTAGATTCCAAATTTTTATTTTCACTTTAGTAGAAATGAACAAAGATGAACTGGACCTCAAATATCACCATAAGAGGTCTAATAACATCTGTTTTATAATTCTTAAATTTCAAAATATTGCCTAATTTTTCAAATAATAATAATTTATATATTTATTTACATTAAAGACAATATTTTCTAGCATCTTAAAATCAAAATATTTATCTTGAAATATAACTAAATACTGAATTTAATAGTCTAATCATACTTTATTATACATTTAAAGAAAAGAATAATTTTATTGACAAAATGCTGTGAATTAAACTGACTTAAAATCTTTGATTATAACGTAGAAATAAAAACTCTTACTGAGATATAACTGGATATTAGCAAACTTCGGCCATGCGAATTGTATAAATAATCTAGAAATGTAAACACTAATCACCTTTATGTCCAAACGTCACAACGAGCATTCAGACTATCTTGTGTGAGTGTGGGATATCTCTCTCGTGTGTGTCCTCTTCCCCCCATTCGAAAATACCCGTTGTGCGATCCTGGGGTAAAGTATGTATTACAACATCGACTCGAAGTCAGTAGCGAACGATCGCTCGTAGCAGGCGCAACACTTTGTTACAGCACCGATCTTTTGTCTCGCTCTTTCTCTCTTGTTGCTGTTGCATAAATAATCTCTTCTATATTCGAATCATCAGTGCCGGTTAAGGATTGAGCTCCACAATTTTTTTTCGCTAAAGCACGCCGTTTTGATATTCTGTGTGTGAAACTTTCATTAGCTCGAGCTCTGGTTAGGTGATTTTGTTGGTGACGGATTTTATGTTGTTTTGAAAATCAGTTAAAATCCAATTGTTTATCAGTTTTAGTAGGTAGGTTACTTTATTGGTGACGATTTTTACATGGGCTTATGAGTTTTTAACTAAAAATTATTTATTTGATTCATGGGAAGGTTATTTTATTAAAAACAATTTTTATATAATTCTGAAAACCGGTTAGAAGTATATTTATTTTTTATTAGTTTCGAATTAAAAATTATTTAAAAGTTTTAATATGACAAGATTTTAAGTGTCTTTCATTTTATAAATTTAAAGTGCCAGAGAAATTTTTAACTTTTATCGTATTAATTTACACAATTTTCTTTATAAATTTACTATAGAAAAAGTAGTTAATACCAATTTTGGCTAAAAAAACATAGAAATAAATTCAAATAGATCTTTATATTTTTATTGTTTTGAACATTAAAAAGTTTCCTAACCAGGGAGGTTTCTCTATAGAAAAATTTGCTCTTGTCGTTTTCAACTCCAGAGAGTTTCGAAGTACTCCGCTCGAGTTCTTACGATGCTTTTTCGAGGTAGCTAAGCGATGGAAATACATTTATAGTCAGTAGGTCTCTTAGCGTCAACGATTTCTCCAGCTCTATTTTGTCTCAACCGTCGCTGGTGCTTTTTATCAAAGCTTTTATTTAACATTACTGCTTCAAACATTTTATTATTTAAAAAAAAAACATACTCGATCAACGTTTAGTTTGCGTGCTTCATAAACGGAGTTATAACGTTCATATCGCGTTACTTCCTCTATGCACAAGCTGCTCGAAAACGAACTCAAAGTTGATCTACGCTCGGTGTTCTCGCATTGTTGTTGATGGACTTTTTACTTTCTGTAAGACTTGTTTACTGTTCACACGGTACTTTCCAGTGAATGATAATCGAATCTATCGTCAAAAGTCGCGACGTATTGAAAAATAAAATATACTAATATACTCCTGTGAGTGTTGTTTCCCAACGTCTGTGGAATGTCTGTGCTGATGCATAAGGAATAACCGCTGCTCCTTTCTTTCAACCTCAGAGTGTGCTTCTGTCTCGATCACGATTTGCGCGTGCTTTTGCGAGATTAAACAGTAGTGTTAAAAGAGGTCCTTAAGAATGCCCGCAGCTCTGATTCGCAAAAAATGCTGTGCACAAGCAGAGCCGTTCTCGAACGGTAAGAGAAAAAACCGCCTCGCCCGAGAACAAAATTAAAATTTTCAAATCACGCTGCTCTATAGAGCAGAACTGCCAACTTGATAACTTGAAAACAAGTTGAAATTGGATGTCGCGTCAGTCTATAAGTTGAACGAAATTTGCGATTCATAAGAGTATGGTATATTGACATTATTTATTTTTATTAAAATAATAAAATACCTTTTTTAATGCAGTGCTTGTATCAAAATCATAATTCATTATCGCGAATACTAGATAATTGATAACAAAAATTTCATTATTTTTAGTATTTGTCAGTACACCATTCTCATCACTCATACTAATTTGACCTAATATTCGATATATTTTTCTAGCTAATAAACTTGACCGACCTAATTATTACAGTTAACACTTTCGTGGTGGCTAATGTACGATTTTTTTCAAGTTTTTAAATAAATAGAAAAATAGAAAAATTCCAGGCAATCATTGTCATGACTACTTTTTCAATAAGACAGTAAATAATGTAAAAATGTCCTGATAAAATTATTCAGGAACGTATTGTTTAAGTAATGATATAAAATGTAACAACATTTTCATATACGGGTCGTGCCGCCGCAAAGGTGTTAATTAATGAAATATTATGTAATCAGTCAGTGAGGCCGAGTCCATGGGCATAATAATGTTCGCTGGAAAGTATCATCTTCTATGGTCTAATCGCCGAATTCGTATTCTTTCAGACGACACTCGAGAGGCATGTGAACGGTCACTTCAACCAGTCCGAGACAGGCAGCACCACATCGCGGAAAAGCACAGACAGCGGCAAGCTCGTGAGGAGGAATGGAAAGAAGCTGCGATACAGAAGACAACCATGGTCTGGTAAGTTTTGCGGATGCCTAGACTAGCATTCAAGTGTGTTTAGTATTAGCATCTTCCTTTTAGATGATTCTTTGTCAATTAAATCAATCCTTTGAAACACAATTCTTTTTTACAATAGTTCTTACTAAAATTTTCATTTAAGAACTTTCTGGATCGCTGATTGCGAATTCATTGTCAGATTTTTTATACTCAGAATGGCAGTTCCCATTCATCATACTTTTGATGTAGAATTATCATAATTTTTAATTGTTGTTCTGTTAACTTCATATATGTAGTGAACTTTCTTTCTGACATGCATTTTTTGCGAAAAATGTTATCAACATCCCTGCCCAGAAAAGTCAATTAAATCCCATTCAATTCTTCAAAATTGGACGAACTTACCATTCAAATTCTTCATTTTAATCGGGCATTTGTACAATTTAATGCGATTTTATGGGTTTCTTTAATCCGGGATGTTATGAAAATGATAAATTTTTTATAATTCTAAATGTTCAGAAAAAGAAATCAGTCATCATTAATCATTTGAAAACCATAAAAAGTGGCAACAAAACTGATTGGACCTCGGAGAACTTTAGTAATAAATATATTCAATCTGTAATTGCAGCACGAATTTTCGACTACTTCGACCCAGGTGTAATGGAAAGCCTGCAGCATAGGTTAGTAGAGCTAGCGCAGACGAGAACACAAGGTCTGTTGGCCGAGACACCCGGAGACTCAATGGCCCTAACTAGTCAAGTATGTAACATTCCGTATACATTCAACTGGTATAAAAGCTTCATCAGCAGTTGTATAATAATACAAAAATCTTATTTTACAGGTATTAGCAAGAAGAGTAGAGATGGATGGGAAAACTAGAGTGCTATTACGATGGCATCCAGTAGACATGTAAGTTTTTGTCGCCATAAGATACTCATTACTTCCATTCTCTATCAAAACATTCTATATGTAACCTATTAGAATGTTTTGTCATATTAATCCTTTAGTGACCATTGTAGCATATTTAGTACGTCCACTTATAAGGCAAAACTTACGTACTAAACTGATCCAGTAATTATGGAAGCACCTCCAAGTGAACGTAGCAAATGTGCTCTAATGATCAAAGTATTAACAATGTACAAACTTAAGTTGCACAGTATTCTGATTCGATAATTATATCAATCAATTAAGAATACCATGCCTAACTAACTCATCATCAATACATTGCGTAAAATTAGTGAAGGCAGGTTAATTATTCTTATTTACTTACCCAGTGAGCCAGACGAGTGGGTCCTGGAAACCGAGATGTGCAAGACCAAGCACGTGGGAATACGTTCAATCGCCGCCAAGCGACCCGACGAGGTCAGCGTCGCGCTCTACCCCGCCGTGAACGGTGGCTCGCCTCCGCTGCAGCGAGTCAAGCAGCGCCGAAAACCCGTCAGGAACACGTGATGATTTCCAGACGGCATCGCCCAAATATACCTGGTAAGCACCGCTTGTTTCAGGCTGAACAGTCTTGATCTAAAAGGGACAAATTTGAAGTTAGCATAAGCATATTATTAAGTACTTAGGTTACTTCATAGGTTCAATATCAGGTTACTTAGTAGATAACTATTAGGTTATTTTGGTTCTAACTATTAAATTGTTTAGTTAGATTACTTATTAAGTTAGCTATTAAATTGTTGTACTTAGTCAGGTTAACTTTTGTATTACTAAGTTCGGTTAACTTCTAGTTCACTTCGTTAACAAGGATATAGTCAGAAATGCGGGTCCTAAACATTCATTAAACTTTGAGAATCTTGTCCTAGCACCGTATAATGAAGCCCAGCACCCTTAGTTTGATTGAATAGTTCCTAGATCACGAGATATAGCTAAAATATTAACATTACTCATATACTTGATGATAAAAAAGTCGTATACATAGATATATTGCTAATGTTAATGTTTTTAGTTATATTTCGTGATATAGGGTATATTGAACTACGAGAGCTGAACTTGATTTTAAGTTTATTCTAGGGTGTACCAGGAAAAGATTTTTAAAGTTTCATAAAAATTCAGAATCCGCATCCATGACCATCTATTTGTAAGTTAGGTTAGCTTTTAGGTTACTTAGTTCGCTTACCTAATACATTACTTAGTTAGGTTAACTATTTCTGACACATAGTTAGTTATAGAACAATAAATCATATTATACAATCTCAAAATTGTCCGTTTTCTACTAAAAATAAAATTGTTTTAAAATCAACAAAAGTGTAAAAATGATTAATTTTCTTATTTTCATTTAACAGGGAACAGCGACAGAGATGGTACCGCCGTTGTTGTCTAGTCCGCGACGATCGAGAAAACGCAAGAACAAACCGACTGACTGAGTGACCAGAGCCATGCCGCGTCACGATCAAGAACCAGACTCCGTTGAAGAACTTCTTCAAGCGAACGACAAGAGTAAAAGACGAAGAGTTTTACGAAGCCCGAAGAATAAAACAAACAAAGAACCGACGAAGATCAACGCAAGTTTAGATACGATAATCGATGGTACTACAAATAAACTGCCAGAGCACACCACTCTCAATAAAGTCCAGCCTAAAAAAAAAACAAAAGTAAAAGTGTGGGATCCTCGGCGTTTCAAGAGTTCGACGACGACGATCCTGGGAGAGCCTCGAAAGTGCCTCATCAGCGTTTTAGCGAATCTTTAAACAAAAAAAAAAGTAAAGTAAACTAAAGACCACGAGGAGAAGACTTTTTACGAAGGGGAGGAGGAAGCGTTCACAAGCCGAAGAATAAAAAAACAGTTGTAAGGGAAAAAAAATACAATTACAAATAATCACTCTGGTTGCCTTAAGGATTCAATCGATATCTGACATCGGTCCCCCTTGAATTACACTATTTTGGACTTTCGTCGTAATTAATAGAGAAGGCAAAAGAAACGAGGATGTAGAAGGGACTTTTTCGTTCGAAGCTGTCGAAAGAAGAGGATGAATGAAGAAACTTCGTTTCATCTCACGCACTGTTTTGGAAGAAAGTTTAATGCGCGAACTCTGTATGTATGTCGGATAGTGTTAGCCCGACACGTCTCGACGAACGGAACGCAGATTTTATTTTTGCTACATGAAAATATACTGATTTTCGTTCGGAAGGACGCGTCGAGGTTATACGTGTTAGATCTAAGCTAGGAAATATAGATCGCTCTGGCCATGCGCAATTTTTTCCCTTTTTGGGGTTGACAGTCTCCAGTCTAGAAGCAATTTTCGAATGTCTCTGTTTTGTAAATTCTACATTTGACCAATGAACGAATCATTTCGTGACTTCTAAAATGTGACCTTACTTTCTAGTAGTCACGTGATCAATTCGATATAAAAACTCTTCAATGTACTGTAGAATTACAGTTTAGTCACAAGGAACAAAACGAGACTCGATCGAAAAATGTTTCTTCGGCGCAGGCTCAGAGCTCGACAAGCGAAAGAATTAAGATTGAATCACGCACTTGCTCGAAAAAAGAAAGAAGTTTACAAATTTACATTTCGCAAATTCATAGGGGATTTTTATCGAATAGGTTATACTATCCTTGATACATGGAAGACTTATGTGCTTCGAAGGTGGGATGACGCGATATTAATTTCAAAATACGTGTCACATTGCCCCTCCGTCGGTTTTTCATCGACGGAGGGATGATCAAGTGTACAAATTATCATTAGTATCGAATTTCCGCAATAGTGCGCAAATTATTTTTTCGAAATACTTGACGCGCTATCAAGATATGTTCATTTTTCGAGTACTTTACAATCATCTTCATCCTTTCTGCTGTGTCGCGTGCGGTTAAAATACAAGGGTGCGCACGTTCACTTACTCTTACTTGTGATGCACAGACGTAATATACTAGAATCTACGAGTTTTTCACCATTTTGTTAGACTTGGCAAGTATAAGTGAAATGGAATATTTATGAAAGTGACGAAGTAATCTTTGAAGCAATAATGTAGTGAAGGTCTTTGATACAAAATGTTGGATCTCTTAAAGATTTGTTCTTCTGGCAATAAGTGCACAGTTGGTAAAAGCAGAAAATTTGAATATTTTAAAAGAACATAAACCTTGTTAGAAAGAACGATGATTGATTAAAATATTTGAGGCTTCATTAAATAAACAGGGTACTTTGTAATATAATAAATAATGCTTCCCAACTGCGCACATATTCATCAGTAGAGAAGCAATTTAAGAAACTGCCTAATATACCACTAAACACAAGACTTGATGTTGCTGTGCATCGATATAAGACTAACAAGGGTCAACAAATAAAAGTTGTCCACGTGCCTACAAATCGTTTTTTAATCTAACTGACGGAGGTTCACTGCCTAGAGATAGTTCGCACACTTGTATTTTGCCAATCGAGACCAGAATAAGACTTCGAACATTGACAAATTCTTTTGTTTCCTCGGTAAATCCATTACCGATAAAACGTACGAATTGGAATTTAATCGAAGATCCTTTAATCGAAGAGCTGTTACCCTCACAGGGTCAGAAATGCGAAGGCTGTGTTGTATATTTTCCACGCTAGAGTAATACAAGACGCCAGAAGCGTAGTGTTCAAAAAGAGAAGAAAGAAAAAGAAAACTGTAACGACGTAAATTATTATCTTGTATGACTAGAGAAAGAGAAGAATACTGCCAAGACGAAAGTGATTCAATAAAGGATATGATATTTTGCTCGCAGAAATCTATGACAGCAATCTCTTTTGAAGATATCATCTGGTTATTCGTTACATTAATTTAAATTTCTCTATATAGATTAAAACAATTATATCCGCCATGTTCCTTTACAATTAAATTAAAAAGTAGCATATATAATGTATCATAGTATGTTAATAGTAGAATCTTACAAATATACCTAAAATTTTATTCGTATTTGAAAACTTCAAAAGCAATTGTAGACGTAGGTTTCTGTGAAATATCATAATGATACGATAAGGAGCTTAGAGTAAAACGAGGAATATTAAACAAAAGAACGAAGAAGTGAAAATGGAGATGTAAGCCGGAAACAAAGCGTTCGTGATTACTGTAACGGTACTGCCAGTTGTACATACATATAGATATGGAAAAGCGAAAACAGAAAATAAGTAAAAAAAAGTAAATGGATAATAGAACGCGATTTAAGGAATAGGTAAGATAAAATAAAACAGAGTGTAAGAAGCTCGGAAGACATACACACCAGCTAAGGAAACACTGCCACTACGTGTAATAATTGTTTAAGGATGAGATATATAAGCTGAAGAACGTGAGAGAGAAAACGTTCGTTTAGGGGGCGACTTTTTAGCTATTAACGATTATTAATTGTAGGATATATTGCTGCATACTATTCGCTAAAGAAAAAAAGAACAGGCAAAACATACAAATTATTAATTACCGAAGCGCTAATTATTCCTCGTGCGAAGAATTTCAATTGCCCAAAACCCAATCGTGTAATTCCTAGGATCTCTTTAGAGCCCCCGCGTAAATTGTCGATATTATAAAGGGGGGCGAACTTTTTGTACATAGTTTAGGCGAATTATGCGAGACGAGAATCACACAGACACACAAACTCACAAATAGCGTTTTTTCTTTGTCATATAATCGTTTATTACGTTTTTTCCCCGAGGCGCAGCGGAAAAAGCGCCGGAAAAGCTGAGATGATCTTTTTGTAGGTTGATTTTTTTTGTTACATGTACAATGCGAGACGAGCCTTCAAAGACGTATTGCGTGCAAATATGAACTTTTTTCTATGTAATGCGGTATTGGACATTTTCGTGGACTTTTCTTTTGTTTATTCATGAGGTGGGGATGAGGATAATTAATGTATTTGGATGCAGAAGTGTTGCTTGATATCATTTCACCAAGTCTACATATTCTGTTATAAAAATATCAGGTACTATTGAATATTATTATTACAATTAAATAAACATCAACGATATATAGATATATATAATTTATATGAATTATTATAAATTATTGCAATTAATTATCAATCTGCGAAAAAATCACTAAAATAAACAAAAAAAGAATATTAGCTAGGCGTTGAAAATGTCCAAAACCGATCGAAACATTCTCTCTCTGTTTTTTTATTTAGCCAATCGTGAGCGAGAATCTGTTTTGTATTTAGACTATTCGATGCCGATCGAAGAAATAGAAAATGATCTTGAATTTGTCGCCTTCGCGCGTCTTTCGCTGTCAGAAAATTCCCGAGCGCTTTCGTATAAATTTTTATAGCGGTGTAATTTTCTCGCAGGCGGACGGATTTAGTTTTAATTTTTTTCGTATAGCAAACAATGTCTTGTATTTATATGTGTAAGTGTGTAAATATTTTCGTTTACAAGCGGCAAATTTAGGAATTATTACTTTTTCCCTCGCGACGAGAAGACACGACGTCGTGCTTCTGTTTTTGTTGTATTGTGTTATGAGCGCACGAGGAAAAAATCGATGCTACCTATGACAAAGAGATGCAGAAAATCGAGAATAAACAGAGAACGAAAAATAGAGAAAAAAACGCATCACTGCCAGTAATGCACTGCCTGCTTTTACAACATTTGCACTCCTTTTCGTTCAGATGTGCATATGATTTTGTTTGTAACTTCGTAGTAGCTTAATCATTGTTACTAGGCTTGTTCTCGAATTCTCGAATTTTCTCTCTTCTGCGTGGTTGCTTGTTTTTTTCTCGCACTATATAAGAAGTAATTGTTTTCTTATTATACTTTCGATTTACGTTTATAATACTATCCTAACGATTTATTAGTAAACAAGAAATTAAAAAGACGGATCGATCGATTGGTTGACGTTCGGATAGCTTAGTTTTTTAAGCACCTTCTCGTGATTTAGAAAAGGTATAACAATCGATACGAAATTTTGTATTCTTTAGTAAACAAAATTGACGGCTAGTGCCATATGAACTATCTTTCGATTTAACATGGCACGCGTGATACACTTTACTTTCGTTGCAATGTTTTTGTAAATTCGAAAAGTCACTGTCAGCTTCGTTCTACATTGAACGAATAATGACGTCAATAAATTCTTCTCTTTACAAATGTAAAACCTAAAGCGATACATTTCTTGCACGTAAAAAAAAGCTTCGATTGTGTACGAGTCATCCGTGTCTTTCGTTTCGTTGTATTTAGGTGGCGCACCCGCGAAACGAACGTTCGCCTCTTCTAGACTCCCTAAACGTTTCTTTTCTCTTGTTGAAAAAGAAAAACAAGGCAAAAATGTATACACACATGGGACCAATTTTTGGCGTAGTAATAAAAATGAAAGAATTCCCCGGCAGAAGGCAAAAGTAAATCGAGGCGAACGTTCGGTTTTGCGATGACGCTTGATCTCGTGTAATAAGGATTAATGTGACGATGAATTTACGTAATTTTAGCGTGTGTAAGGAGAGTGACAAAAATTTGGAACGTCCGGACCAGTCGATCGATCGATCATCGTAGACAAATTATTAAGGCTTAATTATTAGACACGAAGGATTAAATGAAAAAACTCTGCGCGTAGACTGAACAAACGTTTAATTCTAAAAATTGTATCGATGAAGGCTCTAGGTATCGTATTATTATAATTTTGCGCTGCGGAGACACGCACGTTTATGTATATGTATATCGTCCATTTTTTCTCATAACGGTCTCCAACCGCGAGCGCTCGTGCGAAAGTATATAAGTTTATGTTTATATAATTATACGAGAGAATAATCGATTGAATATTGTCTTCTTTTGCGGTCGAGCCCATGCTGTTCCCACCTCTAGAATCTTGTATAATCTTTAATAATAAAAACGAAAATCAACAGATAAATGTATAAATGGATTTTTTTTTCGTCCATGGTTGTTTTGGTTCGTCGTCGTCGTAGAATTCAACAATAATGAAATAACGCTAGTGAAAATAAGTCAATTCGTAGTCAATTTTTTTAGTCTAATATTGTTTTCCAAGTTCTGCCCATTCAAAGGTTTTCTCTAAGTTTTTGATAGATCGCGAAGTTATTTTGAAACATTCTTTGAAGACTGTCAGTGTATTGTTATTGAATTTGAGTATTATTTTTTTTAGTAAAGAAAAAAGTAAGCTATATAGGTAATATACCGATGCTGTTATAAAATAAGAATAAAAGAAGAAATCAGAACCAAATAACGAACTTACAATATGATTTAGATATCTTATGCGAGCATTTTTTTAAACAATCGTGACTGTTAGATGCAACATTTAGTATATTGCGTAAAGAAACATGGCATCCTAACTAGAACTAAGAGTAACATTCAGAAAACTGCCTAAACAACTGTATTTGCAATAGTAAACTTTGCTATCATTTGTTATACAACTATACAAGCCCATTGCTCACAGTTAGTTTCGCGTCACTCTAAGTTCGCGTGTACTAATTTTTTTACTTCTTTTATTAATTTATATGGATAATATCGTAATATAATCACTGCATCATGAAGTTAACTCATCTGCTTTTCATATTTTTGTAAAGTAAATAACTGATAGCGAGAGTAACTATAAACACATAGTGAAGAAACAATTTTTAGGAGCAGAAAGAGAAGTAAGAAAATTGAAAGCGGAAAATTAAATTTCGCGCGGCTCGACCATCATAAAGGAAACTAAGAAAGAAGAAAAGAAAATAAAATAAATATTAATGAATTCTACGTCGGGTTGACTTTGTTTTGAAAAGCGTAGAAAAAGGATGTAACAATTATTTTGTGCAGTTTGAAACGTACCGGCAGTAAATTTAAGATTGTCAAACCAAACCTATTCTCTTTTGTTTTGTTTTGGCACTGAAAGTCATCTTAAATTTTTTGCCACAGCGTTTTGTAGTAACGATTTCAAGCGCGAATATTCAGTTAGAAAGTAAACAAACTTGTAGTGTCTCTTGTAAATATGAAACTTATTGCGAAGCTCCGTGAAGATATATACATATTATATATATATATATGTAAAATGATAAATGATATTCTGATATATATATGAGGAGGAAAACTATATATAGTAATGAGAATCGCACGTATATAATAGTTGACGTGCATGACAACGGAAATATAATGAAAAAAATAATAATAAAAATGGCGTATCATAGAAGGTAGAAAATGAGTGAAAAAGTATAAAGTGTCCGCGTGGGAGAGAAACACAAGAGGTTTAGTGAATAATAATAAACATAATAATGAGAAAAAACGGCGTTTATAAAGAAAGATATAGACGTTTTCGTATTTTTGCAAAAAGGTTAATAAAAAAGATGAAGAAAGAACTCATTAAATGTACGCTATAAGATTTATAATAGAAATACAGAGAAAAATAATGAGAAAAGAAAATTCTAAAGAGCAAATCCCAGTTTTCGAGTCTGTGAAACATAGATACAAACATACACAAGCTTCGATTGTTTCATTGTATTTACTTTTTACGTCTGGACCACAATGACAGTTTCATCTTTCCCATTTCGAGATAACAAAAGCAAATCGCATTGACATTTGTATACTTGAGAGAGTCAAAGTGTGGAAAATAGAAAATATTTCCGTTTTCCTTGGAAATTATGTAAAAATCTGTATAAGAGACGGAAGAAAAAGAGAAAAAACAAATAAGAATCAGTGAGCGTCA
The DNA here is from genome assembly GCA_949152435.1 of Gastracanthus pulcherrimus. Taxonomy (NCBI): domain Eukaryota; kingdom Metazoa; phylum Arthropoda; class Insecta; order Hymenoptera; family Pteromalidae; genus Gastracanthus; species Gastracanthus pulcherrimus. The sequence continues at coordinate 174,979,289 of OX424573.1, read as the reverse complement.
CATTGTAAGTTTTGCGTAGTGTCGACGGCTTTCCAGTTTTCGCCGAAACTGCGCACAAGTTCGACGCCTAAAATGAGAAAACAGGAAGACGTGAGTTCGGGTACTTTGCCTTTTTTATAATTTAAAAGAATTTAAGATCATTTGATTTTGAACAATGAAAATAATTTGGTTAGAGAATAAAATAAGAACAAGAAAAAAGGCATTTTGTCCGATTATCAATGAGAGAAAGTTGCGAGTACTTTTCGAGAAAAAACAGGATGGATATTTTTGAAAAATATCAAGCCTTTTTTCCAGATAATATCTTCACAACTGTAAACTTCTCAGTGTGAATAAATCAAATATCTACATAATCGGTAGCTTAGTATAAGGAAAATAGCGTGAGTGCTGCACTGAGAAAATTAATTAACGCGATTCTAAATTAACGAAAAAATTAAACGAAAGACCAATGCATAATTTCATATTTTCAAAAGAGTTAATAATTATTTTACGATAAATAAACGAATAACCTTTTCACTGAAAGGAAGACGAAGACGAATTATTTTTCTCTGTGTAGAAAGAACGAGAAAATACGCGCGCTAGGCGCCAGAATTATTTATAAATTGCATCTATAGGAGGTGTTTCGCATTTATCCGAGAGGAATTGTAAAATAAAATAAAAATCTACGCATTTATAGATGTCAAGCTGAAAAAAAAAATTGTATTTTTTGGCGGATTCTCGACAAATGATAGAGTAAATAATGTCGTAGACATGATTTCTTGTCTTTTGTGGATGACACTTTTTTCGCTTCAAAAGCGAGATGAAAAGATGAAAAATATTTTTTCCGAACGATATGTAAAATTCGTCGAGTCCCTCTATTCGGTATTTTAAAGAGAAGGTGCTTTGTACGTTGTAAATAAATACGAAGTAAAGAGATTATGAAAGATCCTGCTCAATCATTTGTATCCGGTAGATCATATATATAAAGGAAGAAAGAAAAGTGTAAGCGAGTTTTGGCTGACAAACTTACGTGAGGCGATCAAAAAATCGTTAAAATTTATATTACCAAAGCCTTTACAAACATGGAGTACTTTTGATTTTTTTTAAATAGCTTTTGAGTAGACAAAAAACGGTTTTTAGCGCCAAACAAGTAAATTTATAAACTGGAAAGCCACGAAGTTCTTTTAGCTAATTTTCATCGTTGTTTGATCTTTTTATAGTTTGTATAACGATTTTCCGTTTGTCAAATATAGATCATAATGATGTACAATAATTTAGACAAGACAGATTCTTTTATAACATAATAACGATGTATACGTATTTAGATTAATGTAATTAATTAGCGATTAATTGTTTCCCTTTTTTTATAAGCCAAGTATAGTGAATATACGATTTTTCATGTTTCCCGTGTACCATATATACTTTCTTTTGGAAAAATCAGCGTGCGTCCCATTACAGATGAGTATACCATTCAAAGTTTTTATTCACCTTCGCCATTTATCTTTTACCATGTAAAGCGTATGAATTAAATCGTTTATCTACTGTGTAATATTATACTGTATAATGTGCTATAAAATTCGACTGTTTACACTCGACAAGTTGTGTGATTTCCTCCTTTTTATCCAATTCTAAATTATGATTTAGAATTTCCTTCCTTTCTTTACTTTCATTCCTACTGCTTCAATTCATATGTTAAATTTAATGGTATCATTATAGGTTTTACATGTATTTATTTATTTATTTATTTAGTTATTTATTTATTTATTTATTTATTTATATATGAATAATCAAGGGTCCTAAACCCTTTTACATAATAAAAGTAAATATATTTTGGGGAATTCTACAAAACAAACTACACGAACTGAAAGAGCAGATATAAATTAGTCAATAATGACATTAACAAACTGCAAAGTAGTAGTATTAATGCACACATTTGCACGTGCGCGAACACACCCACACGAGCGCATGCGCATACATACACCGAAAATTTGTAGGTTAACCGCAAGTGTATAAAATTATACATGTTAAGTGAGTAAAATACTGCCAAGGTATTGTTTTAGTTTTAATACAAGTTACAGTTTGGAGTGTGTAAAATACTGCAAATGTGTTGTTTTATCACACTTGAGTGTGTAAAATACTGCGATTTTGTAAAATGCTTGTCGCCAATTTTACGTACTGCTAAGTGTGTTATTTAATTTTACATGAAAAACTATATCGACATATAAGAAAATTACACTCTTAAGGACGTTCACCGGATAATTGAATTACTTTAAAATTTCTTGGAACTTTTATTGTATGATAATTTAGGTGTATTTTGAAGTATCAAAAATTGAAAAATTTAGCTTAAAAATTTCAATTTTTAACTTGGGAGTCCTATTTTGAACTCTCACAAAACGGATATTTTTACTTATTGTAAACCAAGTATTCTTTAAATTGTTCTGAAAAACTAAGAAGTAATTAATTTCATTTTTATAGAAGTACATGTAGCTTTTTTTAATTCCTAATAAACTAACAAAGTTGTAGCTTTTTAACGTAATATTTGGATAAAAACGCTCCTCGATTACCCTGGTTGTAATAAGTCTCATTCCTAACCAATAATCCACCATTAATGACCATTTATATATATTGATGGACGATTGCTGGCTCAGAATTAGATTCATTTCTACCAGGGTAGTAGTTTTCTTTTTAAATATCGAAAAGAACCTTTAATCTATTCTTATTGAAATATTGGAATTTATTTCTTTGACTGAAGAATAAATAGCTTGAATTAATATAGAATCATGTCTCTTCAGGAATCCGACAGCCTTTAGAAAATGACAAGCGTGAGTTTTCCCAAAAGTCAAAAGTTCTCAAAAATTCCTCATAATAATCACACCTATATTTTTGTAATCGCACGAGCGTCTACGTAAGAATCACTTGAAAAATTTCTACAGTTGCAAATAACGGAAATAAAAAATAAAAAATTTCAATAAAATGACCAATTTAATTGTTAAATAAAATATTACCATATACTCTTACTAAATTGATTTTTTTCATATACGAAATTAGAGATACAAAATATTAAAGATACATTTCATTTACACTAGTTACCTTTTACTACGGCTGTACAGAAGTACAATCAATTCTGTATTGGTCCAATCAATAAATTCAATTTTCCCTAGTTTTATAATTCTGGAAACGATAATTTTACCTAGTTTTTACTACACTATAATCTGTGAATATATAATTACTTTCACAAAATCCGCTTGTAAAAAATGCATTTTCATAAAGTATAGTTTAAAGAATACAACCCTGGTTAAAAATAAACTTATAAAACCGGGTTCAAATTCCGGACAAGACAGGATTGACTTTTTGATCTCATGCTGTTTTATCCTCACGTATCCAGAAATAACCCCATCATATACAAACTATTTCACCTGTATAAACTCCTCTACATCACATTCAAACTATTTCACCTTCTTACCTACGTACCCTCGCGAAGCGTAAACCGTAAACCCTCGTCTTTACTTTCCCACCGCCACCGTTAGATCGAGCATCGGAACAGCAGCTATACATGCACACAGCGCACTCAAAGGTACAGCTGCTATCTCGGCAAGTGTCGATCGCGCTCGCGCGACCCACACGACGAATTCCCATCGTGCGCGCGAGGTATACATTACCCTGGAACTCGTGCACCGGGAGACTCTTTTTCCTCAGCCGCCGCTGTACAACGCGCGACTCCCATAAATCGCCCAGCCGCAGCATTAATCGGCGCCCAACCGTGCGCTTATAGGCGCCACCGTCTGTATGGAGTGTATAGTACGTACGCGGGATATCGTAGTTCGAATTCGCGGAGATTGCGCCGCGGATGTACGCTTTTGCTTTGGCGAGACGACTTTTGTGCTTGCACGGGAGGGGGGTGAGAGGTAATTTTGCGCCGCATGGGGCACGAGGAGAGAAGTCGTCCGCGGCGCTGCAAAAAGGAGCTATTCAAGGAATTGGAGTAGAGTGCGTCGTTATGATTTATTGATTTTGTAGCAGTCTGCTTGCTTTTGGTTTTCCTTTCAAGGTTCATTTCTTTGTTGGGGGATGAAAGATTGATCGCTCTTGAATGGATGCAACTTCGTCATTTTGAGAATGTAAGCAAGTTATTCTGATGGATGTGATGCCTTTTTGTGTATTTGTTTTTTGCTAGATATCATATAGGTATGGAACTGTTTGAAGAAATATTTTTAAAAAAGAACAGATAAATCTTTTTTGTATTATAGGGGACGGTGGGGCACGATGGGTTTGGCGGGTGGATTGGGCATTCAAATGTTCACTAAATAAATGAATATTCTAACATGATAGTATTTTTTATATGTTGTAAATAGCTTTTACTTTATCCCTCTGCAAATCCTAAATGAAAAAAATTAATACAAATCGTATGAGAATTATTAGAAATTGAGGACTTCAAAACGTTGTTTTTTCCATAATTCTAATCTATTTCTCAAGAACAAATAAATCATATGAGCTTCGAAAGGGAATTATTTTTACAGTTTAAATCTTAAATTTTTAATAGCATTTTTGATTGATGATCTCCGATGCTTAGGAAAAAAGTAATATTACATATAAAAATACTCTAAAATGGGGCACGACTGGCACCACTAGCGGGGCACGATTGGCATACGCGAGTCGTCAATTTATTTCCGCCGAGTTTAACAGCTGATTTTCTTAACCTTACTTTTGCGCCCTTAACATTTCGGAGTCGGAGTCTTAGATGTTGGTGAAAGAGTCAGTGTTAATGAAATGGTCTGGTTTTTAGTTTTGATCCTCAATCCTATAAAATGCAAATTTAATAGTAACGTCCAATATTTTTTTTTAAATAAATTTTTGATTAATTCACCGTGCCAATCGTGCCCCACCTCCATGCCAATCGTGCCCCACGGGTGGGGAAAATGGGCAGTTTTAGCGGTATTGTACTTTGCATTATAAAAAACAATGCAATATATATTTTATAATAAAAAATAATGTATCTAAATCTTGAGATATTCTACTTTAAGAAGCACTTTTAATAATTTGTATTGGTACAAAATAGAAAGTACAGGATTCTTTTGAAGTTAGGGTGCCCGTACTGCCCCACCATCCCCTATTAAGAATAAAGTCCGAGTCAAATTCTGAAAATGTATTTAATTGTTTAAGGTCTCACAACAATGTTTTCTTTCACGCTAGGCACTTAGAAAACTTTTTTGGCAAAATATATAAGATATATCTCTGAATCAGGAAATTTAAAGTTTTGACACCGACGTTTACTTGCTACGCTTCTTTTTAAGCTAATTTTTAACGTAGCGATCCGAGAGCTCCCATGCAACAGTTTTATTCGGATTTTATCGTCGGATTCATGCGCCGTCTGTATTGTTTCACAGTTTTCTTTATTATTACTTCACACTTATTTTTTACCAATTACATCTAACTCGGTCATTAACTAAGTCATTACTAGCAAGTCGGAAGTGATCGAATGCATATCGGAACTAATTGTCTATTAAATTATTTGTTTGTCATTATTTTGTTTACTTGTATTATTTTTAGATAATTCAATTTAAAATTTTAATTTTCTTAAATATGTCCGGTATTTCAGTACATTAGCTAGAACCTGGCTAGAAACTTAGCAGGGTTTCTACCAAGGGTCTTATTGATTAAAACCAATTATAAATACAAATTTTATTTAAAAAATTGTAATAATAATTATATCTAAGTAAGCGTTAGCAAGTGTGAAATCGTAGCTCATAGTATGTTGATTATTATTTTGTTTTATAGATTGAAATTTAATACTTTACTACAATATTGTGATACATACAATTTTTATAAATTTACATTGTTATATCGAAACATACTAATTTTTAAAAAATGAGCGTAGAATAGTATACCCGTTTACATTTGTCTTTGATAGCAATACAGTACGTTTATTCTTATTATTCTTCTTATTATTCTTAGTTTATAAGCAAAGTTCAACTTTTGCGCATTAAGATCTCTCTCGAAAAAATTGTGAGAAATGTGACCACTCGCCGTTTCCGCTTCCGTCGTTCCCCATATATAACGCCGAGAGGAAGAGGGAAACGCAATACCTTAAAACCGAGTGGGACGGGGGATGCGAGATCGCGCTACAGGGACAGAATGAGGGAGAGAAAAAGAGCGGGAGAGACAGAGAGGAGATAACAAATGTAACTGGATCCCCCTTGGCACTTTCTGACCAGTCTCGGGCATCCTGCAGGAAGTTCGGGAGAGAGCCAGAAGGATAGAGAGAGAATATAACTCGATTAAGGTAGAGTCTGCAATTTATGGTAAAAAGTTTTTCCTTTACGTCGTATTTTTATAATGCAGTACATCAGGCGGCTTCTTTGACTCCGAAACTTATTTTCTGTTCAGAGTTACTTGACACATTTTGAATTTTATATGAAACGGAGACAGTCGAATTAATTGTTACGCACTCAGGAAACGATCCTTTCGTGTTTTCTTAAAATATAGGTATATACCTAAGTAGACGAATCTTTTTGCGGAGACCAAAAACTCTTGTGAAAAAACAGTCATGTTAGCCGTATAGTAGAAAATGGAAATCGATGTTACTTTGAAACAATTGAAGTTAGTAGCCGATTCCCAGAAGACAGTTTGTAAAACAAAATTTTAATAAAATAAAATTATATTATAACGCATTGTTAGAATAATTTAAAAAAAGGAACAGTGTTTAATTCGAGGTTTAATTGTTCGTTTTACTCGAGTAAAAAGTTGCTGTAATGAGCTTTTACGAACTATAGCTGCTACAAAGCGGTTGCTCACTTCTGCCTATTACACGAATAATTACATACTGTGAGTCTCTAATTTTCAAACGACGGTTCTTCAGCATCCCATATTATCTGCTACGTGCCTTGGTATACTTCGGAGATCCCTTCGAATCCACCTACAAGGAGCGAATTGTAACTGAAGACCGAAGTACACGGAAAACACGCATCAGGAAAAAGTAGGGATCCTCGCAACTCTTATCCTTCTATCTACATGTTCTAGTAACCCGAAGAAAAATATCAAGAGCATCATCACCGCTGTCGAAGCTATTCATGTAACCGAATGCCGGACAGTTCTGAAACCACACAGAAATCAATTTTTTTATTTTACAATATTATCCTTTTCTAAATCGATAGAGCTTTTTATGCGTGAATTAATAAACGGTGTAATCAAATGGTTACTTATGATGTATCAGGATTGGTTAAGAACAACAAAAATGGGGTCTGCGGTGTGTTTGTAAACAAAGCACATGTAATTTTTACAGTGGTGCTTGTATCAATCTGCAGAGACTAGGATTCGAACCCGGGTCACCGGCGTGGGAATCCGACACTCTACCGACTGAGCCGCCGCAGGCCCATATTTAAATACATTTGATTAGTCAAATGGCCAAGATCCTTCATAAGCGACATTGTGACCGAAAGCGCTAGAATATTTACCTTCACATCTGCATACCTCCAGTTCATACGTGCGCAAGTATTAATTTAAAGCGGCCATAACAATAAAGCATAATCAGCCGAGAATTCCTCAATAATGCACCTTATCGAATGAAAATTACACGCGACGCGCGCTCGTCGACGCAACTGCCCGCGGCATCCTTCCCCTCCCAAAGGGTCCCGTGCACTTTATTGTCCCGATAAACAGCCTCCCTCCACTCCAGTGTTTCTCTCAAAACAAAGCGAAAAAAAGAGAAAACGCGTGCATCGACAGCGCGCGAAACACAAAAGACCTCAGCGAGGGCAAAGCAACAGCGGCAAGAGTTTCTACCTCTGTCCTCTCGCGAGGAGAGTTGCACACTTCCGAATGCCTCGCGTGCTCGGGAGTATAGGGAAGGGGAGGCTCGAGCCCAAGCAAAAACCTAATTGTTTACGATGTCGGTGCTGTTTTTGCGCGTCGCCGGCTTTTTGCGCGATTTGGGCGCGCGTGGACTTTACGAGCGCGTGCCTTTCACGGTGGGAATAATTGTGGTCGTCGGCGTTCGATCGATTTACTTTTTGCGCGCGTGGTCGGGCTTTGTGTGTGTGTGTGTGTGTGTGTTTATGGATATACGCGCTGTGGAGGCTTTCGATGGGTTATTGGGTTTTGTTAGATGGAGGATTATTGGGACGCGTGCTGATGGCATTTGAGAGATATTGTATTTTGATTTAGAAGGGATTGATTTTTGTTTTTAGAGTAAGGATTTTAAAGATGATGGTTGGCGTTGTTAGAAAGGCGATTGGATAGCTGCAGGGTTCTTTTATATCGGTGGATAACCATAATATAAACGATGTGAATTATTTTTTGGTGTATTTAAAATTTGAGGTTAATGTTTGCATTAATGTGCTGCAGCGAATCATAAGAGATTTTGAAAGTACAAATTAAATTAGCATGAACCAGAATTATAAAATGAAAAGGGCGACGTTTGGTGGACATTTTTATTGACAAATTTATCAAAAAATACAGTTGCTACACTGCGACAAAAGAAACCATTATTGTAATTTATTTTCAAACGAACTTGTAAGTTATGTAAGGTAGGTACCTGGTACAGGTATCAAACAAATGGACTTTATCTCATAGGAAGGATCAATAGAAGAGTTAAAATGATTTTTTTTTTAAATTTATAAGCAATATCTCAATTACTTGTTCGTCGTCCTTTTCAAGTTAATAATACTGCGTTGACTAGAACGTCTTTTCGGTAGTATATTTTTCTTCCGATTTATCAATTTTTTGTTTTTTATTGTTCATCTTAATACAGATTACAGATTAGCACACGCTGACGTAAGAATATAAGTTAATAAAATCCTAGAGCAAAATGCAGTCAGTTACATTAATAAATATAATAACTATAGATAAAATCCTTCGAAAACTGTTGCAAATACCACAGTACATGAATATATATTTTAAATAATTAATTTTTACTTGTTTATCGATCTATTCCTTGCAATTAAAAAAAAGAATAATAGTGATAAAAGCTACAAAGTGAAATGAATATAAGGAGATCCCGTAGTGGAAGTCTTACATCGTATTTTTCATTTTTAACAATGAATTTCTAAGTTTTTGGACTTATTTGTTCAGAAGCACAATTCTTATGATTTGTAGAATGTACCTCTGGTCGAAAAATTTAGTAAAATTAAAAATTCACTTAGGAAAACGAAAAATTGCTTATTTACGGTAACTATGGAAGTACGGCTTCACGTAAGTCGATAGGACTACACTGTTTTTAATCGTAGCTTTCAATCTAATTTGATGAAAAATCGATAGTTATTCTGGAAAGCCATAAATATAGATATCAATATTTTGGTATTTCTATGCTGAAAAATAAATGATATCAAGATTAATAAAGAAATTTCGTATCGCATATTTCATAGTCAATAAATAGATAAGATTTCCAATAACTCAAGGAGGTCAGAAGTTCACCCCTTATTTTGAATATAAATTACGTAGATAATATATGGAAATGCAATGTTTTGTTTTGCTACAGGAAATTTTAGAATATTAAAGTAAAACGAAAACATGAATTTACATAGTATATGAAAAAATTAAGTCAAAGTTCATGAAATATAAAGTGCGCAGACACTCCTATAAATAAGTAATAAAACGTCTTCTCTGCGACTATTTATTTATTTAATAACATTGAGTGTGCCGCGTGCATATGCAGGAAGAAAACGAGGTTCAATAGCGAAGGAAAATGTGAAATGTGAAATTTTTACGCGAAACAAGGAGAAATGTTCCGTAATACGATTGTGTGTATGACACGGCAGGTTTCCCATAAGGCGCTTCTCCTCGTATACACGCAGACACCCACTTTTTCTCATGAAATATTAAACTCAATTGCAAAGAGAAGCGTGAAATGCATCACGTGCCTGCACAATTATTGCGCTGGGTTATATGAAGAACTGTAATAATGGATTTAATTTTTAATTGTACACCGCGCGAATGGAAGGAAACTTACGACTTGGGCGAGGCGTACGTAAGTAATAAGAGGTGAAAATATCTTATATAAGTTTCAGTTAACAATTTAAAGTAATTTTGTAAATAAAGATTTTTTAAACTAAACAGTAAACTACATATTAAACAAAATTTTGTAAGCTCATTTATTTACTTCAATAATTATTAACGAAATATTTTTATAACTTGTTTAATGACACGAAATAATTGAAAAAAATAAGCTTAAAACTTCTTCGCAGCCGAAAAATATGAAAATTTTTATAATATTTTATTTTGTTAGTTTGTGCATTAAATGTATTTAAAAACGAACTTAACAAATTCATCATTTTTATCTGATCATATGATTCCGAATATAATTCAGCAGTAAACAGGTTAATTCAAACAAATTATTTCACAGTCTCAATCGTCTCGTGTGCGCACACTATAGACATAAGCTCACGTTTCATAAAATCCAAAACAAACGGGACCTCGAAATCAAACAATCCATCTTACCATGTATTATACACACACTTCGATGAACTCAATTAACAGAAGAAACCGACACTCAACTCCCTCATTGACAAAAAGTAAATAAGAAATATCGAAAACACAAATTCAAATTAGTCGAACGTCAATAACCCGGCACTTAAAAGGAAAGCGGATCGAAGCGGCGCCCGCTCGATCGTAGGAGAAAAACCGAACAGCTTTTTTTTGCGAAACTCGGTCAAAGAGTAATTGAACCACTTTTACCCGATGATGCTGCTACCGCTGCTTAATGCCGCTGCTACTTCATCTAAACTCGCGTGTCTTTCGCAGATGCATTTGAGCATGCATGATATGAAAATGCATGCAGAGTACGTCGTTACCAACAAAACGAAAATTAATTTTCTCATCTGGCATGCGATCTTAGAATTAATAAGCGAGCATAAGACGTGTATGTATTATGAAAATGAAAAAATTATTTTAAATAGTACTATGTATCAAATATTAAATAATATATTAATGAAAAGCTGAGTAAAGCATGAAATATTATGATTTACTTAAGATTTCTTTTTTATTTATTTATATCGAGATAAAGGAATATAATACCAGAACGTCAAATATCTGTACCCTTGTTTAATACCAAGATTTTTACTATTCAGATCCTTAAAACAAAGTGAATATTTTTATTAAAAATCTAAAATCTCTTTAAGGCCTTCAAACCGTTAAGGCCGAGATTCTCAAAAAATAGAAATAAACTTTGAGAAATTATTTAGAAATATGTTTCTGTCCTAACCGGGTGCGCAGGCCTACTTTATCTGTAGATAAATAGGGTAGTCGGCCACTTTGGCTATTTTCTTTTAAAAAATAAACCCGTAGACAAAATATTTCTAGATTAATAATTTTTTAATGATCTATTTAAACATTTAAACATTTAATTCTAACGTTAAAACAGTTTAAGTATCATAAAATAATAATTTCTTTCGATATATCTGTCGATATGTGCTTATAGGTGGCCGGCTACTGGAATTTTTTTAATTTTTGACGAATTTTAGTTGTCGGCCGGGTCTGGTCGATAACCCATGTCCAAAGGCACTTTTAATTCTAATGATTATTACGATTAATTAATATTTATTCATTCTTCTATAGCTAAACTTAAATCATAGAACTATTAAAAAGAATAAACAATGTTTTTAAAGCACGATGTATTGCCTTAAATCGTCCTGACTGACTACTAGCGATCAAGCGGCCGAGTACTAGATTCCGGTGGTCGACTACTAGCGCTTTCGTCATATTTTATCAAAACACATATTATAATATCACATATATAATCCTGTAAATATTTCAAGCAAAAATAAACATTTTATCAAAAACTAGAATACATTTAAAGTGTAACAGGAATAAGTAATTCATAAACAAAACTACAAAGACTATAAAATGGCCGCTTGGGAAGAAATGAGTTAATAGAGGAGAGTCCCTCAAATATTATTATTGCTTATTTCTCAGAAACATTGAACTGATAAAATTAAGAAAATACCAGATGTAAGCTTTGTTATCCTTATCACAAAAATGCAATTAAACAAAACCGGAGAAAAATATTTGATGTCCATTTCGACACAGTTATAGTATATTTTAAAATGAATAATGATTATCGATAATTAGATACCACTATCAAATTTACACACTCAATTTTTGTTATTACGGAAAACTGAATTAGATAAAGGCGGAAAAAAATATTCGGCGTCATTTCCACAACACAGATCTGACATTTTTTATAAAATATTATCGATTATCGGATATGCTGGAATAAACGGATAAAAGGCCTCACAATTATCGACAATTAGACATTACTTTCAAATAAATAGAATTCGCCTAAAATTCCATGGTATTTGTAAACAATGAAACAAAAGCAAAACAATACATTGGTACATTAATACATTGGTACGTAATGTATCTAGGTACACGAGTAATATTTGCACACAACGAAGGCAAACGTGATTGCTTCCCTTCGAAAACCAAGAAAACAAAATGCCAGACCTAACCTTTACCTAACTTTCTTACCAACACTCGATCAAACAAAGAAATAACGAAAAAGGCATTCAGTTTCCTATCCAACGCGGCTCCTGACACCCTACACACATCGCGATATAACTGCCACAAATGCACTCTACGCAAACAATTCGGTACACTTACCTTCACCAAAAATCCGAAGAGAAATTCTTGGCACCTTCGACGCGCCGAAGCTTCTCGCCAAAGTTCACTGCATTCTTCATCTCCGCATGCGTCTCGCTCACCTACACACACTGTTCCTCTTCTATACTTCCAACCTACGCGTCGGCAAACCCTCGCCATCACCAGCCAAAACCTCGGCATCAACGCACGTATACACGCGCAAACGAAAGGGCTTTTCTTTTTCCCCGCAGAAGCGCGTGGACACCGATCTTAGCGCGCGTCGGGCTCGCGGCTTCCGCGCGGCGGCGCTGGCGCGGCCCCCCGAGAAACGCAGCGCACCGTACCGCGCGAGTCAGTCGCGAGCGCGAGTTCGAGGCGCGAGGATCGCACGCTGCGCGTCGAGTCGCTTGTGTTTGTTTGTTTATGAAGCGCGCGTGCTCTTTGACGGGAAAAAGGAGGAGGAAAAGTTGAAAAATCTCGGAGTGCGCGCCAGTGGTATCATTCTTACACGTGTGCATCGTCGTGCGACATTTCGATATACGTATATATGTATATATATGTGTGTAATGGTTTCTTGTACGCTGCTGATTTGTACACCCTAGCAGACGACATATAGCGTGTACAGGAGTTTGTATATATTACCTTGTGAAAGGAGTGTTTTTGGTATATACATACAGCGAATTTGGGTTATACGTATCAGTGAGAAGCTTTGTGTAGCAGTGTCTTTGATTTGTCCCGGTTGCTGCTGCGCGGAGATCGTTGTATATACCTACATTCGCGTTTTCGCACTGCACCGAGCGCCGGTTTTCTGCGTTGGATAATATCTCCCCTGGCTGCTGCAGCGCGCGAGCTTGGATGGTTATAGGTGAGCGGGAAACGAGCGACTGACCGGCCGATGACACTGCGCGTTCGGACACGTTTCGTAAGGTGAGAGGTCTCTTCTTTGTTTTCTTTTGGATGGGGTGACAGAGGCGGAATTGCCGGCTATAGGTATATTTGGTATAAGAAGGCGGCGTTTTCGATGGTTGCTTTTTGCGGGGATGTTTAATTGTGGGATGCTTGAATGTTTATGGGTGTTAATTCTGAGAATTTGAACTGGTGTACTTTGTTTTGTTTTGATGTTGTCGTTGGGGCGAGGAATTAGCATGTGTAAGCATTTGTGTAGGTCAAGTTATTACAAATTATGTTTTACCTAATTGTCAATAATTTCCAAGAATGTATACTTTATAGTACCACATACTCCGTTAATGTTCTGATGCTTATCATTATTAATTAGAAAGCAGCAGTTACCACAGTTAGATTCAATAACTGTGAAAGAAGGCCAATGTAGATCATTGCGTTTTACTTATTGAACTGGTTTAATAATTGATGAGAGTAGAAACTTTAATTTGTCTAATTCAAATTTCAATATTATCATATTATTTAGTTCTCTTATTTTTCCTTTTCATGTGTAAGGTTTGTAATAGTTGCCAGACAACATTCATAACAAGATATGAAATTTTGTCCTTATTCCATAATTTAGAAGGTTGCATCGAGTACAACCTTATCATTAATATGTATGATAATAGTTTATCATATAACTTATTGCTTTTTCAATTTTGATCGTATAGAAAGTTGAAGGTAAACATTTAACTAAGCAGTATAAACCATGATAAAGTTATATTAAAACGATATTAAAAAAGGTTCATTGTTTTATATGATTGCAAAAAATGAACAATAGTTTGTAAATACATTTATTACTGACATGGCATATGTTGTTTATTTAAGTATTTTCCATCGATTTATTAAGCCATAGATAGAAACAGTACTTTGTGCGATGAATTACTATTGAATTTTTACACAGATTATAGTGTAGTCAGTATAACAAACTATATGTATTTCCAACCTATGACATTTAAATATTGTCAATGAAATTAATTCAGGAAGTATTCTTTTTCTTTTACTTCTTTCTTAATATGTATAATATAAATAATATGCGATCGATGGCAAAAAATATTCTATGATACAGATGGTTACAAAGTCAAATGATTTGTTAATATTACAAAGTCACTTTGTAAAAGTTGTACCAACTACTTTTATGGTAACACATACATAGAATTTTATTGTTTTCGTATAGTGATTTACTCATTTTACACTATACATACTACAAAGTACTTCGTAAGAGTTTAAGTATTACCAAAAAACATGTTTCACCAAGGGATTTTGTAATACATCAAACAGATGATAAATCATGATATATTTTTACTATACAACTACCTTTCGAGCAAAAATCTTACAAACTGTCTTTTAAGCCTTTTAAGTTAAAGTTTCTCGTAATTTTTAAATTACAAGTCAGCTACACATAATTATAGGTGTTTTGGGTAAGTAATTCCAAATCATAGAAATAAAATTCAAAAATGACCAAATGATGGATTTAAAAAGTTAAATCAAAGTTTCATACCGATATTTCCATAGGTCACTGCAAAATAAATTTTTTCTGTTCTTAGCACCTTTACATCTAACAAAATTGAATTCTTTACATATCTTCTAAGTTTCTCAACATATCATCTAGATCTTAAAAGTATAAAAAGCTACCTGTTGAAATGGTCCAAAATATGCTTAATTAAAAATACCCAAAGAAAAGTACGCAACCTACTTCAATACCATTCTCCCAAACAATCAATCGAATTCACCGAACACCCTCGAAATCCCCATCTCCTTACCTCCTTCAAAAATTCCGGCAACACACTCGACTGCCATCATCCTTTCGCCGGGCAGCGAGCATCAGCAGCACAACATCAGCAGCCGGTGAAAGTACACACACGCACACGCTGAACTTGAACTTGAGACGTCGTCGGCGCGTTTAGCCTCGGGACGCGCACTCGCTACAATGCGTGTGTCTATATATGTATACACACACCTATATCCTCCATATACGTACACACACGAGGAAATCGCGAAGGATCTGCTGCACACTCCGCAGGAGTCGCGAAGGACGCGAGGGCCTTCTTCCGGGTTGGTTCGTTGCTTCGTTTATTTTGCGGCGCTGCGGCAGAAAACGCATTCGCGCGCCGATTCGCGAAAAAGATTAAGTATATACGGGAGAGCGAGGCAGCGGGTTGTGCCGCGGCTGACGCCGATCTTGATTGAGGGAAGAGGGGTTTTCTTTTGTTGGTGTAATGAAGGCAGTTTATGGCCTCTTGTGCGTGATTGTATACGAACATTGGGGCATTGGATTACTGAGGTGATGTGATTGAATGGATGAGGAAAATATTTCCTTTTTATTCTACGTTTCTTATTAAAAATGTTGGAATATCGCTATGCTGTAGCATACCTATGTGTGTAACTGTAGTAATCTACACTACACTGAGAGAATGGTTCAGTTAGGCTTGCCGAAGTCGCATTGCTAAGTTTGCGGAGGCCATAGTTCGTCATTCTTACCGAGGAGTTCGGTAAAAACTGCGGAACAGTTCGGCTGTTTTGCCGGATGTGTGGTGTTGCGCTTTATTGTAGCCTCATTATCACGTTTGTGATAAGGTAAAACAGAGGTAAGGTTAAGGTAGAACTTCGAAAATGTAACTTAGACTAACTAATCATATATACAAAGGTTAGAGTAGAAAAAAATAAGAAATTCATTAAAATATTGATTATTTGTGAAAAAGTGAGGTTACGGAGACTCAGCTGGCGAACTTGTTCCGCTATTCTTGCCGTATACATACTACCGAACTCACTTCGGTCAAAACTACCCAACAGTTCAGCAAGTCTGACCGATGTATTCTCTCAGTGTACTACACAAACTGAAATGCGAGTGTAGAAAAGAGTGGGGAACTATATGCGTCAACCCCGAAATTCTCTTATGCCCTTTATGTCAAGTGTTTTAGTCGTACTAGAGCATCTAGCTAGAGCAGTCGCACATTGCTGACGTTATTCCTTCCTTGTGCGAGTTTGAATCACCGAAAGTTATTTTATTTGAAATATACATTGTGTTTTATCATTTATTTAACACCCATTTCCAATAAAAAATATTTATTGTAAATAACAATTATGAGGAGAACGAGTGTTTGTAGGGGGTAGAGAGTTGTACAGTATGAACGGAGTATAAGAGAGACCGTACGTGCAATGCCCATAAGCATTAATAGGCCTTTACTGTTAAAGTGCCCATGCACTTGCCTACTGCGATGTTCACAACAAAATCAACATGGTTTTATTAATCAGGAAGGACATAAAATCGCTGGATCTTGTCAATAAATACAAATTTGGATTTTTAGGACTCCCTAATAAGCATCCTAATAGGGTATTAGGCAGGAATACCCGCGAATACCGCTGACGTAAACTGTTATTTTGCTTCCTGAAAGAGGAAGCTTAAGTAAAAAAAAAATTTTGCTAAAAACATGTTAGAAACATGTTGTGAGACTTAAGAAATCAAAATACACTATTTTTAGAAAATGTCTGTATGGATGTATGTGTGTGTATGTATGTGGATCAGCATTACGCTGCATATGCACGGTGAAACTTAATGTTTACGATTTTAATGATTTGAACTATTTTTAAGTATTAAAAAATAATAATTTAATAGGCGTAATTCATTTCGTTTGCATTCGCGTTGCATTCTGCAGCGCTTGTCTGAACATAAAGTATTTAGTTGTTTCTTACAAGTGATTTAGAAATCAGTTAATTTCTTGGTTAGTGTAACCAATTTTTCAGTTACTTTGATTATTACTATTATAAAACTAACTAATCACTTGATAAAAACATTAGGTTCTACCGCGTGACTTTGTGTGATATCGTATTAACAAGTCAAAGCATTGTTTTCGTGTATGGATGTCTATATTGCACTATTTTTTCTATTGTTCTTTAATAGTACATTATGCATCAAGGGAGTAAAGTGGGCAATGTACGCACTGTGTGACGTTGCCGACCGAGCGAAGCGAGGTCGGCATTTCACACAGTGCATGCTTGCCTACTGTACTCCAGAGGTGCGTATACTACTTTTCACTACACCCCCGTAAAGAAATGACTGTACGCATCTCAGCAGGCCGTACAGTACCCCATGCTCTGCCTAGAAGTAAAGTGACTTGTGTACGCGCGACGCGCTGTTTTACCGCTCGAGACGCAGTCGAGAGCGGAAAAAGGCGCATCGCGCATGCGCAAGTCACTTTATTCCCTAGGCAGTCCATGCGGTACTGTACGGCCTGCTGAGAGGGCGTACAGTCAGCACTTTACGCGCAGTGTGGTGAAAAATTCTAAATTAGAGACTTGAGATGTTAATTTTTTGGATTTTAGTCATGAAAATGACGTTTTGCATGGCGTTAATCAAACCGTTTGACGTTAATAGCTCCTGATTCACCATCTGATGCATATATCTCGTCAAAACTCAATTTCAATGATCAAGTGCTTTCCTGTTTTCGAACAATTACGAATTATGAAGCCAAGAAACATGAATAACAATAAAAAACCCAGGTTATATCATAATATCGCCATCAATTGCAATTATTCGGTGGATGACACAACGGCGATGACAATTTCGTTTGCATATTAAGATACTTGCCGATAGCGCGCAGATATCAAGTTTTTGCATAAACTTATGCAATTTGCACTGCCCCGGGGCGTCAGCGCATACATACCAACTACGTATCTTTACGTCTAATTAAACTAATAAACATCTCGTGCAGCTCAACATTACACAATCCTCAATCAGGCAACAAAGATAGATCACTCTCCAAAGATTAAACTTAAAACTCAATCGATGAAATCCAACCTTCCAGACACATCTAACTCCAAACTTAACCACATCCACAGACATCCAAGTAAACCCCTGAAATAAATAATCACAGAAGCCACGGACATCCTCCATTACTCACAATCGACAAATACACGCATTCCGTGTATACCCATCCAAACCCGCGAAGAAATGCCCCCCTCGCGCGATTAGAGTCCCTACAGCGCTGAGAAAACCTTCTCCTCGCGCATGCGGCGCGCATGTGTACACGTAGATATACGTATTTATTTTGCATCGCAGGCGCCTCGCTCCCTCGCCGCATTGCATAACGAGAAAGGCGCGCATGCATATACGTGTACGCTGTGCATGTACACGTGTGTGACCTAGGGCAGTTAGCGAGCGAGCGGTGTATATACGGCTGTGAGGCCAGGCCTGCAGGCCATTAGCTCTTGCGCGCGGTCCTTGCCTGAGGTCGATCGTTATGCAATAAGTGGGAAAATTTACAGTGCCATTTTTCGACGGGCTTGTGGGTGATTGTGCTTTAGAGCTGGGAGGAGTTGACCTTTTTCACGTGGATGTGGATTGAATGACTTTTCGTAGGTTCTTGATGTATTTTTCATTGATGCGGTGGGGTGTATTGGCAAGTTTTTCCATAACCTCGAACTGTGAACGTTGTTAAGGTTTTTGCATGAAAAGCTGTAATGGAAAAATAATGTAAATAATAAGGAATAAAGAAACCAGTTGTAGGCCTTTTACAGCCAAAACAAATGAAGAGGAAATATAAGAAACAAGAAGAAATAGGCCTTGTTCCTCTTGCTTCTGTGTCTCTGTATAAGCAGTCTACGTTGCTACACGAGGACACATAAATAAGGTTTTATTACTGCTTATTCCTTATATTTCGCTTCTTTATAGCTTAAAAAGTCTCATAAGCTCAAAGAACAGTAAGAAACTGCCAGGAGGTAATCGCTTATTCCTGCGGTCGGATAAATTGACCTCGATGCCAAACTATCGAATGGATTATTACTTATGATCGGTAATACAAGTAATAATTACTTCGAAACGGCTATCCTCAATTTGGTACTGTGATAGTTGAGTTATCAAGTTTAGGTTACCCTACATGGATATAACTGATTATTTCTTTACTGTTCCTTGCGCTTCCTGTTTATTTATCGCGTAAGAGAGCATCAGTATAAGGAAGCAGAATTAGATATTCAATAAAAGAGTTATAATTAGACTGTGTTTTTCCAAAGCTTTTTGCATCTTAACATTCGAGACACCCAGTCTTCTTTGATCTATCTACACACTTCTTGTTCCTTATATTTATTTCTGATCCTTTTTTCACGATGTAAAGACCTTCAACATTCTTAAAAGTGCGAATCGATAAATACACCATGTATGTACAATGCCGATAAAACAAAGTTATAATTCAACGTACATAAAAGAACGTTAACATCACGTGTACTTGAAAATGTAAGTCCACAAAACGATGCGTAAGACGTCACGAGTAATATTGATTATTCCCAGCTGCATGCACTTATCGTTGTGACACTCCGCTAAAGAGACACAAAATTCCCCCGCTCGAATCTCCCCTATAATTACCGACAAATTACCATCATCGTGATCGATCGGGCAACGCACGGAGGCGCTACAAATTTTTGCAAACCAGACTTGTCTCTCCTTCCACTCCTGGCACTAGCCGACACATCGGCTCATATCGAGTCCCGCGCCGCGGATGCGACAAGCAAGAGCGACGAGCGCGCTTTTCCGCGAGAATCCTCGCGTTTTCCCCGCAGGCCAGTCGACGTGCATGCGTATACGCGTGTGCACGAGTGGCAGTCGGACACGGGTGCGCGAGTAAAAGAACCCGTTTTTCTGGAATCTAAGGTAATGCCAGTGCTGCCGCGGGTTGCGCAAAGTCATCAAAGAGTCCTCGCGCTTGTGTACGCGCGGCCAGGCGCACACTTGTATGATCACGCGGTCGATTGAAGTTGCTGCGCGTTAATATCGAGACTCTGTGTGTGGGGTTTGTTTTTTTTTTCGGTTGTAGCCTTGTTGCGAGTCTTTTGATTGGACGGATTTGTTTTTATTTAATGTTATGAAGATGTTTATTTTTGGTTCGTTGAATGATTTGTGTGTGTCGGTGGATATTCGAAAAAGTGTTTATGCGATTGCTTAAATAAAAAGCACTTGTCATTGCTGCTGCTGTGTCATTTAATAAGCGTTCCTGCGTGCATGGAGTAAATACATGTATGTACACATTTGCTTCATTTGGTCCATAATATTAAATGTATATATAAAGTAGCAAGAAAACTTCTTTTCTCGGTTTTTTTGGGTTCCGCTACAAGCAGCACGTTGAGATACCATAAAATAACGTGGATCAATACCAACAAAATAATAGAAAATAAAAATGAAACCCTTCAGCAAACTCGTATGAGCGAGGTCATACGTTTGAATTCTTTTGTTTTAATTTGACAACTAATTATGACTAATTCTGTAAAATGCAGTAAAAATTTGGATGAATTCTCGGATGAATATTAACATTTGTTTTGCATGCAAAACTAATATTATTCGACTCCGTGAAATTTAGACAAGTTCTGAGAAAGGGTCTCAAATGCCGAGACAATTGTGTGAAGTTGTAAGAAATTGCATCTAATGTTAAAACATTATATTGAATTTTGAGACATTATATCCGGTTTAAAAAAATTATGTCAAGTTCTTACATGTTTTATCGTTAGGTAGTTTATCATAAATGTATGATTTTACATATTAGGATTACTCTGCTCAAAATCAACAGCAGTGTGATTGTATAAAAATTTGTTGGATATTGTCAATTTAATCTAATTTTTTCCAACTGCGTCCGATTTTGTCAGAAAACGATTGAATTTTCATCAGAATAGTTTTAATTGTTTGCCAGAATATGATTGAATTGTCAGAGTTTACCAAAATTCGTCGATAATGTTTTTTATGCTTCAAATATTCGTAAAAATTCTAACCAACTCAACTCAACGAGCCCCCTTAAAATATCGGAAAGCCAAAATATCGGAATATTAAAAATTCGGATATTTAAAAAATCGGAAAGTTGAAAAATAGGATTTAGAAAAATTCGGAAATATTTTTACCGAGAGTTAAAAATTCGGAAAATTAAAAATCGGATTACTAAAATAACGGAAATTAGATATTCGGAATGCCGCAAATTCGGAATATTAAATGGAGTGGCACGCCGTACTGAAAGTATGCATTCTGTAGGGAATCTAACATTAAGACATCATATTCTTATTGGCGCCATAAGGCCCATGTATAATAATAAATGAAGTGTCTAGATTTGTAATCAGTTTACATTTGTTAGATATGAGAAAACATAGTTTCCTATGAATTATGTTTCCACTTTTCGATATATCCGACTTTTAATTTTCCGAATTTTTCTAAATCCTATTTTTCAATTTTCCGATTTTTGAAACATCCGAATTTGAAATATTCCGATATTTTGGCTTTCCGAATAAATAACTTTCCGATATTTTAAGGGGGCCCATCAACTTCTTAGAGATAAAAATTCCGCGTCCCGTCATTTCCGCCAGCTCGCACAGGCCATTGTCACACGATAACTCACTCGTCGCGCGCTCGCTCTTTGTCTATAACGTACTATCCAGTCCGGCATAGGCGCGCGATAGCTCGCAATGACGTAACCCTAATTCAAATAAAAGCGCCTCTCTTCGGCAAATACTTTCCCTCGTCTCTCTTCCTACACCGACGTATATATGCGCTCGCATCATCTCTCCCATTATTTTCGCTCTCGTTTTCTCCTCTGCTTCTATATCTAGTCGACGAGGCGTTATCCGGCGAGCGCATATACAAGCGCGCTGCTGCCGCTGCCGCTGCAGCCGTTTTAATAGATGCATCCCCTTATCTCCCGCGGAGAATCAATATATACGGTAGTGCATGCATACGTGAGTGTACGAGGAGAGAGAGAGAGATATAGTTTATGCGCTGCGCCATTCAGGAGCTGAATGTATCACTTCTTCCCGCGCAGCTGCCGATTACCATAATTTATTGCCCGGCGCGAGAGAGAGAGACTCGAATGAGAGTATACGAGGCGAGGGTGCGAGTGTAGAACGAGTACAGAGATACAGAGGAGAGAGGGGGGATTCTCTAAGTTTTGGAAAAATTGTACAGGAATTTACGGGTGAACGTGAGATACGGTGCGTCTTTAAGATGATTCAACTCGGAGATGCTTGGACTGTAAAGTTTCTTTGTGGTTACGAATCTGCGCTCTTTCTAGAGTATTTATCAACCACAATAGAGAAATCGGTGAGCCATTTTCGAGAAATGTCATTGGCTCGTCATATTGGATCCGCCATATTTAAATTTGGAAAATCTGACAGCGGATTAGGGATTAGTGTCCCTAAAAACTCTTGTATATACTAATATTCATGAAAAATTGATGGTTAGAATAATTTGTGCTTCAATGCGTTAATCAACAGAAATTGCTTTTTAACTTTTTAAAAAATGGTATGTAATAAAGGTTTTGGTTTTAAGAGTCACTATAATCTCAAACCCTATGTTAGATTTTGGAAATTCTAATAAAATGGTGGATTTTGACTGTAAATAATCTAGAAACAATGCGCAGATTCGAAACCAGAAATAAAATTTACAGTACAAGCACCTCTGAGTTAAACAATTGCTCATTGTGGAGATACTGTGTTTTTGAGGTGGATTTTCAGTAAAATAAGAATCGGCAACTTAGACGAGAAGATTATTTAAATATAGACAATACGATTGACCTTGATTTGACCTCTGTGCTGGTTTATTTTTTTGATGTATTGATCAAGTTTCCATTTTTGCGTTAAAATTTTGTAGTTTTGGAACGGTGGTAAAAATATGATTACGAATTACATATTATAAATTCGAACAATATTTTACATTTGCGGTAATAAGTTTCAACTATAAATGTAAAAATGAAATGTAACATAACCCCTTTTTAGTTCAAGAGGGTGGACTTACTTACAACGTAATATATAATTCCATTTGATAAAATGGGCTCGGTCACCATTTTAGAATCAGTTCAGATTATTGCAAGATTAAAGAATAATTATTTTTGTGTTCTTTTTTTACATAAAATAATCTGATGAGGCTTTGGATTAGTCTTATTATTTTATTGATATTATTATCTCATACAGAATCGATGTATTTATCATCGAAAGTCTTCATAATTAATTTAGTACTTGTATTGCGAAATTCATTTTAAGATCAAGAGATTTATTCGTTAATTTTCGCATGGTCCATTTTCTACCATTCTTCTTATAGTGACTGACGATCATTCTGCGATATTGTGTAATGTGACTAAAAGATATGTGTACTATTTCTTGCTGTTCCAAAACTAAATATCTATCTATAATACGATCTATGGGTATTATTAAGGCACTGATGTAAGGTTTCCCTGTACCGAGCACATTACATTCGGAAAAAAAGTTTCGTTTTGTACAAAAATTACGAATTCAAATCCATTCTCTTCGTAAAGATAGCTTTATTTATGATAAAAATTCATCTATATCTAAAATGAAGCGATCTCTCTTTAAGGAGGTCCGAGCGGCATACTAGTCAAAACAGTAACTTATGAAAGAACGTTATTCAATAGAGAAGTTTATGACAATATATCACGTTAACAAATTAAATATTTAAAAAACTTTGAATATTCATATTTATATCAAACGCATATTTATCTTATTTCTTTCTGAAAAGATCAATATAGACCTTGATTTGACTCTAACCTCTAAGGTGTTTCTCTGTTTTCAGTACTTTTTTGCGTTATTCTATAAATATCTCTCTAAAACGCCAGGCAACCCTATTTTTGTATTGTATGCACATAAAATTGGAAAGCTAAAGATTAATTTGATAATTTAATAATCTAGAAAAGTTTCCTACAAATGCATGAATTTTTTATTTCAAACGCGAAAAATGCGTTTTTTGCATATTAAACGGGCTAAACGGGCGAACTTTAGAATTAAATATCTTTTCGAAATGCAAGGCAATCTATACTGAAAATTTGTCTCTGGTTTCAAATAATCTTTATTAAAAATTACAAAATAGATTTGGGTCTTAAAGTTTAAAATTACTTTTCGCTCATATCCCCTTAAAAACCTGATTTTGACACATACCTATTTTCTCAAAAAAAGAAACATTGAAAGAATGTGATTCAAGCGGTAACGTAAACCTGGAGCAGACTTACCTATACAACCTAAAGCAAAAAACAAATCAACTTCCTCATTTAACGGCTCCACGAAATTTCCAAAAAGGGAAAAGATAAACCTCCATACGACGCACGCTCGGGGGTATATATCCGCGCGTCTGACGTCGACCTCTTCTGAAAGGTCCTTCCCCGGGGTCGCACTTACACTCACACGTGTGCACTCGCTGCACACAGAGACGTAAACAATGCAAAGTCTCGACAGGTTGTACGCGTATACGCGTCGCGTCTCTCGGCGCGCAGGAATGTTTTGCACGCCTCGCTTCCTCCTCTGTCGCCGCCGGCTGGCGCGCATTTTTGGCGCTCGTTTCGCTATAGCGAGGGGGACGATTCTTCTCTCTTCTTTCTCCCTCGTCGTGTGGGTATAGTCGTGTGTCGTCGCGATTTGGAGGCTTGCGACAGCGCGACGTCGCCGGTCAAGTTCGAGCGTATGTATACACTTCCATTGTCAAGTTCGCGTGAACTCGCGTGCGCGTCTATGTTTTCTGCTTGTTGACTTTTAGCCCTCGCTTTTGTGGCTGGTATGGAGAGAGTTGAGAGTTCATTGAAAGGGAAAGGAAGGATATTGTATTGAGCAGATGCTTGTTGTATGGGTAATTTGGGTTTGCTTGCACTTATCAATAATTAAATTACATTTTGTACTTCGTTTATTAAGATCATTTTAAAGACATTAAAGGTACAGAGTAAGTAATACAATTTGTTTGTTATAATTTATTGAGGTCTTTAAAACTGAAACTTTTAATAACTGAAATTTCGTATAATACTGTCGTTCAATAACAAATGATTGCAGCTCAAACTAAGAAGAAATAGAATTGCTAAAGTGGTATTCTATAATAATATTTTTATGTTTTTATTTATCGTTATAGCTTCAATAGGGAAGAATACCGATTTTAATTTAACAGTATATTCTTGTAGATTATGGTATAGTATCTTAGGCAAAACTTGAAAAACGGCTTGACGTCATTCCAATCGGCATCTTTTGATGTTTTAATGGTGTGACGAAAATCAAAGGACCTTTAATAAGCTATAACTTTTATAAATTAAGTTTTTTTCTCAAAATTCAAAAGCAATACAGGTCGGATTAGATTCTTTACCATTTCCACAAGTACCGATCAAAAAATAAATTTTGTATTCTCCCCTATTATCTACCAAAATTAATAAACGGTACTAGGACATACAAAATCTTAAGCAATTTGTTGCTTGATTATTTTAAAAGTACGTTTTTCTATAATTATGTTTTGAAGTAAGTGTATTTTTTCGACTTACGTGTATTATGATTTTCTTTTAAGTTTGATGCAGGAAGTAACGAGGTAAATACAGCAGCCCGAGCCATCAACGCTTGTGAATAAATAAATCCTGTTGGTCAATAATCAATAATGTTTTATTTATTATTAAACAACTGTATATTTAGGTAGTAAATGGTTAGATTGACCTCCCCGAATAAGTAAAATAATAGTAATTATTATTACCAATGCTTATAATTTACTTATTATTTCAATTATTATATAAACGATAAGACAAATCTTTGTATTATTGATGAATGTTAAAATATTATAATAAACACATAATAAATTATATATATAAACTTCATATCCATATAATTAATTATTATATATTTGAACAGTCATAAATAATACAAAGATTTATCCCTCAATACAAAGGATTATAATTTGTGTATTCAATATGTAATAAATAATAATTAAACCAATTTGTAATAATCATAATTATTTTATTAACCATTAAATAATATCAAAAGAGGTGTTATCAGTGAAGTAGCATTATTTATATTTGTACACCTATGTTGATATTCGGGACAATATACTGAAAGGAAGGCTCGCGCCGGTATAATCCGACGTATCGCGTGTGTGTATTATACGCAACGGCGCGCTCTCGCGACAAGATAAGAGTCGATGACACCGAAGTCGACCCCCGTTATATTGTTATCACTACGCGTCACAGTGAGAAAATACAAACACACAACGATTCACCGCGTTACCCAGGGCCATACTTTGCGGAATCCGGTCCTTTACCTTTATTCGACGATTCTCAAATTCGTTGAAAATGTGAAATAAATATTATTCATTTATAAATAATAATTTGTACGTATAGATTTTACATATTTCTATATTTAACCCATTTTGTCATATAAAACACGCGCTCCAGTTTACAGTTTTATTGATTAATTATAATTAATTACTTAAATATACAAGTTATACCAGACAAGTTTGATATATTTATTTTGATATATTTATTATCATTATCTTCGATATTTTATATTATAGACTCTGTATTAGATAACATCAATACTAAAAAATGCACGTTCATAAATTAAATAAGGTCACGGCATAGCATCGTAAAAATTATCTGCAAACGCTGCAATGTTTACTTTAAAGCTTCTTAATAAAAAAGTAAAGATCCTTGCTGTCGTAAATATTTATCTCCTAACGAGTGAAGGTAGACTTTATAGTTAGAACAACAAAAATGAGAACGGAACACGAAAGCGGAATACACTGTTTTATCACACAATGAAATATTTCCTGCCACGAAATCTGAAATATTGACGTGCTGGTGATATGCTTCAAATCACTTTTATAATTAATGGCCTTTTTTATCGCATGAGTAAAACAAACGCTATCCTTTTAAGTTATTTTTAAAAAGTCAACTAACTTATGTAATTATTATTTTATAGCAGCAATAAAAATAAAATAAAATAAAGCATTAGAGTACCGTAATTAAAACTTGTGATAATTTCATAATAACTCTGTAGTTATAACTTTCAAATTTAATATTTATAGCCTCTCAAAGCTGCAATTTTGTATAAAATTTAAAAAAATCAAAAAATCTTGACTTTGTAAAACTATAAAAATTTTTATTAAATTCTACATTTATTTTATCTCCTGATCATAATATGTATTTTCTACAAAATAACACCCTTATTTTTAGCATGGCCACTTAAAGTTTTAATTATCCTAATATTTTTAATATAACAAACCTAAATCATTCA
This sequence comes from Gastracanthus pulcherrimus, assembly GCA_949152435.1. NCBI lineage: Eukaryota > Metazoa > Arthropoda > Insecta > Hymenoptera > Pteromalidae > Gastracanthus > Gastracanthus pulcherrimus. The sequence goes on along the minus strand of OX424573.1, from coordinate 174,951,800 downwards.
TCATCCATTACTTGCTACCCACACATCTTTGAATATACATCATGAAACATACAAAAAAAAGTTAAAACCATTAAAGCACAATTTCCACTGAGAAATATTTTAATCAAATTACACAAAATTTCTTCAAAGCAGCACTCCACCCTCGCCGTTCGCAGAACAAAATAAACAACAAAAAGCATGTGTATATATAACCCTATTCCCGTCCCCCGCGCTGGTAATTAGCGAAACAGCGCGGCGTTTCTCGCGTCCTCCTCGTTGCCGTGCATGCGCGCGCCGCCTGCATTTGTATTTGCCTTTCCACTCCTTCGCGCGCGTGCATGGACGGTATTTTTTTTTTCACCCCCTAGTCAACCCTCGGCACGCGCATGCATGCAGGAGCCGAGGCGAGGAGGAACAATATCGCGCGCGACTCGATTTTTCATTTCTCGCTGCTTGTGAACGCTGGGTGGAATGAGTTTAATGCCGTGGGGTGCTTTGGTCCTTGGTATGTTTTGGGTAAATTTTATTGTTTGCTGTCTGGAGTTTTTGGAATGAAAGTAATTACTGCAAATGCGTTGGAGGAGTGCGTTTTTGATATTTTTGAATGATTTTGTACTTCAACTGAGACGAATTTAGAGTATTACATTATAGGCATTTAGGAATAATTGAATTACGTAATTTGTCGATAATTTGCATAACCCTTTTTACATGCTAAAACTAGTGTAGTGGGGCTACTGCATTATATAAATTGAGTCAAACTAATAAAGTGAAATTGTCTACGCTATAATGCTGCTGGGTTAACTCTAGTTTTCACTTTATAGAAGGGAATGAGATTGCAACCCCGAGTTTTTCAAAGTTTACTTTTCGCAGAAAAGCGCATTTCAACATTGTACAAAAATATTATTAACATATTATTTATTATTTAACATGGCACCGGTAGTAAAGTTAGTGTAATTATAGACATTCTTGTATTATGATTGTCATTCACTTTGAAAATAACAATTATTTTAGTGCTACGAAAATAATAACTAATTTATTGTAAACATTAATTAATGTAAGCCATACTACACATTGTTTTAAGAATAGAAGTTTTTTGTAAATCTTCGAGTTATTGCAACATTTTTATTATAAACGCAGTCAGTACACAATAAAAAGGACTAGGATCCCTGGTAGAAAATTAATCTAGAACTATGTAGATCTATCTAGTTTGCCAAGGAAATAATCGATTGCCTCGATAAAACTAGATAATTTTCTACCAGGGATAGGAATTTGGAGACGAAGAGTAAAATAGGTCGACAGTAATACGCAGCTTAGGACTCAGTACTAACCTGTATAGGAATGAATCAAATTTCGTGTAACCTCCAATTCTTCTGCTTTCCATGCTTTTATATTAATTACATACGTATGCACATAGACTTTATGATAACTATTTAAATACTAAGCCATTTTTCTTCAATAATACACGTATAACATATAAAATAAGCCAAATATTAAATAATTATTCAATATTATTCAATTATCCGAGGAGAATTGATTACTATACTATTTGGAATCAGTCCAAATAGGTTTTATCGGTTCCCATTTACCCATCTTGCACTGTACTCAGTACTAACCCCATTTAGTAGCAATTACTATATTTTTCTCTCCGTGTAAGAAAAAAATTTTCTTAAAATAAATGAAACAAATTAAAGGCATAGCGCGTTTCTTACACATAAGAATTATACACGTAATTATTGTACACAATTACGTGTACAATTCTTATATGTAAGAAACGCATTGTGCCAAATTAAAGAACACATTTTTCTTATTTCAAGTCATGCTGATAATTCTTATTTTAAGAACCTTATTTTCTTAATTTAAGAAATTTGGTCGCATTGTTTACATACGGATTTACCGTATGTAAACAAATTCCATTTGTAAGGTTAGGTTTTCGCCTTTATTGGTTCCTTATTACAGATTCTATAAAATTTCAATTGCTAAAAACTGTGTAAAAATGATCTACTATACTTTGAATACCATTTATTTTCTTATTTCAAAAATATCGTATGGTCTTGGTCTCGTGTAGCTCTACAAACCTTACGGAAGTCAAGAGTTTTGTGAATTTTGTGGCGACCACGAGATCGCGCATAATAAGTAAATTTTATTTCTTAATATAAGTAACTACGTTTCTTACTTCCTTATTTTAGAAAAGTTTCTCCTTTTAAGTAATTTATTTTTCTTAAAATAAGTAATGCATTTTTATTTTAACTACAGATTTCTTAAAATAAGTTTGAAATACGCGAATTTTTCACTAGTTTTAAGAACGAAAAAATGTTAACATGCAACAAAAATAAGAAATTAGCTGAGTGTGGTGGTCATAACTTACACTACGTAATATGCATGACAATCCACGTAATCATAAATAGAATCTATGTACTTTTGAAAAATATATTAACCATGGGACCACCAAGACTAGCACTTCGTCAGATTTTCCCACGAAGACTAGCACTTCTCCAGATTTTCCCACGAAGACTAGCACATTTGGCGATTTTCTGCCGGCTGATTTTTTCAGGCTACTTTTATTTATTCGGGTAGCCTGATTTTCTCGGGTAAACCGATAATTTTTTGACTACCAAAAGGGTCTAGTACCCGACCCGAACTCGATAAAACAGGAATCGACCCGATTCGCTGAGAGTTTATGAGTACAATTTTAATTTACATATTCTATACGAAAAGTGCTAGTCTTCGTCGGAGAATAGCACGATGTACTAGTTTTCGTGGGAGATTTCCAAATGTGCTAGTCTTCGTGAAGGCCTTCGATATACGATTTAAAAATTACATAACTTTCTGTTTAACCAATCTGATTTTTTAATTAACATTGACGAGCTCCTGTTACGTTCCACTAATTATCAAACTATCCCTGGTAGAAAATTAATCTAGAACTATGTAGATCTATCTAGTTTGCTAAGGAAATAATCGAGGGCCTCGATAAAACTAGATAATTTTCTACCAGGGATGCGAACATTTATTTAAATACTCGTTGGAATAATTTCTATCACTCATTGTGCTAATACTTGCTGCCGATATGAGCTCTTGATCAAGCATGCGAAATAAATTTTGACAAAATTATTCATTAAAATTAATAAAATATTTATCAGTTACAATAAGAGCTTTGCACATTTTAAAATTCGCAATTTAATTAACACAAGCACGATCGAGCCCGTTTTCCCAGCGCACTACCACGAACCAGAATTTGCATAATTAATACAGCTTCCCAATATTCAAAGCGAACTTCCATCAGTACTATTCGCCAAGCCGTTGCAAATAGCGAGAAAAAAGTCCCATTGTTACCCGGCGCAATAATTATTCATCTCGATCTCTATATCTACAATTAAACCTCGATACATTCGCGTTAATTAACCTCCCTCCCTCCTCCCTCCCAATTACAATTTTACATCCAGCTCTACCAATTTCATCGATCATCAATATCAATCCCAGTCCTAAAATTCTATCATTTTCTCTCGGCAACATTTCCACATCCATACCCCTTACACACCTATACACTCCAACGAACTCCCCGTCACTCCGCACACTGTTTATACGAATTTGTTCAACCCACTCCGGCGCGTGTACGCGGTAATTAAATTTCCCTCCCCTCGCTTGTTTGTACGTTCGCTTTGACTTTGCTGCCGTGCTGCAGCGCGGCGCGCCGTGCGCCGTGCCCCGAAATCAATATGGCCACGGCGTCGCCGTCGCGTTCCAGGCACCACCGTTATATACGTGTATATACGCTGCGGTGCTTGCCGCTGCCTTGAAGTCTGAATTCTGCGAGAAGATCGAGTGCAGACGCGACGGCAAAGGTGAACCTGAACTCTGGGGAGGGGGAGGCCTGCTTTTGGCCCTAAATTATTATTATCGCGCCTCGACGGGGAAATGGAGGTGGTGTTTCTTTGCGAGGAGAGAGGGTAGAATGGGGAAGGGGGCTTTTAGGATCGAGTGACGGCGCTGTTTGAGGTTATGTCTGGGTTTGATGGATTTTGGGAGAGTGTGTGCTTGTATTTTGTGTGCGACGGGGGTTTTAGAGTATTTTTAGCCTTTGAAGTTTTTTTGCGGTTTGCAGAAAGTCAATTTCTTATGACTAACTGTTCTATAATAGGGTAGGTTACTGAAAATTCATTCTGAAGAGTTATGTGTAAAATTGGTAGGATTTAATACAATTTGTTCATTGTAGTGTAGTTAAAAATGATGAATTAAAAAAGAAAATAATTATTTAAAAAAGCACTAGACACTACAAATAGAGTTTTGCATTTTTAGTCAATTCAGTTAATTCACTAGTCAACTTTATACTAGTGAAGTAAAATTTGAAATTACTGTCCTGTATAATGTATTGAATTAGAATATTTCGCAAAAATGTAATATAAAATACTATATCAATCAACTTATCATTATAAAATAGCTTTTGAAGGCAGTATCTTCGAATTAATTTACAGTTAAATATTCTTTGTTTTTAGTTGCACAAAAAAATTTACAAACCTTAAACATAATAATGCTACTTTGTGATTAGATGCGTTTATAAGGAGAAATAAAAAAGTCAATGGTTTTTATTGATAATATGCAATTTTATATGCTCTTAAACATTTGCCTGCATGTTGCTGCATGAAATATTTAATATTTATTTCTAAAATTTCCTCTAGCTTTTTCTTTCGTTTTACAATCTCGAACTGTTCGTAAAACGTTAAAAATGTGATATTAACCCCTTCGGTGTCAAATATTCCTACCATAAAAAATTGTTATTTAATCAGAAATATATACAGGGCCACATATTCCCAGGGGATTAACACGATGGTGTCAGTATATTTATAGTCCGCAAGAAGGTATTTGTTTGAAAAGTCAATGCAAATGTTGCTGCGATAACAAATCGGCAATATTAAAAAATATTTTCCCTATATTTTCAATAGATACTTGTATAATAATATTAAAATTAGCTAATTACATGTTAATTGTTAAAATTTATTCAATATAAAAACATAAAAAATCATACTCGGAAGGTTTTTTTTAGAAAGTATTCGTATAATCCTCTTAGACCATTTTTGAGTAAATAAACCGCTTTCCATATTTTTTTCTAATCTAAAGGGGACTTTGGGACTTAACGAGTTAACAAAAAAATCGGATGAACAAGAACTTTCATAAAGTCATTATAATAATTTTATTGTAGTCCATTGCGACGCAGATTCGTGTTTTTTAAAAATAGTCATAAGTTCAACTGAATTTACAAAAATACATATCAATGTCACTTTGTAAATATAAGCTTAAAGATCACGCTATCATTTTAGTTTTGTAGATATTACAAATACAATCCATTAGCGTGCACAGAAAATACGATACAACGTATCCGAATCTGTTGCTAAAAAAAAGCCAACAAAATTGCATTTCATCCATAATTATTCCACCGCATCATTATTCCGCCTTTTATTATTCCGTGTTTCTATAATTATGCAGAATAAAGCAACGCAGAAGTTTGCTAAAATGTATACCGATATTACACGAAGAGCAGACTGGTTACGTTTCAACTTCACTTAATTAAACGCAAACACTGCTGCAGAAAAGCCTATTTTCCATGCGTGTCCCATTACATCCGTTTCAAATTCACATAAACATGTATCTCGGCGCACATCCCCTCCAATAAATGTCATCGTCAATCCCTCACTCCCCGAACTTAATATGTCTAAATATTCAACAAGCAGGCGCAGCGCGCGCGCGTACATTTCAAATTCAAAACGCAACCTCGTTCATTATACAGTCTTCCAAAATTCAACATCCATCTCAACAAACACGTATACATCGTCACCCAAAACAAAAGACACGAATTGTCGCGCGCGCTACTGTCTTCGCAATATAGGTATCTCGTGTCGCCCTTGCGAGGTTGTTCCTGCAGAAGCGCGCGCATGGCCCCGGGGCCCGTAAACAAGCCAAGAGAAGAGAAGGAGGAAGAGAGGAGTCCGCGACCACGAACGCGACAGTCGTCGTCGACCGAATCTGCGCCTCGGGTTTTGTCCGCCACGACGTGTACAGGTATATACCGACGGCTTTGCCGTTGTCTTTCTCCTTTGCTGTACGGAGGTACGTATATACACGGCGAAATCGATACTTTGTGGAGGAGGGAGAGGAAAGATAGATAGATAGATAGATATACTGTTTATTCATCAAAAGACGAAATTCTTACAATTGCATGTACATGTATAGTTATTATAATTAAAATATCAGTCAGTATTATATATTTGTTATCTTACATTAACATTCACTTATTGCATTTCTTATGTATTAAATAACATTATTCGCTGTAACAGTTCGTCAGTTTATAAAATCTAAATATAATGAACTAGTCATAGTCAGATGGCATATCGCAGAACACGCTTCGTCAAAATACATAGAATAAAATAAATACAATAGAGATAACATATTACGATAAAAATAAAAAGAATACATACACATACTTTACTAAATTTTTACGTATAACTATCACGTCGAAAATTTAAAAACACACTCATTCACATGACACTTTTACAATTCACGCTAATAAATACATTCACACTTAACACTTATTTAATAAATAAATAAATTAATAAATAACTAAGTCAAATAAATAAATAAGTTAGATAAATAATTAAATTAAATAAATAAATAAATAAATTTAAATAAATAAATAAATTAAATAAATAAATAATTCAAATAAATAAATAACCCAAATAAATATCCGAGTCAGATTGGGAATACACAGAGATGAACAAAATAATGTATAAACCGATTCTCGAAAAGTTCACCTCTATGAAAGAAGGAGAGGGGCGGGGGAAGAGGAGATAAAAATGTCGAGTTTGATTGAAAGAAGGATTAGTAATTGAAAAGGTTTTGCGGGGATTCGAGGTGAATAATTATGGGGTTGTTAGGTGGTTCGTTGAACTTTCGTATTTTTAAGGTAAATATTGGAGGAAGGTTGTGTGTAAGTATTGGGTTTCTTGACCTGAGATTTTTCGATGATAGATCCTCGGACTTGGCCAGGACCTAAGATTGCAAGGAAGCATAATGTAAGGAATTCCTCGAGGAATTCCTTAATCAGTGCAGAGCCTCCAGAGGAAAAAAAATAACAATATCACACAGTACAAACAATTTATAATAATCACTTTACCTACTGTTTATTATTATTTTCACAATCCTAATCTCCAAATTCAATATTATTTATAATTATAAACTTATACACATGCGATGACTTTAGAATAAAGTAAGTTTTTTTTTATCGAACAAAAACAAGAAATAAGAACAGTAAAAACTCGATTTTAGCGTTAATTTAAATCTCTAGAAAAATCTGAATTCCTCGCGATCAGTAACTAACTTTCGGAATCAATTTCACCTCTGAATCTCAACCGACGATTCTCACACGTATATCTTTCCGCGCGATAACCAGCCTGAATAAAGAAAAAGATCCGCGTCGGGGGAAACGAAACGAAAACCCGAGGAGCGCTTGGCTAAGAAACTTCCTTCCGCGTGTACATATAATACCGAGGGACGAAAGTCTCGCGCTTCGTCGGCCGCCGCCGCGCGCGAGTCTTTTTTCATTTTAAAGTTTACCCCGTCTATCTCATATCTCCCTCTCTCACTCGCGGCGCGACGCGCAACCTTTAAATTCTCGACGAGCTGGTACCTACTGCAACAAAGTTTATTCCGCAGACTCGGCTTCTTTTCTTCTTTGAGAGTTTTGTCTGGCTTTGTGTTAGCAGCTTGTTAAGGGAGATCTATACTGTTATTTTTTTTAAGTGTAAATTTTTGCGTGAAAGAATTTTGTCTATTGTTAGTGTTATTTCATTTAGTTTGTTGGTGAGTGTAAGTACACAGTTTAAAATTTCTTGGTGAATTTTTAGTTACACAACTAAAGTTTTTTCCCAACAGTTCATTAAATTTCATTTGTATGTAGTTACTTGATAATTCAGAGATAGTAACTGAAATTAAAATTAAAATACCTGTAATTAAAATTAATTATTAAATTAAGAAGAAGATTTACATGTATTTTAATACATTTTGATGCCTCCAAAAGCAAATGAAAAAGTATTCTAACTTAAACTACTTAGAATAAATTAAATTACCTTAATTGTACTGGAATTTTTAGTTTTGTTGTATAAGTAAATTCAAGCTTGCAAATAAAATTTCAGTTGCATGTAACCAATGTGTTTTTCAATCACGTTACTAAAAATGTATTCATCACACTTTTGTACTTAAATTTTAAGTTACATAATCTGAATATAAAACTGAACGCAAGATAAAATGTAGCTTGATATAAATTTTAATAGTAGAAATAGATTTCAGTTTACTCTTTATTTCTATTGATCCTCTTTTAATATATTTTATCCTTTTGATTAAATAGGCATATTACGTCTCGTTCTTCACGACCCATCCCGCATTCTCGTTCATCCACAAACTCTTAAATTATACAACGATAGCATTAAAACCACGATTTATTTATAAATTTGTCTTCTTTATTCGGCTTTACCGCCCCGGGAAGCGCTTAATCTTTTTATCCGCTGCGCGTCTCTCTCTCTCCGTCGCATATCGCAAGCGCATGGAGTCGATGATCTTCCCGGCTTGGCGTGCTTTTTATTCCTCCGCGCACGCGGGAATCTCGGGGATAATTTACGAGGGCGCGTGCCGCGGAAGCACGACTGTTGTAAAACTTTTTTATCCACGTCGCCGCGTGTTTCTATTCTCGAGGCGGTGTACTTTTCGTACTCGAAAAATTAGTGCGACGAGGGTTTTTCTTGAGTGGCTGTGAATTAGTTGAAATTAGGTAGAGGTCATACATCTTCAGTTTGCAGTTCCTATTTATTAATTTTCTATGGAATTTAATGCGAAAATAGGTTTTCTTAGCCTAGTATGATCAACCGAGTAGGGAAAATTACCCTATTTATACAGAATTTTGAAATGCGCGTTAATTGTACCAAAAATAAAAAGCTGTTCTAGATCTCTTTTATCGCATACCTGGAACAAGGTTAGTAATTCAATATTCTGGATTATTGGAAAAGTAACGGAGGAATAAACTTGTCATTAGCTTAAATGATTCCTGCTTGAAATTCATTATTACATTATAGATCTTCAACCTTTTTTTTATGAGGGATAATGCGTGGAAATCAGCATCAGCCCAGCCGTCACCGTAACGCATACATCACTCCATATTTCTATGCAGTGCTGGATACTCAAGGGACCCATCGCGTGTTAAGGTCTTTTTACGAAGAGGTGCCGGGGAGGGTCCGCAAATCCCAGTGAGTGTGAAATTCTTACTCACTAAAACCGCTGAACCCATTCCGGAGCGTTATTTCCACCCGGTACAGTCGATAGACATGGCTTTTCTTCTTTCTTCTTTTCATTTTCTAGCTATTCTTCGTTCTTCTTTCTTCTTTCTTCTCTTTTCTCTTCTTTTCTTTCATCTCTTCTTTCTTCGCTCTTCATTCTTCCTGGGCTTTTCTACCCTGGTTTCTTCTTTCATCTTCTTCCTTCCATTTCACGTGTGGTATATATGCCTCGTAATGACATTCCATTCAGTCTCGGAGCGGAACATAAGGTCTACGATGATGTCTGGTGTCACTTCTTGCCTTAAGGTCGAACTCATTTCTTCTATACTTTGTTGTCATTGTGAGCACCCGAAGATTGTGTGATCGGCGTCGTCATGGGGATAGTTACAGTATTGGCAGGTTGCCTCTGTCTTTTTCTTGTAGCAGCACAGGTACTCTTTAAAGCACCCATGCCCTGTTAGCACCTGGGCAACGTAGTACCCAACATCGCCATGGCCTCTGTTGACCCATTTGTCGATATTTGGGATGAGACGATGAGTCTACCTCCCTGTCTTTTCTCTTTCTCATCGAGTTTGCCACCTATTCATGAGCCTAGTTCTCGCTTCTGTTTTTATGTTGTTTCTCTCTTGCTCGTAGTCGTCCTGTTCGATTTTCTTCACTTCCTCGTACGTTTGCTGTCTCTCCATCGCGAGAAGATCTGCCGGGGATACCACAGCTATGACCTGCACCGCGCTCGTCGATACTGTTCTATATGCCGACGCAATCCTCATGATAATGGGGCGTTGTGCCGACAACAGCACTTTTTTGGCATACTCTCTTCCGTCTAGGGATCATGCCCAGGCGGGGGCTGCATACAACAGCTTGGCGTGGACTACGCTTGAGAGTAGCCTTTTCTTACCTTCTTTCGGTCATTTGGCATAAGTCTGGAGGGATTGGCTCCTGATTCCAATGCTTAATTCGTAGCTTTTGTAATATGTAGCAGAAAGATTAACCGTCGGTCCAGTTCTACCCCACGGTAGGTGAGCTGGTTTTTTTAAGATATCACCATGTCTCCTACACTGAGAAAACTATATCGCAACTGGCACAATATATATCGTAGAATTTACGATATATATCGTTAAATTGACGATATTATAAATCTTAAATTAAAAATTTGTAAAAAGCCATATTTCAATACATAATGCAAATTTACATTAACTTGAAAACAAAATTTATTAGGAAAATTTTACGATATGGATATCGTAATATTTTACGATATGATTCTTCCGTCAGTTACCAGGACTGCCTCAGTCTTGTCCACGGCCATCTCCAGACCTTTCTATCCAGCTACGTCTTGACTCTTCTGAGTGCCTCGTTGATTCGGATTTCGAGGATTTCCACGTCATCCGCCTCATATATAATCAGAGCATCGTCAGCGTAACCTACGATGATGGTACCGTTAGGTAGCTCCATCCTCAGTAGTTCGTCGTACATAATATTCCACAGAAATGGACTGATCTTTGATCTCTTCCTTGTAGAGGACCCAGCGATCACTTAGGTAGTCTTCTACCGTAAGCCGTAGGTAGTTCGGAGTATCCCTTTTTATTAGGCTATCGATGATCTCCTTCCATCTGGCGGAGTTGAACGCATTTCGTATATCGATAGATCTTCAACCTAAGAATAAATCTAAATATTGTTACGGATTTTTAAGGTTATTTGTTGCACTAAAATAAAGCTAAACAAAATTTGACTGACGTGAAAAAAGGACGTTCTCAATTCAACATGCATATTTGTCCGCAAATATATAGATAATTGTACCAAACCAATTTTTATGAAATTTAATATTTTGTTTAGATTGGTAAATTAAAAAGATCGGTTAAGTTTTTGTATAATTACAGTGATATTATCGGTTCACGCTCTCCATAAAAGAGATTCTATCTTATTTTTACAGTTAGCATTAACTTTTTTTCGAAACGCTATGTTAGCAAATCAAAAAATGTACACTCATTGCATCGATTTTTAGACCAAAAACCAACAATTTCGACCAAAACCGCTAAAAATCGCACAAACCTAATCATTAATCACAATCTTCCTAAAGAATGATCAATCACAAAAAAACTTGACACTTCCCTCCAGCGAAACTGCACAAGCAATTACACAGAGCAGTGCGCCGTCGGCAAAATCGAACTTCCAGTTTTCGTCGATTCCATTCGGTTTACGACTTCCCTTTCGCGAGTTGCCCGCGCCTGTCTGCCTGTCGGCGATTGTGAGGCAACCGCGCGCGAGTTGCCGACAGATACGAACCCTCCGGCTTTTCTCTCCGACTCCCTCACTTCTCGAGTTTTCGATGTGCTACCGTGGCACGTATCTTATACGCGAGGCCTCCGTCGACTCGTATACGGTTTATTTTCGTACGCCGTGTGATTTCCTAAATCGTGGGTTACTTGTCTCGTTGTGGCTATCGAAGGTTTCTGAAGGGAGATGTGATTGTATGGGGTTTCGGTATTGAATTGGTGTACCTTCTTTTGATGAATTCGAATTGTAGTTTGCAGGATTGATTTATGGAAAATGAAGTTTTCATTTCTGATTTTGTAAAGTGAGTGTATTATTCGGTATTATTTACCTAGTTGAAAAAAGTGTATTTCCGTTGATACAGTAGTCCACGTGCACGTATTTTATTTTTGTATTTGTCCATTAATTCCTAAAGCGACAATTTAGGTACTGATCGATTCTTCAATTAAAAAAGGTACTAATGTTAAACAAAGGTACTAAATCAATAAAATCAATGACCCAAATAGATTCTTCTGACTGTTTAATTATACGAGTACGTACTTCTTCTTTATCCAAGCTCAGAAATCCAATTTGTTTTTTACTACACCTAACTATGGCCGCTCAAAACTAACCATGAGATTCGTAAATTTGCGGTAATATTAAAATCGAGAGAAAACAATAGGGAAGAGACATGACTTTTTATTTTATTTTTTAAATAATCTTTAGTGAAAGCTATGCACAAAAATATAAATATCAAAAATTTTAAGTCTATATTAACTGCGTAAGAATTTTTCAAAAAAACAAAGTTTTGTATTAGAATTTAAACGCCATAAAGAAACCGCGTGACTAAAATTCCAATATGACCGCGCACCATGGGAAACAATGTATATACGACGCTACCCATAACCTACCTGTTCAATTTAAATACCAAAACTATATTTGTTTATAAGCTCACAAAATCAAATATACCCGCTTCGATATTGTTGGTTATGTTGACCCATGGTACGCGGCCATCTTGAATCTTATTAGCCAATCGCAGGATAGTTCGATATTCAAATACTTCGAAATTTATAAACTTTTAATTAATAATTACAAACTCAAGAGACATGTAATAAAGGATCAGCTGTTATTTTTATACCATGTCTCTTCCCTATTTCAATAACTGACCCAGGATTTTGAAAGACCATCACATATTAAATTACAATAGTACATTATGCAACAAGGGAATAAAGTGGAAGATTATTTTCGAGGGTGGCTTTACTGCCCCAGCGAAGCGAGGAACCCTGGTACAAAATCATAAAACCTATAAATATATAAATAATTAAATAAATAAGTAAATAAAAGTAGTAAAGCATACATTTTCAATAGATACTATACAATACAAATAAATACCCTCAAGAAAAATTCGTAATCCCCAAGAAATTCCTTCTCCAATTCAACCCAAAGCATTCAAAAACTAACTTTTCCCTTCACAATCCAATCTAATTTTCACTCCTCGCAATTTCTCCGTCCCATTGAAAGCCCGAGAAGAACCCTTCGCGCAAAACCAATTTTCCGAACTTCTTCGATTCCCCCCTCACACTTCCATATCACTCTCTGATATTTTTTTCGCACTCTCTCTCTCTCTCTCACTCGCCCTCCGCGAGCCGATACGTCGTCGCGCGAGATCGATAGCCAAGGCCAACCTTTCGACGCCCCCGCGAGCGGCGCATTCCGCGCGCGTCTTGCGGTTGTTCGCGCGGCGCGACGCCCTTCATCCTCGTAGCTTGTAATGCAAGCGCGCTGCTCCACTTTCGCGCGGAGTGTGTGAATGCCGGCGGTTGATGCTCGGAATTGGGAACGCGATGTAACGTTAGTGGGGAGATTGTGGGATGACTTTAAATGGGGTGGTGGTGTGGATGAGAGTATTTTGATCGCTTAGGAGAATTTTGCGTGAAATTATGAAGCCGCCTACGGTTATTTTTGCATGCTTGATTTGAATCGAGTATAATTGTAAAGTTAGTTGAGATTTAAAGTTTGTTCAGCTTTATTATTGAATATGTACTGCTTAGCTTCAATTTGAGATGCTAAAAATGTTCATGAAATGATTGCTCTTAAAGTTATATTGAAAAGCGCCATTCAAAATCAGAAATTTTATCCAGAGTCTGACTCGGGTTAAACCGCAAGGGGGCTAATGGGTTGCATGCAACTTAAAATAGAAAGAATAAAAATTATAGAGAAAATTTAAAATTGCTTGCCCTTAATATCAAAATAATCCACCGTACTAAAAAATTTCAAGCACATGTTTTAAAGATACCGTTGAAGTACCGATGCGCTTAAAACTTATGTCAAATGGTAGATAATTCCATTATCCAGGTAATGCAAATTTAGATTTTACCACAATATAAGTATACCTTTTTCTTACACCGTCTTAAGAGGAGTCCGCATCTTCTGTCCTCGTCTAATCACGTTTTTGCTATTTATTCAAATTTGAGTTTTTGAATTGAATAACTAAAAGTTGACCCCAATTGGTATTAAAGTAAGGAATATTTTGAAACCTTAAAAAGTATCTAACATTATTTCCTTTTCGAGAAAACTTCGAAACGGAAAAGCTAGCCTCAATTTTCGCGCTCCGAAGTTTTCTTGAAAAGGAAATAATGTTAGATACTTTTGAAGGTCTCAAAATATTCCTTATTTTAATATCAATTGGGGCCAACTTTTAGTTTTTGAATTAACAAACTACAATTTGCATAAATAGCAAAAATGTGATTAGACACGGACAGTAGATACAGACTTCTCTTAAGTGAAATATTTTCCAAAAAAATAAATGTAATTGATACTCTAAGAAAACATTCACACTTCAGATAAAAACACTACATAAACTTATTTAGCCTACAGACAATCCATTACTCTGTACATTCCACATCATCAACACCTACTTTTCCTAACCCCACTCACTCTCGCTCCAAACTCAAACTCGACTATCTCTCTTACCACTGCATCCTCCATCCCGAGTCCATCCAGCCCAGCCTCCTAACAACAACATCGCCCTTCCGCCACCGGACGATTATCGTCTCCGTGCAGGGCGTAGGCGGAAAAGAAGAAGAACAAGAAGAGAGTCGTTAACCGCCGCCTCCCTCGTACCGCTGACAAGGGTTGGGACGGACATCCTCGCGGGAGAGACTTACGAGGGTAGTTCAATAAGTCTTTAGAATGACCAACAGATGGCGCGCGAATCGCTCCAAATCATCTGTTTTCAGTCAGCACCACTCCCGACTAGATATATGGTGCGGTCACAGTCCACATCTTCTGAGTTTACGTGTTTTTATAACCAATTGAAAAAAAAAAATTGCTTGTTAAGAAAAATGGAAAAAAACGAGTTCAGAGCGGTAATTAAACATTTTCATTTAAAGGGTTTAACTCCATATGAGATAAAAAATGAATTGGACTCAGTTCATGGCACATCTGCCCCTGCCTTAGCAACGGTTTATAACTGGGTAAATGAATTTAAGCGTGGTCGTACATCAATAAGTGACGAACCACGTTCAGGAAGGCCCGTAGAAGCAACTACTCCCGAAATCATCAATAAAATCCACGATATGGTGTTGAAGGATAGAAGATTAAAAGTGCGTGAGTTAGCTGAGGCCACAAGGATATCTATAGGTGCAGTTGTTTCAATTCTACATGAAAAATTAGGCATGAAAAAGCTATCGGCAAGATGGGTGCCGCGTTTGCTCTCAGCTGAGAATAAACGCAATAGAGTGGTCGCCTCTGAGGCTCTTTTGGCGCGCATAAGTCGGAATCCTGAGGAATTTTTTCGTCGATTTGTGACTGTGGATGAAACATGGATACACCACTACACTCCTGAGACAAAGGAACAATCCAAACAGTGGATTTCCACAGGCGAACCAGCTCCAAAGAAGGCAAAGACCGTAAAGTCAGCTGGTAAGGTTATGGCTACAGTTTTTTGGGATGCACGTGGAATTATACTTATTGACTACTTGGAAAAGGGTAAAACAATTACTGGTGAGTATTATGCATCATTATTAGAGCAGCTGAAAGAAGAAATTAAAAAAAAACGACCACATTTGGCGAGAAAAAAAATTCTCTTTCATCACGACAACGCCCGAGTTCACACATGCTTCGTTTCAATGGCTAAAATTGAAGAACTAAAATTCGAATTGGTCGAACACCCACCGTATTCACCAGATTTAGCCCCCAGTGACTTTTTCTTATTTCCAAACTTGAAAAAATGGCTCGGTGGACAGAGATTTACGGACAACGAAGACGTCATTGCCTCTGTAAGTGTTTATTTTGAGGAACTTCCGAAAACGCACTTTTCTGAAGGATTAAAAAAACTTAAAAAGCGATTGACCAAGTGTATAGAGCTCCAAGGAGATTATGTTGAAAAATAAAAAAAAATTTACCCAAAAAAAATTGTTTTTATACTTTATTCTAAAGACTTATTGAACTACCCTCGTATATAACTCGGTGTCCTGTGTGTGTCCCGCACGTGTGGGCAGCATGCGAGAGCGAATTCGCAGCCGCGGCGCGGGCAGTTGGAATCGACAAAATGTGTCGCATGGACGGTAATAGGGTTGTTGGGGTATTTTTAGGGACGGATTGTGTGATAAGGCATGGGAGGGAGTGATTTTGTTGATAATTTTTGCGGTGTTAGATTTTTTGCTAGACATTGAACATTGATCGCAGAGAGAAATTGTTGTATAATAGCAGTGCTTGATATTTCTGTGCTTTCGTTGTTTGGGTCATACTACAGTATGTATTCATACCCATGGAAGAATTTACTCTCGGCAGAATACTGTTCGAGTATTAATTGCCGACACTACCAGTACTTGCAAATGTTAGAGGTCCAGCACTGAGATTTAACGGGGATGATAAGAACGGGCCAGTACAACACTTTTCTTTTTGATATATTCAAAATTCTACAAGAAATATAAATTTTTAGGCACACGCGAGACACTTCACTCAAAGTTTATCGTAATAATCATAACTGCAGATTACTGTCGCGCAGCCGAAAATTTCACGTAAGCTTAGTAATCGTAAATTAAATTAATATTTTATTAAAAACTAGCCTAAAAAGTAGGTTAAGTAACGCTTGACGATTTCGCGATGTTTTGTTTTCTTTCAATATCGGCAAAAAGTATTGCACCGACTCTGAGGCGTTTTTCAGGAGAATGTCGATTCTATTTACTGGCCCATTCTTATCAAAAGGATATAATCCCTTTACTGTTTCAGCACCGAAAAATAATTTACTGGCATACAATATTCAGCCAGAATTGGCCCGAACTATCACTACTGGCAAATTCTTTCATGGGTAGTGAAATTTGCCAAATGTATGTTTATTCGTACATATATGGTCGTACGTATGATAAATATGGTAATTTTTATAGAAAAACGAGTATGACCTCAAACAGAAATAGTAAATTATGCTACGTAATTTCTCTTAGTACTCTAAGTTTTAAACAAAGAAATACAGGAGTCTGTCATTACATACGTGACCTTATGATTGACATTTCTAAAAAGCCATTGTGAACTTCATAAATAATATCTCTACACTTATACAACACTGGTACAAAATCATAAAAAACATATACAGAAACCTCGATTATCATCGCTAAAATTATCGTTACATACACTCAATTCCCACAATCAAACAATACCCATCATTAAATCCTCGTTTCAAACTTTGTCACACGGCGCTTGACAAATCACTACACATACGGATAACCATCTGAAGCAAAGGCAAAAAAAAGAAATACAAAACGAATGACGCTCGAAAGCAACTCGTTTCGCCTCTCACCTTGGCCTCGGTCACCGGAGGACAACAATTTTCGGCCAAAATTATCGTATCGCTCCCGCGCAAATTGCTCGCCACTCGCGGACAATACACTCGCGCACATAAGTATCTCGCGATTCTCAGCTATGCGCTACAGCAGCAGCAGCAGCTGGAGCGCGACAAGGTCGCGCCGTACTTTATATCCATCGGAGCTGTGTGTAAGCGGTGCGCGCCGTATTAGGCAACATCCGCGCGCGATGGCAAAATGAAAATGTGGAAAATGAATGTTACGCGCGCGCGGAGGATGTGTAATAGTGAGCCCAGATGCGAATTGCGTTTGATTGTGTTTTAAGTTGTTTGTAAGAGGTATGAGCTTGGTTTTGATGAAAGAACATTTTTAGAATTCTTTTTTCTTGCAAGTACTTTTTGCAATTTTTAACTGCATTGAAATATTTAACATTCAAGGAATAGTTGAGTATCTAATTAATTACTTGTTACTGAAAGGAACAGACAGCATTTTTCTAATATTTTTGAAATTAAGATAAAATTGGGTTAACTACATAGTGGAACCTTGTTATATCGTCGCTGATATAATAAAATGTACAATAATTAATATTATAATTATTACACTGAAAAAAAAATTTGTTAAATCTAAGTAAACGTTTCCTTGAAGCGTACTAAGAAAAGATTTACTTAAATAAAGTAAATATTTCTTAAATTTAGTAAATATTTATTGAATTGATGAATACCAGTCTAAACATAATTAAATATTTACTATTATCAAATAAAATTTACTATTGTCAAATAAATCTTTTCTTAGTACGATTCAAGGAAACGTTTACTTAAATTTAACAATTTTTTTTTCAGTGTAGGTAATAAAGAATCGTTTTTTAGTTGAAACGGATATTTGAGAACTAGTAGGTTATAGAAATAAACTGAAAATTAGCTATTTGTTATATGGCTCGGCGATATAACGTGGCTTCACTGTATATATACAAAAATGAAAGAAAAAGTAATTATTTTATGTCGATATATTATCAGACACTTTTTAAAAATTGTTCCTGCACAAATACGAGTTTAAGGTATAACTCCAGTGATTTTTAAACAATCTCTCCCTTTTGTCCGATAATATGAAAAATTCGGTAACTTTTTTGTCATAATTGAAGAAGGTTGTAAAAAATTTTTGAGAATTTTTCACTAAAATTTTTTTACTAGTTATTGGAGAAAATACATATTTTTGTAATAAAAACCAGGGTTTTTAGAATAGTTCCTTGCGCATACGAATTTAACGAATTCTATTTAAAAAATCTAGGATAGTTTCTAACTTAAAATTAACAAAAGTTAATATTTTTGAAATTATTTAAACTCAATTGATGGTCTAAAATAAATAAAACGTTTTTTGAACTTAAAAAAACATAAAAAATTGCATGTCTCAACACCTACAATGGATGAATAAAACATTTACCATCAAAATACCTATAAACGAAATATTAACTTCTTTTCACAATACTTTAACCGATACTTTCTGGAAGTATAAAAAAAATCCATGGTCATGGGTTGCGCAAAGAACTTTTTGAAGGTAGAAAAGTAAGTTTCGAGAAAGGCGCGTTTAAAGTTTTATTCGGTATGCTATCCAATGTTAATTGTTTCACTCAACTGACTATAATTTTGGTATAAGAAAGAGTTTTGACATCCAGCAGGTCTCAAAATGTTCATAAAACTATAAACATAAGAAATGTAATAACAAAAATTTCGATTTTTTGGTAAAAAATCACTGGAGTTCCCCCTTAAATGGTTCACGAGGTCACGTGGTTAAGAAAATAAATATAATGTAGATACATTATAGGTATAAAATAACGTCGTAAGTTGAGATTTATTCACTTTTCAAAGCAAACTATCATGAACTGTTACCTCATTAGTGTGTGAAAAGCTTACACTAAAATGTATAAATATTAAAGATACCGAAAAAGAAACATGCTGTAAACATAAAATAATGACATCCCATAGTTTATCAATGATTTTCCCTTGTAAGCAATAAAATTACCCGTACTTTCAAAATCACGTCCTTTCCCTATTATGCGTAAACATACAAATACAACTTATTGCGAATCATAAAAGAGAAAAGCAATGCATCACATCGAAAACCAGGCATAAATCTCAACTTCAATCTCTAATGCCGCCCCACACCTGACACCGTCCAATCAAAATTCCGGCGCTCCATCCATCCCACCCCCTCCAAACCCTCGGCAAACTCCGCGCAAGAAACTCAAGAAAAACAAAACTCCTCCCGCGCTAACTACAGACACGGCTCGATCAAGCGGCGCAATTTTCCGGCGCGATGTAGCAGAACTTTTTGGTTTACGAGCGCGCCGCGTTACACTCGCTCGATTATCATAAAAATCGGAGCCGCTTTGATTTACCGCCTTGTGCCTCGAGGAGGAACGCAACGGTATACACAAGTCTTTATCCTCTTCCGCGAAAATGTACGTATAGTAGAGAAGAGGCTGGTCTCGGCCCTGCGGCTCTCTTTCGGCGTTTTTCCTTCAATTTTCTCGGTGGGCTTCGTTCATTCGTTTATGCATATAAGGCAGTTTACGCGGGCGAGGTCGTTTTCGAGTGTAAGAGGCGAAGTTTCGCCGTTTGGCGCGTGCTCTTGGTTTAATGAGAGGGCGATTTGCGGGAGTTTTTTTGCGCGCGGGTGGGGAAAAAGTTATGGTACTGCGCGGTGGCTCGGTTAATTGACAGGTCCGTTGCTTTGTGAATAACGATGTTATTTAATGTACGTTGTTTTCTGAGGTTATGTGCCTCGTTTTATTATAATAAGTGGAATTATGTGCTTGAATATTTTATAAATAGAGTTACGTTCAATCGTTATAATCGCAATTTTTCCTTTCTCAAAGAGAAAACGTGTTTTACGTAAAGACATATCGCATCAGAAAAGGCCTATGATATTGCAAAATTATATATGCTGTAAATAAATAAATTCGTCGTACCAATATTCGAAATGTATGAAGGGTTTGATAATTTCTTGTGTACTTTCATACATAAATTACAGCTTATCTCTATTTAGAAAGATTTTTACAAAACAACTTGAAACTCACGCCATAAAATTTAATTAAACCATGATTATACCATATACAACGGTGATATATATACACAGGGAGCAGTTTTAGCGAGGGTCGTCTCTTTGCACCCCCCTGAATATTCGGCAAGGGTCGAAATCGAAAGGGTCGTCGTTAAGATTTCCCAAAAGACCGGGTGTCCACGTCCATTTGCATGCGTTATGGCGCCTGTATTCTCCCTTCTTTCTCTTTCTATTTCTGCCAGTATTTGCCGAACTGTTGCTATCTATAACTCGATCTTGCATTCCCTTACTATCCAAACACCGTGTAAATGCCTATACGCTTTTGGCTTCAGGCGAATTTTAGGCTTATTTGTTTGAAGATCAAGCTTGCACAAATATGAATATACTAGTGTAAACCTGAGTTTCTTTTTTAATTATTTAGAACACTGTCTGTATAATGTTCGCTTGTTCCTTTTTTAAATAAAGACTACACTGAAATAAAATGTATGTGTAATTCATATGACAATAATAGAAATTGAACAAATGTACATGACCATGTGGTTATCATGTGGTCAACGAGAGAGGTTTGTTTAAAACATAAACTTATTCATGTGAGAGACACAAGCGCTCGGGATTGGGACTGCACACAGTGTAAACATTTCTTTAGGCCTTTCGATTTGTTTCGCCCATGACAACACAATGCATGTTTTAAGACGTTTTATCGTGTAATTTATAACTAAATCGTAATGGATAATATTTGTAAGATAAACGCTCGTCCATATAACGTAAAAACCGCTGCCAATTCATTGGCACTTAGCTTCCTCAAAGTTTATAAATTGTTCCAATATGAAATTATTTATTCTATTTAATACTGTGGTGAAAATAATAACAAGCCTATTGCTTTTTAATATGTTGAGATATATGTATATATTTAAATTTTGTAATTTGCGAATTCAAATTTTAACTCAATTAAAAAATTATTCCTTACAAATTGAATTGCAAAAGAAAACAAAAAATATCAATTAACTATAAAATGCTCTAGTCTTCATTTATTTTTAAACTATTAAATACATTTTACAAGTTATTGGAGTAAACGCATATTTTTGTTATAATAACAGTGCTAGGGGTTTTTAAATAATTCTATTTTAAATTTTATCCTTCCTTTAAAAAAAACAAAATGATCCCTGGGACATTAAATTTTATCGTGGATTACTCGAGATATGAATGCATACATACATACATACACACACACATCCATACGGACATTTTCTAAAAATAGTGTATTTCAATTCTTTATCTCTGAAAACATGTTTTTAGAAAAACTTTTTTTCTCTTTGAGGAAGCAAAATCTGGTTAAACCTGTCATGCTCTATACGGAAGTATTACGGTTTGCCATAACCTTAATTTTAGATTTCCTTAATTATCAGTAATTTTTTTAAATGAACCAAGTTGCCCCAATTCATGGTATAAATGACTCTAATACGCAATAAAAAATAAACTTTAATTCATCATAATTTTCACCATGCCCAGGGACAATTTTTATCACAGACTTATTTCCCCAGTAATGAAACTCTCAAATAAAGCCAAGAAATAGCACACACAATACAAAAGCTTAAAAGAGAGAGAAAATTAAATTCTTCTAAATACACCCCATGAAACATCCATTTTCCCCGTCAACTGCAAAAAGGCACCTTAACGCCCACCCTCTCGGACCTCTTTATCACTCCCGCCGCCCGAATCCGCTTTTCCCGGCTTCCCGCCGCCGCTGCCCGGGGCCTCCGCTTTTACACGACGGCGCCTCGCAAGCCTTAATTTAACGTCTGCGGCGCGGCTCTGAAATCCGACGTAAATACGAGTAACGCGCGACGCGGAAATCCGAGCGCCGAAGTTGCTTTACGGTCTGTGCCTGTAGGGACGGAAGAAGGGTAATGTTGGTGGTTGTACATTTTTTTCCAGGGTTGCTGTGATGGCTTTGAAATGGGAGATAGTGAAGCTTCAGTGCGCCGGTGTTTTTAGATAATGCGAGAGTGTGGAGTTTTGCGTGAATGGGTTTCCATTTGAGCTTTTCAGTTGGTTAATTACTTATCGAAAAGTTTTATTTTGTTGCGGTTATTTAAGAAAATAAAAGTTGAAGATTTGTTTAAGTGAAAAAGAATTTCAAAATGTGTGCTACGAGGATGTGATGTCACAACATACTTTTCAAGTAACCTGCAGGATACAACCTTAGGAATTAGTTTCTATTTGTAACAAAAGAGACTTTTACCTGTTTCATTTTTGAAAAAACTTTTACAATTCTTTAGAGTCCTCATAGCAGTTGATAAAATTAATATATTTTTTGTACCTTTATACCACACCCAATCATAAATTACAAGCATAACTTCTGATTATTTTCAAATACTGGAGCAGCTAACATAAGCAGGAATATCAAAGGAACAGAACACTCATGTGGAAAAACCTTAAAAGGATGTTGTGACGTCATGTTTGAAAGTTTATTCGGTTTACCTTGAATTTTAACTTATAATAACTTTTAAATTAATGAAAAACAAAAAATACTTAATCTATCTATTAAGGTTGAAATAAAAAAGATGCTTATGTCCTATTGTATATGAAAGGAACTTTAATTAGCTATTTTAAAATGTGAAAGAATCAGTATTTTCACTTTATTTATTTCGAATAAAAAATGATCTATAAAAACCTATTATAATAAAATCAAATCTATACAAAAATGGATTATATCTGTATAAAATAGAGAAACTGATCGTGTTTTCCGCATTTAAAAAATTATAAATTATAAGTAATTTTGATGAAAAATATTGTGCGGAAGCGAGTTTAAAACATACACTTTAGAAAATTCGCTGAAAAAATTCATTGGTTATAAACGTGACGTGATCGTTATTTCATAAATGTAAAATGAAAAATTTGACAGCTCAACCGATTATTTTAATCGTGGATTAACGGAAAATACGATCCATGTTCACTTCCGTGATAATCTGCTTATACAAAAGTAATCATTCACAATCTTTCCGATATGAATAGCTTTGCTTTTCTTATTTTATGGAACAAACGAGCCACTTTTTCGTCAATTACTGTTTATAGTTTGTCTTCTTTAGTGTAAAAATGTGTAAACAATTATACTTTGAGCTAGCTTTCGCCCAATCTGCTTGTTCAAAACTATTTATAATTTTTCAATTCAGAAAAAAGTTTTGCTTTCACTACGATAAATTTCCCCGTTCACTATAATACAGTAGTTGACTATACATATTATGTTAAAAATGCCCCCTGACAAATGTATTGTCCGCTATTTATATAAACTTTTGGCTTATTTCATACTGCCGATAGTTCCAACCAAAGCTATTCGAATATTATTTACTCAACAATAACATACATGCAAATTATTTCATCGAATAAATGAAGCTTTAATTTGACTTATTTCTTATACAAATTTATTGACAGATACGATGACAGCGTTAGAACAACAAATTTCCCCTGACATTGTCCCCTCAATCTAATAACACCGAGACAGCGAAGCCCCAGTCTATGTTTAGACATCTTGATTAAATTTATAGCCACCACCGCCACAGGTTCTACCTGTATTCTCATTGGCTTTATTTCCTCCGGCTTGATGTATGTATCTCTCTCTCTCTCTCTCCTCTTTCTCTCTCGCGAGCCTAGACCGTCGGCACGCTAATACATCTATACGCAAACTGCCTCGAGGGCGAACAACGCGATTAATTTATGCAAATTCGTCAATACCGATGCGCGACAACTCGCTGCGCTCGCGCCTATGATTTACGCGACGAGCGCGAGACAACCGGAGCAGCTAGAAAAGAAAAAGAAAAACGAGAAGAGCAGAGATGAACGCTCGCGAATACATGAATATTGAATGTTTAATTCATAAATGGTTCTATCAGCGGATTCGAGCGTTGGGCCTTGAACAGAAATTCAGTGGCTCTTTAAGAATTCATCGACTTTTTTTTTCGCGGAGTTATTATACGGTCGACACTCTGTTTTTTTTGTTTTTACGTGGACGCGGAGCGCGAGTGTTTACATCGCGTTTGAGTTATTGGCTCGGCGAGGTTGTGCGTGCTTTTTTTCGCGCGGAGATGTAGATGAAATTTATTTGATGCGATCTCGTGAAATAATTTATATCGGTGGAGCGTTTTTGTGTTTATCTGTAGCAGTGATGCGGAGAAAAAATTGTTATTCCAAATATGAGATGGTGGTTATGGAGTGGCTCGATACGGAGTGATTTATTAATTATCGGTTATATTTTGATATTGTTAGTTAATTTATATTGAACTGAAATTTTATTTATTTCTGTAATATTAACTATTAGAAGCATTGGCATTAGCATAATTTAAATTCAGCGTGATAATATTATCTGTGTATGAACATTATACATGAGCATACTGCTACAAGTAGATTGCCATGACATAATTTACAGTAAGCTGTGTAGCTTTCCAAATGAATGTTTAAGTAAAAAGTTGTTAGGGATAAACAAAATCTCGATTTTCATTATACATATATTCATTAAACCTTTAAAGCCTGACAAAATCTCATAAAAATACATTTTTCGTTATTGTTAATTATTTAAGCAACAAATTTCACCTTTTCATCCAAACTTTGTACTTTTAAGATCTACCTAGAAGATAAGTCAATAGACATATGAAGCAAAACTATGAGAAAGAGTTTATAGGCTATTTTGTTCACTCATACTCTCGCTCATACTTGTTTAAAAAAAACAAACATATTAAATGAATAACTAAAGGACCTGCAGCTTTTTAAATAGCTGGATATGACTGTATATTTGATAACTATATAGAAATGGAATACAGTTCCTTCAAAACAATAAAAACTGGAAGTTCAAAAAATAAAGTGTACAAGTTACCTAAATGTGGAAGTTCACAATGTTTACACTTTGTCGAAACTTAAAGAGCTGAGAGCTAGTAGTTACCGTTCAAAACCTTTGAAGCTACTAAACATAGCTATTTCCTTTACCTTTAATAAAAAGACTTGCACTCAAAATTTATTTAGAACGATATGGGCACTATATACAGCTAAAATGTCTCTGCAGTAACTTGTGGCCAATTTCATTACGGCAATGAGCATTTCAGCTATAATTTGTATCCATAAACTTGTAAATATTAATTGTAACGCATAGAAAAAATCTATTACCGATAGTTTAAAAAATGTGCACTTAGCAGCAACCTGTTCACGGATCGCGTCCCCTAAACTTTCCACATTTATCCAAACGACCCAATAACCAAAAATGTGCACTCAACAAATTCAAAGCCAAAAAACCTCCAACCACACGCATCCAATCCCTCCAAACACACGCCCCCACTTGTCTCCTCCACTGCAGATCTAAACGCGCGCGTGTAGCCACTCTGCGCCCCGCGTCGAGCGCAGCCCGCAGCGATCATCGAATTTTTCCGCGTAACTAGGCGAAGGTCGCGCGCGCGCGCGCGCGGCAGGTCGTTAAGAGTGTCCGCTGTCCAGGCCCGATAGACACGCGCGGCCGGCAACGAGCTCGATAAGTCGAGCACGACGAGTCGAGAGAGCGAATTGCAAAGGCTCGCGTGCATGCGTCGATGTGGACGGAGAGCGCTGTTAATGCGCCTGGATGGGTAGGAGAGCGCGGTTGGATGGGACTATTTTCACCGAGGGAGGCGAGGTTTTTTACCGGAGGATGACGGGGGAGTGGGGAGTTGGAATTGGAGTTTTTGGAATTAGTTTTAACCCTTTCAGTCACAGAAGCCGATATATCGGCTCCCTATTGTTTTTAGTCACAAAATTTGATTTCTATTGTTATCGCAGTACAAATATACGTTTTCTATGTATTTTTGATCGTAGAATACGAATCTGATATCAATAATTTTATAAATATAAAAACAACCCTTCAAATGGGGTGAAAACCACCCTTTTAGTCATGAAATTGAATTCGTTTGGTTATGAAAGTAAAAAAACCCCCTCCTCATTAGAACACGGGCTTGGGACCGTCTGTGGCAGAGTTATGTTTTTTTTTTTTTGTTTTTCTTTTTTTCTTTTTTTTTTCTTTTTCTCTTTTTTTCTTTTTTTCTTTTTTATTTTTTTTTCGTTTTTTTTCTTTTTTTTTTTATAATTTTTTTTTTATTTTCTAAATCTTTTTCAGGTAGATATTTATTCATTTTCTTTTATCTTATATACATTTACGTTTTGTGATATATTTCATAACAATTTTGTTTTTCTTTTATGCATAATGGAACATTGCAAGTTGTGCACATGTAGGAAGTTCTAACTCGATTTGTTTTAGAACTACAACAAGTGCAATTTCTTTGTATTTTGAGTTTAGTTGGAATGTGCGGGGCTTGAGAAAATCTTATTTCATTTGAAATTTGAGGCTTACGCTTACTAGGAGTAAATTGTTTTGTCTTGGTACCTCTTTTTTTAGGTGATGCAAACCCAATAAGCTCAGTTACCAGCTTTAGTCGAAAATCTATCAAATTCATTTTAGTAGTAGGGGTATTTTGCTTGTAAATGATGAAAGAATTTACAACGGTTACATCGATAAAATGCCAGAATATTCGAAGCCACCACTTTTTACTTTTTCTACTAATCTCGTATGTAGATTTCAACTGATCTGCTTTGTCAACACAGTTCATATAATTATTATAGTCTCGAGTGGCTTGTGGACAATTGATTTGAATGCTAGTACCATCTTTTTGTCGTCTACTTACAGTAGTTTTGATTGAAGGATCGTGAAAATTAGATAAAAACTGGACAGGTTTGTTATCATTCCATTTTATCCAACTGATACCCTTGTATGAAGTCCGAGATTCATAATCTCCCCTTTTCATTGTTTTATCGTTTATTTGTTTTTTTGGCAAACCTTTCCGATTTTTTCGTACTGTTCCACAGGCTAATATATTTTTACTTTTGAGTTCAATCATCAAATTAACACTAGTAAAGTAATTATCGAAATAAACTTGATAATTTTTTGAAATAATTTGATGGGTTAAATCGATTACAACTCTTTCGCCCAATTGTTTTTCAACCAAGTTAGCAGTTTTTCCAGTATATACCTGAAACTCACATACAAAACCATGTTCATCTGCTCTAACCCAAATTTTAAAACCTCTTTTTATAGGTTTCTGTGGATTGTACTGTTTTAGAGTACTTCTACCTTTGAATTTGACCATACTTTCATCAACAGCTTGTTTTTCAGATGGTTTGTAGAATTTTATAAAATTTTCTGAAAGCATATCAAGTAAGGGTCTTAGTTTATATAGCTTATCATAATTGGGTTCACCTTTTTGTGGCATTGATAAGTTATCATTCAAATGTATATGAGACAGGATAGCAAAAAACCTATTGAGAGGCATAACAGGGCTTATATAAGAGTTGTGTAATTGAGAATTAGATGACCAATAGCACCGAATGGCGGGTAACCTACTTATTCCCATCATGATATTCATGCCAATAAATTTCAATATTTCTGCTTTATTTACTTCTTCAAATGGCTTGTCTGATTGCTGCCCGTAAAGATTAGTCTGTTCGACAATTCTTTCGATCAAAACTTCTGAAAATAAGCAAAGGAAAATTTGTGAAGGTGAACGAATATCTGAAGGAACCATTGGACCGCAATCTTCGGAAAAAATTATTTCGTCGAATTTTCTTCTTTTATTATCCCAAATACCATCTAAAGCAGCTAATCTGTCACTCAACGGAGTATCACTATCACTTTCATATTCAATCACGTTAGAATTTTCACTATATGAAGTATTTTCTAACGAGGCTACTGCTTCATCAATTTGATTTTTGTCAATATCCGAATCATCATCACATTCAGAATCATATTCTGGATCATCATATTCATCTTCACTTTCATTATCACTGGTGATTTCAGCATATTCCATGATAAAAATTTTTTAGAATAAACCAAAACAAATTTCACAATGTTGTGAGATTACTGATAATTTAGAACGAATAATGATATTGAAATTTTTGATAGGAAAAATATAGAAATTTTATGTAACTACCTAATAAACTTAGATTTGATCCTTTGAAGTTCTTGCAAACAATTTTTTTTATTATTATTAATATTCTTTTTTCAAAATATAGTTTGGATTGAAATCATTCACTCGAGGGGATTGTAACAAGGGGTGTTTTAGAAAATTTATATGGCTTTCAGAGATTTTCAATATATTTTTTGAGCTCTAAATTCTATTTATATATTCTTAGGTCCTATCGAGTGCTTTGACGTTGAGTATTCACATTTTCGTAGTAATCCAATTAGAATTTTAGAGATCGTTTTTACGATTACTGAATTTTTTTCCATTGGATTCAAATTTAGCGTTGAAAAATGTATCAGAAACTAATATTAGCAGTAACATAACAAAACAAACAGGGTTTCGTGACTGCAATGTTACTTTTTATTCCATTTTACGAGTTTTTTTATGTTTTCAAATTTGTGACATTGGATTTGCATCCGCGTTAAAATTTACATCGGAAACATATATTTTCTTCTATAGTGAAACGAATTGAATTGTACGTATAAAAGGGTGGTTTTCACCCTGTTTGAGGGATTTTTTGTATATTTATAAAACTTTCTGAAATCAGATTTGGATTCTGCATTCAAAAATACATTGTGAACATATAGTCTTCAAAGAATATATAGTCTTCAAAAGAATTAAATTGTATGACTAAAAGGGTAGTTTTTACCCCATTTGAGGGGTTGTTTTTATATTTATAAAATTTTTGACGTTACATTCGTATTCTGCATTCAAAAATAAATTGGAAACATATATTGCACTTCCATAACAAACGGATTGAATTTTATGACTATAAGGGTGGTTTTCACCCCATTTGAGGGGTTGTTTTTATATTTATTCAATTTTTGATATCAGATTCGTATTCTACGATCAAAAATACATTGGAAACATATATTGCACTTCCATAACAAACGGATTGAATTTTATGACTATAAGGGTGGTTTTCACCCCATTTGAGGGGTTGTTTTTATATGTATAAAATTATTGATATCAGATTTGGATTCTGCATTCAAAAATGCATTGTGGACATATATTGCACTTCCATTACCAAACAAATTGCATTTTTTAACTAAAAGGGTGGTTTTCACCCCATTTGAGGGGTTGTTTTTATATTTATTCAATTTTTGACACTTGATTTGGATTCTTCGTTCAAAAATACATTGGAAACATATATTTGCACTTCCATAACCAAATGAATTGAATTGCGTGACTGAAAGGGTTAAGGTGGAATTGGGTTTTGTGGATTTCATTGGATTGTATAACGTAGCAGGTGTCATTTCTTACAAAAATAAAGTATCGTATTAAACTTGATTTTAAGAAATGATTTAAGACTAAAGAAACAATTATTAGATAAAAGTTTGTGCTTAAAGTTTGAAAAATTTAAATATAAATTTGTATAATATCACTTTTAGAAGAAAAATGATCAATATTGTTATTTTATCTGAAATTTTATTAATTTTTTAACCCTGGAACCATTCATGGAGAAAAATATTCTGTGCATCCCATAAGATCAAAAATTAAATTTACACACGCAGTCATGTTGTATTCCAAAACCGGCTGGTTCGTACAATACTTATTAATGTAGGGTATACAATTTTCTGCAGTTGGAAATAATCATTGAGACTTGGTGGAAGTATATCTAGGTGATTATTTAAAATTTGATGTAAATTTGATGTATTTTTTTCATAGTATCATTTTTGGTCGAACTAATGTAAATTATTTTGGGATATAATATATTTTTAGATATCGTGACTGATACTTCCGAAACGAAACTCTCAAGGAGAAATATTCACTGAAATTATACCTTTTCAAATACTAATCTAACTTCGGAAAAAGTGACCTCTAAAATTCTTTGATGCCAGCAGGATTAAATAATTTCACTCGGCAAAGTGTGCTATAAAAGAGATGAAAATTATTTATAAAACTTCATGCGATAAAAATTGTTTGGATGTACAATTTAAGACTAAATTAGGAATGGGTCACCCACAATAGACTTTTGGAGAGTTTTACGCTTGCGCTAAGTAAAAATAAACTATTTACAATCGAATAAACAATTATGATTATCGTTGATAAAATAAAATGAAATCAATCTTTCTCGAAAAAGTGACGAAACTAATCATGTAGTGCAAAAGGTATGTATTGTGTGTATAGAATAAACACATTCCGGCAGGTCTCTTTCTAAAAAAAATTCCGTTGATAAATTTATACTAACACAGTTTTAAGTACGCAACAAAATATTTGTTCCCATCCGAAATAGACCTCAAAAAGATGATTTTATTACTGAGAAAACAGTCTATAGCGTTTAGAGAGTTAACAAGGCAACAAATTACAAAATTTAAAAATATTTGTCAGCTGTTTAAGATAACTGTAGTAGAAAACTGACATTTATTAAAGGGTCAACCAAACACATAAAAATGTCTAGAAAACCCCCAGAGGAGAATCATTACACCATGCCCCTCGTCATTCCAAACACGCGTGCAGCCACCAAAAGAAAAAAGAAAAAAATTCATCCACGCAGAAGAAGAAATTTCGCGCGCCAGAAATACGCGCTTGGCCGTCTGGGTATCTACCCACCAAGAAAGTTATGTTACCGCCGCTGCAGCGGTGTAGAAAAACGATAAAAAGGAAACGTATATAGCGACTGCGATCGCGGAAGTTGACGACAAGGGAGGGAGTAGGAGGAGGAGGAAAGTGGCAGTAATTTCGCGCTTCCTGGTGTTCGCCACCGCCGCTCGGCGACGATTCAAGGCTACGCTATGCTACGCGTATCTATGTGTCTGTGTGTGTGTGTAGTGTACGCGAGGCACGTTAAACGCTGAAAGAGCGGTAGAGAGCTTCGATAAGAGCGAGGGCTCTAATCACCGAGCGAGTTAATTAACGGACACGCGGGATTGCCGCAGCTCGGTCGCTCGCAAAGAAAAAGAGGTGAGCGCAGTGCAGCGGTGTAGGGTAAGGGTAGATGTCCCTGCGAGTGCCTTATGCTCGTCACGAGAAAATGCGATTTTAAGTAATTTTCAATTATGCAGTTGACAAATATGGAATGTACGCATTGTGAGATAAACGTGTGATGTATTATTAAAATATTATTAGGCCAAATAAGTTATTTTAAATGTAAACGCTTTAGTAAAGAGCTATTTAATGACCAAACAATCACGTAATCTCAAAATATCAGAATAGTTAAGTTAGTATTCTACTAGGGTTAACAAATTAATACGTGTAATTGAGAAGAACATCAGTTAAAGTTCATGTTTCTTGTTTTATTGGCATTAACCTTATTTCTACTTGACTTATGGGAGTTCTTTCGATGCATAGTTAGTAAAATTGTCTGTGCTATTTTTAATTTTTTTTCTTTCTTTTTTTTAAAGAGAACGTTAATTGACCTATTGAGAATCAAATAATATATATCACAATTATATAATATTAAAATTTCAATGAAAAAACTGACTATAGACTCTGATTTTGAAGTTAAATGGTACTGCTTTTCTTATGTGCAGAGGCGCCCAATGAATATATTGAAGAAAATATATATTACAAAAAATTTTATAGCCATATCTTGTTTTTCAATTATGCTAAATGAAAAACGATAAAAATAATTTCCTATAATACTCAAGGTTAATTTTTTCCTAAAACTATGTCATTCTTGTAACTTTACCTAGCTGAACACCAAATTTGATTAAATTCTAAATCTTAATTTTGATACCGGTAGAACTTTCTTTACGAGGCTAACATGTTGTTTTAGCTTCTTTTAATTTCTTTAATTGATTTGAGAATTCAAAGAAATTTGAATGCAAAATATTTTGAATATATTTTTAAGTGAGAATACACGGAGAACAAAAATTAAAGTCCGAAAATGGGATTAAATTATTTATACGGTTTTCTTTTCATACTTTAAGTACTACCAAGAGAGACCCTGGTAGAAACGTTCCCCATATGTTCGCCAGATTTTACTCTATTTTATAGGGAATGGCCTATTTCTGCTTAAAAGTCTGGCCAGAAACCCCGCTACCTGTCGACGTTTTCTCGTCAGAAACCTGACCAACTTATGGTTAATGAATAAATAAATAAAAAATAACGTTTAACGAATTTTTATAAGTTAATAATGATTATTATGTCATGGATTTAATAGCTTATTGTTAATAGAATGCTAAGATATATTTGGGATAGATTCGAAATAAAAACTAAAAACTTATTTCATTAAAAGTTTTTTTAAGGTTAGAGTTTTATAATTAAATAAGACATAAAAAAATCAAATAAATAATCGAATAAAAATTTGCATGCTGTTTTAACGCAGAAGTACTATAATGGGATTTACATTTTCAATAATATTTTAGGGTTATGTAAGCTATTTAGATTTTCTATAAATTTCTGGTCAGATGCTGGTTTATTTCTGGCGAACTATTAGGAAACGGATCTGCCCAATAGATCGTGAACCGACCATCTAATATGCTCAATTTTCTACCAGGGGACACATGAAGTAATATAGCTTAGCTCCTGTTAATACTTTAACAGATGACTGCCTCATTGAGATATTTTCAGTATTACCAGTATTCGACAGAATTAAAATACAACAAGGTAGGATTTAACACAATGGATTCATATTTTTTTATTATATTTTTAAATATAATTATTATAATTAGTAAATACTCTTTTAAATAATTTTGTTTTGTAACCTTTAAGGAGCTTAGATAGATCTTCCGCACAGGGTGAGGGGAAAGGAGAGTCCCCTCTCACCGCGCACCTCCCCACCCAGCCAACAAGGTTGGGAAGCTACCAAAGTTTCAGATCTTGTATCTTAGTCGCGTTGACGAACTTACAAATGATATTTTGCATAGTCTACTATATATAAAGTAGTTACATTACATAAATTGTTCCAGACTCGGAACTCCTGGCTTGTCCATTTTTTACAAAAATCGTACAGCCTTCAATGTCTCGAGATACTTCATTGCTGCTATCCAAGCTACCGTAATTCGAGTGAATGGACCCATTTTTAAATTAATAGTTAATGGTGTTAATTATAATTATGAGAAAATTAGAGTATCGCATTTTTTTGAATTACATAAAGAATCTATGTAATATAAAATAAAATTTTGTTCAACATTCAACTTAGGTATAGGTATATACAATATTTAACTAAATAATAGGTGTGTGATCTTCTTCAACTGGTTTTTATCAATATTTTTATAAATATTTGTATTTTCCACAAATGAATTGAAAATTTTGCTTACTTATATGTCAAGAAAAATGTTGTTAATTATTAAAGCGCTATAAATAAATTAAGCTTGAAAATTGACACTTTTTACACAAAAAAAACACGTAATCGCTCGACAAAAATTAAAAATATGTATGTACTCTTAATTTTACTATATTAATTCTACTTTACACGGTGAACTCAAAATTCATCTTAAAAGTAGTTATTAACGGTAAAGGAATTGATTCACATAACCTGAAAATATGTTCATAAAAGAAATAAAACTTCATCTTTACAAGATCATTAGAGCGCGCTTCGCGCGCCGGGAAATGCTCTTTTTTGTGCTAATCGATATCTCTATTCAATGCAATCATAGCTTTAATTTGAGATTATCGAAACTCATAGCTTCAATTTTAGATTAGTGAAACTCATAACTTCAATTTGAGATTATCGAAACTCATAGCTTAAATTTGAGATTATCGAAACTCATAGCTTCAATTTGAGATTATCGAAACTCATTTATATATGTAGGATATTTAATTGACCTAATGTAATATTAAGGGGAGGTCGGAGCGAACTTTACCATTGTGATCTCCACCTTGCGCCGTATTTTTCGTTATACGCGGTTATACGTTTAAAATTTACATAGTAATATCAAAATCGAGGGTGATAATAATCTGTTATTCTGTTTAAAACAGTGAACAACAGAGTGTTTGTTTATTAATAGCTTCAAAAGTTTTTTATTATGAAATATTATATAATTGACCAATAGAAAACGGTACAAATGACAGTCATCTTACGTCGAGATTTCATAAAAAATCGTATGTACCCGTGTAAAAAAATTAGTCTGGCATTAATCTGGTAATAGTCTGGTACCATAAGTCTGGCAGAAATCTGGTATTAGCCACTATGCCAGACGATATGCCAGATTTTATTTGAAATTTCGTCAGAAAATACACATTCATCTATAATTGATTAGAATAGTACACTTACTGTCAATATCGGTCGGAATCGTAAAATCTCATACTTTTCGATTAAACATTAGAAATGTTTTAAATATTGCAATCGTACTTAAAATTTAAATATTTATAAGAATGGAGATCAAATTTTAGGTTACTGCAGACTTGACAAAGGGCGATGCTTTGGTTTTGCAAATTTTGCTAAAAGTCTGGCATAGTGGCTAATGGCAGACTTCTACCAGATTTTCACCAGACTTCTGATGCTAGACTAATTTTTTTACACTGGTAGCGACCTTGATAATCATTTATTATTATGTAAAAAATAGTGTAGAATGACATTTTTGTACTACAAATGCCTAAAAATTTTTATTTTTGTGATGCAAGTTTTGGAGGTTAGGTAAAATTTCCACTAATCAGAATAGCCCTCCGACATACCCTTAACCAATTTTTTAACCAATCACTTTGTCATTTAAAATTTTTGAAAATCGTTTCTATATGTCGAATATGCCGTCGACTGCAGATTTATAATTTAGAAAGACACACCTACAATTCAGAAATACTCTACCTCTAAAACTCTAATTGTATCGTGTCCACGAGGAAAACAGCATACACACAGCCAGCAATAAAACGATTCGATGGGTTGAACCGCACGAAGAAAAACCAAACCTCACCTAAATGCTATTCTCGTATACGTACACCGATCTCGCATTCCCAACCCCCTGTCTTCTCATCCGCATGCTCGCGCACGCCCTCTCCCGAAAAAGGACCCAAAACGAGAGAACAACCACAATATAACAACAGGTGAACCGGCTGCTGAATTTGTGGCCCGAGCAGAAATAGAAACCCACGCCCCGGGAAAAAGAGACAAGCCCGAGAGGCAAAGAGATCGAGACGAGAGTCTAAACAAAAGCAAGACCAAAAAGTCTGGAGAGCAGCTACAGGAGCAAATGGAGAAGCGAGAAGCGAGAAGCGAGGAGGAGAGATAACGAGGGTAAAGAGAGTACAAGAAGGCAAAAGGGGGATTTCTCTAGTGCTGGCTGCTGCTGCACGCTGCATATATAATATTTTCTTGGCGTTTTCTCGCGCCTCTTCTTTTGCTGCTGCTGCTGCGGATGGGGTACATTGTGTTGTTGTTGCGCTGCTCGAGCTGGGCGCGATTTGCATCCGTACGTGGAATGGAAGAGGCGAAGCGGTAAATAGGTTGGGCCCCGGAGAGTGGCTGTTTCAATTATTTTTGCGCTCGTGGGCGTTTTTTGTTGTTTAGCTTGTGGTGGTTCTAAAAGATGGCTGGTCGAAGGAAAAATATCCGCGAAGAAGTTATTGGTGAACTCTTGAAGTGAGTCGTGTGAATTTTTGTGCTATTTTGTGTGGATGGATGGATAAAGTTACTTCTTTAAATATGTTTTCAGAGCTTCTCAGCTCAAAACGTGTGCACGGAATGAAATAAGATGTAGTATATGTGTAGAAGTAAAACAGCTTTCAGAAACAAGTAAGAAGAGCTCTTTTTATAAGGATTCTAAATGTCATTTAGAGGTAAAATGTTTAGTCCGCGCCCCCGGAAATCTATATACACTACTTTTTTATGTAGTTTTAACTTTTTCTTTGAAACGCTATTTATGTTAGCATGTCTTAAATTACGATTTTAACATTTTATTTCTTTGCGTGTAGTTACAGATAGAAAGTGTCGATTTAAACCAACTGTATTGCCATTAAATAAAAATAATAGTTCCATAATAGACCTCTATTTATTACCAGTTACAGAGTATACTACCTATATTTTTCGAAAATGATACAGCGAATAAAAGATAGTCACTTTTCACGCTTGTAAAACCCGGCTTACCGGTAATCACGCCTAATTCACGGTTACACTTCCATTCAAATTTCTCAAAACTTCCCAACGTTCCGTAGCTTTTGCACAATCCACGACCAATCAAACCAAAGCTCCGCGGCACTTTCTACTCCCGGTACTTTCACTATCGGACGCGCATAACAACAACGACTACAACTGCAACATGCAAAATCGGAAATACCCCTGCAAAGAAACTTATGAATCATTCAACCGCTACACATTTTCATCAGAGCAGCAACAGATATAGCACCGATCATTATATATCCACTTTTGCATTCGCGTTTTCACTTTTACCTCCTCCTGCGCAAAAATGACCATTCGAAATCCCATCGCCGCCGACTTCGTATCTATATTTTCCACCCGGCGTTAATAAACTCCCTGCAGAAACCGGTCGTCGTCGTCGTACGAATTGCTACCTGGCTTTCGATATATATACCTACCTGCGTCTACGTGTACGCGCACACTCGCGCAATTAAATAGCCAGATAATGCGCGCCGTCCCCCCCGTATGTACGTACTTTGTTTCTCCGGTGTCATTTTCCCTCTCCGCGCAGGGCGTTATCGTTTATTGTTCGTATTTGAATGCGAGCCGGTGCGGCTAAATTGTCCCCGAGGTGGTGCAGCGAGGCTAATTTTAGAATCGCACGGCGCCTCCGGGACCGGATTGTTTCGAGGTGGGTATATAAACTGGCTGCCGCCGCAGCTGCGACGCCATTTCCTTTATGCGGCGTTTTCCGTTTTCTCGCGGAGCTCGCACCACGATTGCAAGTGCGTGCGCGGGGTTGACGACATGGGAATAGCGCCTAATTGAATTAAAATTCCAGCTTCGGAAATCCTTGTGTTTCGTCTGTGCGGAGTCGATAGGAATCTTCCTTGGCGCCGTCGTAACGCCGAGGAGCACTTGATTATCGGCCACTTTGTCGGGATAATTGTTCGATAAGTTTTTGAATTTATGCTTGGGGAATGCGCCGTGACTTGTGGAGGAAAATTGCGCGCGAAACTTGGCAGACTTCGTGGACGGTATTCTAAAAGTCGCGAGAAAAGGAAGTAAAGTTGATGTTGTTAAAAGTTTATGCGTTAAAGTTCGGCGATGACTGCGACAGAGGACTGCATAGTAATTTAATTACTCGATGGGAGCTTTCGGAGAAGTGAGTAAATTACTTCCGACGCTGCTTTAAGTCATAATTGCAGAACTGCGTTATTATCTTTGAATTCCTCTGTAACCACCCGAAACCTCACGCCGCTTTTATAGACACAATTTTATGAACTCGAGGATCCATAAAAACCCACGCTTATTACGAAAAATTAGGACCTGCTGCTGCTGCTGCAACCTGTCCGAATGGCCACACCGTGAAACGATAATTCTTTCTGCAGCGAAGCAATTTCTTACCCAAGAGTACCCACTGGAGTTCCTGCAGAGTTCGCACTTCGTACCCTTTCAGAGACACCCCCCAAAAACCATGAGAACCCATAAAGGAGTAACATAAAAGGAAACGCTACTCGCGCGCGAACGATCTTGGAGATGAAAAAAAGTCGGACCAGGCGCGAGAAGGTCGACGAATCGAGGTGGTAGTAAAGTGGCGCATTAAGGCGAGTAGTATGACGTGGGAGAGGGTTCTTGCCCTCTTCGAGCCAAGGCGGATGTGAACATTTGTGTATACGGTGTGGTGCGCGTTGAATTAAAAAAACTACTATATTAGGAAAGTTGAGTGTTGTATGAGTGAAATATGTTAATGAATTCATAGGCCATCAGGTTCAATTTCTTACATGTTATGGTTAATTTTGTTTTGCTTTTCATTTTATGAATAATTTGTATTTTGTACATCATTCGGTGAAATATTATAGTCTTAAAGAGAAACTCTACGCAAACACTTATCGATAGCTCTAGTACTCTCTTATTTAAATATTATTGTTGTCATCTCTCTCGATACCTCTATGCAACAGAGGATCCGACTGCAAAAGCTACAGAATTCATGGGTGAGATATATTTTAGGAGTTAAAAGATAGATATGGGCATATTAAGCCTCAAGGGTAGCAATAAAATCTCAATTAATTTAATTACGTTTTCAGTTAGCGAATCCATGTAAAGATAAGAAAATTTATATGTACAAGTATATAACTTGATTGATATGACATACGATTTTAATCTTAATTTAAATCACCTCCTATAACTTTGACGGATAATGTCTCACAAAAACAAAATGACTTAGTTGTAGGGCTTTCAAGAACAAATGTGAAAGCCTTGATTTTATCTTCCATCAACATTTTCAAGGTAATTTCAAGGTCAACTTTAATTTTACAGATAGGAAGACCTATTTTTGATTCTACCAATCGGTAGAGGTAGAAATTTTACACGAAAATATGTATTCATGAATATTGACCACTTTAATCCCAATGAGGCCATCCTCACCTGAGTGAATTATTTCAAGGTCAAATTACAACGTGACCCCATCGCATAAACACATATTAATGTACAATTTTCCTCTGTCGAATGATGAGATACAAGAAGACCTTCCGATTTAAGCAATTGAAGTTGACCTTGCAAAGACCTCGAAGATGGTCATAGGGGTAATATTCAAGATTACGATTAAATTCCTCCCTTCAGGCGGCTCCTTGGTGTTTTTTCATGATTTTGACAAATTTTTCTATTCATTTTCTTTTCATTAATACTCTTCACTTTTTCACCTGTTTAACATTGAAAAAAAAAATTAGTTCATTCAATATTACTATTATATGTATATAAAAAAAAAGATTTTGTAAATTAAAAGTCTTTTTGGGAGTCATAGGCACCTTTCGATGAATGGTCTTATCAAAGTCTTGAATTTGGACATAAATTGATCCTCGCGCATACAAAAATGAAAAAAAATATTTAAACTTTGAGAATATATTCTTTAAGGTATTTCAACAAAAATTCGCTCGTTTTTTTATTAATTGATATTTTGAAGATTATTTATTTTGAATATAGCCCATTTTTACTAAAAAATAACACAGTATGCTGAATAACTTTGAATATAAAGGATAGAAAAATCTGAAAATTGCTATACAAATTCATATAATCATGACAAATATTCCATGTAAGTTCTAAATTTTTAAAATTTAATACAGAGATTCTAGAAATTTCGTCTGGGAGCCACCTTAAAACTCTACTACTCTATACCTCTATATTACTGTATTTTATATCTGACTTCGTCTAGTAAATAGTTACCAAGGAATAGTACTTTAAAATGGAACACCCTGTATGACTGTGATATTATTGTTATCATTACTATATGTGCACTGATTTATCTGCATTCTGTACATGTATTACAAACAATTATCTATCACAATGAAATCTAATTTAAATACGTCAAATAGATTACTATTGTATTTACTTCTTGACATTTATAACACGAAAATGCCTACATAATAAAACAATGGCAATAAGCTTTCAAAATCATCTAATTCTGAGTTAATCTTAAAAGGAATCGTAGAAGACTTTTAAATAATTGCTTACTTATCTATTTTTTCATAAAATGTATTATTCATAAATTGCGTACCCAAGTGGATCACCCCGTGTACACCTTTTGCTAGATGTTGGAGAGAGCAGCGTCGACGTCGGCGGCTTTGGCGCTCGGTGGTGGGACAATAACCCTGAATAAATCACGGGCAATGGTCATTCGGCGAGTGCCGCTGCTGCTGCTGTTGCTCACCGCTGCTATGTGTAGTATATATAAGGCTTTCTCGAGCCCGCGTCTGCACTACGCGCGCAGTCGTCGCGCTGTTGTAACCTGCCAGCCGAACTCGCTGAGAGAGTCGAGGTGTATACGGGGAAGGCGCTGGGAACAAAATGGCAGACGGCGCGCGAAAGACTAACGCCGACGCGCGATGTAACTTTTTTATTTACGACGGGGGGGTTTCACTGCTCCGTTGGCTTTTGTTTTATTTTATTTTACCTTTTTTGCTCTTTTGGAGGGGGCGAGGGAGCGCTGCTAGTTGCAAAGGGTGGATTTTTTATTTACGCCGGTCGTCTGCTGGTACTCAGTGCGGGAGATCATTTTTCATGGGTTTTCGGTGAATTGTTTTCGTGGGGTTTGCAGGTTATGCTTGTGATGTATGGGCGAATGTGCAGAGTTTGCAGCGTTTTATAATAAAAGTGCGGAGGAATGATTTGAATTATGTTATTGTCTTTTCAGGTATAATTATAAAGCTATCAGAAGTAATTATTCATACGTGTGCTATGTTTTTTTCCATTGAATAACATTGTGTTTAATTTATTTATAACCTAATTATGTTAAATGGCAAGAACAAGTAAATTGTTTTAATGAATAACGATGTTATTTACTTATCTCATTTCGAAGATAATAAAGTATAATACAAAGCTCTGCAGAGTTACTCGTATTACATTTATTGTATTTTATTACCCAAAATAGTACTTTTTGTTTTATTAAGTAACGATGCATCAGGTAATTAATAAATGCAGGATTTATTTTTATTGATATAATACTCTGACTTCATTCATGTTGCAAGAAATTCAACTAATTTTATTTAAAACAGTCAGTACTGCCAGTACAGTAGTAGGACATTGGTCGCAGCGTAATAAACGTACGAGGCCACGTTTCCACCGGAGATGAAATGGAGTAAGATTGAGTTGAATTATCGAAGCCTGCCAATTATCCGGCACACGGACGTCTCGATAAGCTAATCAAACAGGATTCTCGTTTCTTGTGGTGCATTCAAATGTGGTAGTATCTGTACTTCTCTCACGTCATTTTACAACTATAAAGATTATATATTTTAAAATACGAATTGCTAATGATATGATTCATTACACGATGTTGTAATATACTATCATTTAAAATATTAAGATAAAAACACAAAACGTTCCTCGTTTCACTTAGAAGATAGATAACTGATGCTAATTAATGTAATCAAAAGTCAAGAGAAGTAAAGATAAACAATAGTTAAAAATACTTACTAATTACGCTCGCATGAAAATAATTGGCGGAAAAATCCAAAAACACAGTTAATACTTTTATTATTTTTATTATTATTATTATTATCATTGTGGTTGTTATTATAAAAGATAGTCGGAACATGTAAAAGTATAATCAAATATCAAGGTTATATGAAAAATATTTATAATATTAATGATATTAATAATATAAGTAATGAATATACTATAATGTTTGATTTTATCAACAGAATAATAGTAATAAATAAATATATATTTACGATTTCATTCGATTACGAAGAAAAACGTCAACATCCCTATAAAATTGCTCAATCATTCCCAATATACACGAGGAAATTCCAATACCACGCGAATTAAGTTATAACAGCCACCGCCACCATACGAATACACGCATGAAATCGTTCGCCTTACGAATGCCGCTCCGGATTACGCCGCCGGGGGCGAAACAAAAAGTTACGGGACCGCTTTGAGAAAAGGGGCTTCCGCGCGGCCCGGTTGTGTAAATCGCTAAGAAAAGTACAAGAAATACGAGATATCGCGGGCGATTGGAAAAAGCGAGGATTTTGAATGTGTGGATAAAAAGAAACGGGGGCGAAATAAAAGATCGAGGGCGGTGGT
Source organism: Gastracanthus pulcherrimus (assembly GCA_949152435.1). NCBI lineage: Eukaryota > Metazoa > Arthropoda > Insecta > Hymenoptera > Pteromalidae > Gastracanthus > Gastracanthus pulcherrimus. The sequence continues at coordinate 174,909,823 of OX424573.1, read as the reverse complement.
GTATAGAGGATAAAAGGAGATTTAGGTGAGGAATGAAAATTGGTCGGAAGGCGTTTCAGATTCTGAAATATACCTGTACGGAGGAGAATGGAACTTATCGGCATTTGAGCTTATTTGTATGATAAGTTATTCTTGATCAAGTTTATATTTGAAGTTGTTTTGACTCGACTTCTTTAATATTACATTTATGAAAGCCAGTGAACAATGCTAGTGTAATAAAAATAACAATTAGTTTTTGAATGAAGGACTACAGCTTTGAAACCTATTCTAAATTTAGATTCTTAATGCTTCCGTGCTAGTAAAACTATCTACAAACTAAAATCAATACTTCGCAGGAGTATAAAATTAAATGCCAACTGAATATCCGACAAAGTTAAATTTAACCGCTTGTAATTTTAGTGTCAACTACATTAACAAAGAAAATTCAGACACCTATTATAAATCTACATAAACATACAAGAAAAAATCTCCATGAAAAAAAGAACAGCGATCAAGTGTCACGATCGTAAATACGTCAGTTTCCCTCAAAAACCTGCAATTTCCCAGCGCTATAAGAATCACCCTGGCAGCAAAACAAACAAGCCGCGAACGTAATCCAAAAAACGAAATGAAGCGGATCATCGCGGCTAAGTAAGAAGCAAACGAGGCGAGGGAAAAAAAGGAAATACGCACCTCCTCCTCGGCAGTAGCATCGCGTGCCGCAGCAGCAGCCGCCGCCGCGGATTATTCTAATTAAACGTAATACCAGAAGCCACGGGGCATTGATCGCCTCTCTCGGAGAATTTCTTTTTGCCACCGCACGCTCGCCTTTTCCGCTTCGCGGTACAAGTGGCTGGAGGGTTCGAGCGCGGTTGGTTCTAGGTTGTATATAGCTGCGAAGAATAGATCATGACGGCTTTGCTTGGTCTTACTTGCTGTCTAATGATTTCATTTTCTAGCTGTACTAGGGAACTGCTAGGGTATTGTTTTGGCTTGAAGGGTTATTTTACCGTTTCGAGATGACTTGAAACGTTCCGATTTTTTTGAGAATTAGCTTCTTGATAATTGAAATTATTAATGTAATTTAAGTTTCGTGTATTTATCCATCCACATTTCGTCGAGAGTATAATAAACAATACTTTTTTACATAGTTTCTCTTTTAATATAGGGGGCGTTCAGAACCATAGCGAATAAACCCATTTTAGAAATTTGGCTAACTCTGGCAAAACTGGAAACATTAGTGACATAAACAAATAAAATTTTATGAAGTTTAACATTGCAATTATTACTTGAATATACTATTTATTAATTACATAGTTTAAAACCGATAAATAATGACGCAATTTACAAAAATTTTGCACATTTTTATGGACGGTTATTAAATTTAGAAAATGGACTTATTCCGTTATGGTTATGAACGCTTCATATGTATAGCACTGAAAGGTACATCTTGGAAAAAGCGATGAACTGCTGGCGTAAACGATTCCAAAAGAAATTTAATTACTAAGAGTGTAATTATCATTCAGTCCAGACTAAGTTTGATTAATGAAAAAATTATCAATATGACGGATGTTTAAACTTTAAGCTTTGTAATCTGGGGAATGTTTAATTTATTTTTCACTTTAAAAGTATGAAATCGTTCAAAGAATATTTTTGTGTAACACATGCACGATTTTCACGTTTTTTTCCCTAAAAACCGGGCCTAACGTGACCGTTTTCTGACCAGCCGGCGTAAAGTAGTTACTTATTTTGCTTTCCGTCCGCTCGTTCCGCCAATAGAATTGAGAATAAAACTGACCTAAACTTGGTTTGTGATCATCAATACATGTGCTACAAAAAATGTAGTATGCATCACGGGCAAGAGGGTTTTTTGACCTTGTGTGTTTGCAGAACTCAATCAAAAAACAGCCCATTTCTCGCTCTTGGTACACAATGTACTATTTCGTTGCCTCTAGGATAGCCACTGATAAAGAAAGTGTAAAAATGTTATACATATTGGTCAATTAGTTTTCTTGCAAATCACCTTGCCAGCATTTTCCAAGATTCGCAATTCAGTGCTGTTACAAAATAATTTATAATGTGTACTCATACGATTTTTTAAGTTTCTTCGTGAAATAAACGATTAAAATAAAATAGTGCATTTATTGTACATTGCGCTAAGAAAGTACTTAGTTTTATATTTGTAGTAAAAAGAGTTAAATGCTTTGCTTGCTCCAACTATAAACCACGCAATAATTGCTTAGCATTTTCATTCCTATCAAATATACGCCGTTCACGCTACATACAAACACATTTAACCGGCGCATAGCAAAAATATCGCTCCACATTTTCCAGCTACACCTTATGCAACTTTTTTCCTCGTACACCCCCATTTCGCCACGCAAAAGCATAAAACCAAAGAGCCGCTACAAAGCTCCCCGAACACCCATCAAGCAAAAAAACCCAAGAACCAACATCTAAAAAAATCCTTTCCTCCATCTCTCCAAGGGGAAACCGGAAGTTCACGCTGAGACGCGATCATCAGCGAGCGATGCCTTGCCCCGCGGGTTCACCTGTGCCTCTCCGCGCACTCCTCTAACATATACGTATACATATCTGTACAGAGCGAGTGCGGCTCGCCTTCATCGATAATTGTTGAACTTTACCGGGAAGATAACGCGAGAGCGCGTTCCACGGTTCGGTTCGATCTATCGCATAGCTGCCTCGTTCGCGCTCCGATGCATTCCGTCGATATATATGTGTCTGTGTGTGTGGGATATAACTGGCTGGAGGTTATAGTCTTGTAGAGGAACTATAGAGAGGTCGGCGATTCAATGGGGAAGTATCGAGTGTTTTAGGTTGCTTTGTTGAAGCGAGCGGAAGGTCGGTGGTTTTAATTGAATGGAGTGCGTTGGTTAGGGAGGAGGATGCGAGGTGATTGTATCTCGGGTGAGCGGGTTATTAAATATGTGATTCAATAGGTTTTTGATAGATTGCGTGGTTTGTTCTAATGTTTTAGATGCTGCTTTTGCTTTAGTCATGTAGATACATTTATTTACCTTTCTGGATGTTTGGACATTTTTGGAAAAAAATCTCATTTGATATGAATTTTTATAAGTATAAATTAATACAATATGCGTACTAAATATGATTCTTTACCTTTTTTGTTTCAGGTAAGAACGAGTGAACTCATGCAAAATTGTTATATCAGAATCATAAATTGTCTTGAGTAAGTATTATTCATTGATGCTTTTTATTTGTGCAGAAATATACATACAGTTACAATTATTATAAAGTCATTATTAATTATTATAAATAATAACACTATCTATAGTATTTTATGAGTTAACCTTAGTAAACTTGCCTTGTGTACGATAACCATTAGAGAATTAAGAACCTACTTTTCCTGTGAGTAAATTAGGGGTCTCAGATCTTAATCCACTAATTGATGATGCTCTCAAGATTTCTTTTTTCACATTCAAACGATTTCCCGAAGCAATCACTTTAAAAACAAAAAATAAAAATATTTAAAAAATCACTTACTTATCATTTCTTTATCATAATTCTTCTAATTCATAATACTTTCATTTTAATTGTTCTATATAGTATTATAAATAACAATATTTATTAATAATATGCATTGCAAATAATATAAGACCTGTGAGACTTAATTTCTTGTACTTGGATAAAATAGAAGGTCTCACGCAGCAACTGAAAATGCAAAGTTGAGTAATATAGAAAAGTTTATATTTGATAAGTACACCTAATTTAAATCTATATCTGTTTTATTCATTGAAGTAACTATTTTGTAATAAAATGATACTCTATATACTCGTAAAACTACATTACAAATCGAGATTTTATAATTTGCAGCCATTACGTACCTCCTTAAGCAAATAATTTTCAATCACATACAGATAATAAGTACCTGTATTTCGAAGCATTCTAATTACATGCTTATTCGTCCATAGCAACCACTCACCCATCCAGCACGATCAAATTTTACCCGCAAAAATAAACAAACAAACCATACACTCCCAGTCGGTAAAGAAGCACACTTTCACATATCCCCTTAATTGAAATTCCTGCGCCGCAGCCTTTCAAAGCAACACTTTACGTACTTTTGAGCGTTCGCGCTTTCGGCGCCTTATATAAAGGCAATTTACGAACGATTCGCTCGCGCATTCTCATTCATGCACCGAACTGCCAGCCAAGCCGTACAAGAAGGAAAAGCAGCCGAATCCGAAATTACGCTCCTCCCCTCCAGCCGGCTTTTTCGCCCTGAATATTTATGATTCCGTCAGGTGCGCACGCCTGCACGAGCAATAAAAGCGACAAAAGCGCACATACCGAGTAAGAGAGACGGAGGAGAAAAAAAGGGACCGTATATACGCACGCAGCGGACGATCCTCGGTCTTTGACGGTGGAATGCGGTGGCGGCGCGGGAGTTGCAGCCGGCATGCAGGTGAATCACGAGGGACGGGAATCACGCGGCGTGTAAAGATGATGACGGAATCGATGAGTAGGTGAATTATCGCTTCTGCTTATCAGGGATTGGGAGTTATGGTATTACACGTTTCGTTCTATGTTTTATTTATTTTCTGATAAATTTCCTTTTTTCTTCTGATTAATCAATAGTTTTAGAGTACTGAAGAAAATGTCTACATTATTGCGTATAGCTTTTAGCTTCTTATGGAATGGAAAGTGATATATATATATATATATATATATATATATATATATATATATATATATATATATATTTCATTCATTCTATCAATTAGAAATTAATTTGTTTGAGCCAAGTAACATTTGTCTGAGTAAGCGATAAATGAATATTTATTTCTAATTAACAAATGGAAATTTATATTAGGAAGATGTAATGAAGGAGATATTAAATCAGATTACACAGTTATGGCATCCGAGATTGCATCCTTACGTGGAGAAGAAGGATTAGTAGTCGTTACTTACCCGAATAAGTAATAATTAATAAAACATTCATGCACATCATCTAATCTAGGTTAGCTCTAGATTAACTCAATTTAATTTTAGACAAAGTTAGGTACCTAACTAGTTAAGTAATGATTCCATATTATTTCATCAGCTTTACTTTACCTATCCGGATAAGTAACCAGAACTAATCTTTTTTATAGATGTAAAAGCATACAGAAAAAAAGGACTTTTGATATTAAAATTACATTGTAGGAGTTAACCTATGTTCATATTAATGATAAGGTGAAAACACCTATTATGGAACAGATTACGGGGTGCGTTTTATTCTTTTGTAACGTTATGGTTGAATGAAGTTTAACGTTAAATATTTCGATCGTACTCAAAGGGCTAGACTTTCCTTGAACAGATACTGCCTTTAAAATTCAAATTTAATGTTAATAATTAATTATATTAATAAAATACTAACTTCATCCATTGTACGTGTCATGGAGCATTCATAATTATCAATCAATTTTATCATTTTTGATACTGTTTCATAAAAGGGACATAATTAAGAGGTTGTTTCATAACAGATACTTTTAACTTATCCGTTCTTCAGTGCAAAACTGTAGATACAAAAAAAATTCTTTTTTTCATGGAGAGTATTAAATTTTTTCTTATTTATTAATAAAGTTATATCATTAAAAATAATAATCAGATGCATATGTTTCTTGTCTAACCTTACTCCAACAGTCTAAGAAATATTTATTAACACGGAAAAAGACACGTATTTCAGTTAAATTAAATTCTATTGATACGTTAATCCCAATGCACGTATTTCTTCGTATTAAAGATACTTCTTTCTCAAATATACCGGTTTGTTATGGATGATTTCATCAAGCACTTGACTTATTGACTCAAAACGCTATTTGCACAGATTAAATCATACGATTGTTTTAATAATAAGCATAAACTAACAAAGTCTTCAATCTTGAATCAAAGTCGAATATAAACGTCATTAATTTAGTCATCAGCATTCTTCATTCTCTGCTATTAAACTACCCAATTCATGAGAAAATAACAGGTTAGCCAATACAAATTTCAATTCGTCATCCTCCTCCGGACTTGCCGAAACTATCGTTCAACTCCACTAATCGCATTTACGCCGCGTCAATTTCGAGTGTCGACTCTTTTTGTTACCCGATTAACACCGGACGACTCTCCTATATCCGCTCGATGAAAGTGAACGCGCGCAAGTGATCCAAAGCCTGCGCATTAGCATTAGAAAGTCCAGGTAACACACGCTTACGTTTTCACATATGGAGGACTGACAAGTGCCGCGGATATATACGTACATGCACGCTTTATAGCCCCTCCGTCGGCTTAGGCTTGCGTTCACAATTTCTCGTCAATTTCGACACTCCGTATTTCCGTATTAGCGCGCCCGCGCGAAATTACCATAGAGTTTCCTCGGAGTGTGGCGATAGTCTAAGGCGCGTGTTGATGTGTGGATGTTGCACCGAGAGAGGGGCTTACGTCCATAACAGTTTCCGAGTTTAGTGCGAACGATAAACTATTGGGAATCTCGCGTCAATAGTCAATATCGTACTTGCCGGCCCGCCGAGTGGGATGTAACACCGGTAACAGGCTTTGCTTGCTGGAAGAACACGTGTCGTGTTACTACTGAATTGACGTTGGGGAATTTGATCGTGAGAGTTTATTTTTAATGGTAATCGTGTTTAATGTTCTGGTTTTAATACTTTCTTTCATCTGAGTGATTTGCACGAAATTACTATTTCAAAGATTGAAAATGCATACAAAATATCATGTTATTTTTTAAGATGTTAGGATTCCTTCTTTGAGTTTTGAATACTGCGTAGAATTCTAGTCACGAGTACTAATTTATGATGATTCTATTCGATAGTTCAAAATTATATTTGAATACTTTTCAAGTCGTACGTTATTCATCTTTTAGAGTACTTTAAATTACATAATTGATACCTTGCCAAACTATTGCATTAATGCACAATCGTATATCCATGTAATTTAGGTAACCAGACTTATTGACTAGATAAAATGTCTGTCCGGTATGTCCGTAGTAGTATAAATTATGCGTATGCCACCAAAGTGACTGACTAGATATACCATTGAAGTAAACATTAAGATATGTTATATCTCTCTATTATAAGCATTTTATGTTTTAATTTTATTTTATTTTATTAATCAAAAATATAATAAAGATTAGTTTCTCGACTTAGAATTATGTAGTCTATTTTATGTTTCAAACGTATCAACTGTGCAGATACAAAATCTGACAGTTTAATACAAAGTGGCTATTTAATAAACTTGATTGTAAGTATAACTATAATAATAATTGTAAATTTTGAATACAAAGCTGGTGGTAAAGTGTATAACTAACCATTTTAAGGTTAGATTGAAGTTTTGTTAAATTGTCTTACATAAATATTCAAATTATTTTTGGCCTAAATATAGTTTCATAAATAGCCCAATTCCTACTAATAGACCAATTACATTGTTATAAATGAAGAATAAATCACTCCACGATCACATGAACCTAATCCATTATCAGAAGGTTAACCAAGCAATGGACCCGTCAATTTTAAAACAGCTCCACCTCGCCACAAAAACACTCCTAAAACAAACAACACGTCAACCGAACTAAATAGCCAGACGAAAGTCTCGGCTAGACCGCTGACTGACGAGCAGCAGAAGCTTCGGCTCCGGCCTGTCAAAGTGCCTTCAACCGTAACTTCCGTCTTTACAGCAGCGGTAGCAGCAGCAGTCGACGATCAATGGATGGAATTCGCGGTGCGCGCAACTCGTGCTCGACGAGAACGTTCGCTAGACTTGAGTCGAGGAAGTGAAGAGGAAGCGGGCAGATGATGAAAAATAGAGACGAAGTGGTGGTCTGGGTGGAAAAAGGGGGAATTGAAAGATTCCCCGGGGGAGTCGTGAATCTTTTTCCTCAGTTCGAATTTCGTCTGCGAAAGTGAATTGTTGAGACGATGCAAGGGGCTTCTTGTCGATGAAAACTGAAGATTTGCTTGTCAAAAAAGAAACATGTCTATTTTAAAAACTTTGCAAACGTTCATAATCGTTTTATACATATATGAAGAATTGTTTAATCATTTGATTGCTTTAATTATTGACCCAATAAATTTACTGCAAATATTTATTATTATAATCGAATTAATATAATGAATGATGAATGATTATGAATAGTTACGAAATTTACGAAATGGACTTATTTCACTATCTTTCTGAATGTTCCGTTAATTTTTAAACTGTGTTGATAAAAACTAATTAACCAGATCTATGATAAACACATAATAAGCTAAATTAAAAATATGGATACAGCACATTGCAAAACGATAAGTGGCGGAAACAAATAATTTGCAACAATCAAATGAATGTTTCCTTTTCAATGCTATGAAAATGAGCAAATCGCAGATAAAATAAATCGAAAGTTTTTCTGATATACTTCTCATGCGACTTATTCTGTCGCAGCATACGATGTAAGATAGAAGAATCTTGAAAGAGAAGGCAGAACCAGTTTTCATAATCTAATACACTTCTATATCGGGTGAATGTCGCGCTAACACGAACTAGATCAGGTTGTCTTTTTTAGATACTTTCGAGCATGGTTCTTTTTGTTTGCTTATGCCGTGTTCTTTCTGAAAGCATCAAGAGAATTAATAGTGACTAGTTTGTAGCCAGATTGACCATGTGACTAGTAAACCAGACCAACAAACCTTATCATAATTCCTGCATAAAAACGATTAATTTTGCTTAGAATGTCGCTATTATAATTTGAATGAGTAAACCTCTTCTAAAAAGGTTTAAATTGTCATTCTGATTAACTATGTATTTAATCCAGGTCCTATGATTTAAAAAATATAATCCAAAACACCGATTACATTTTTCTTTAATGCATGTCACCAAGCGATAGCATCCATGTACTAATACGAATATTTAACCATTTTAGCTTTATCTTTTGCATTTTTCTTATTCTCTTAATTAGCAGCATCTGCCTGTTTAACTAGTGTATATTAATTTTGCAATTACAACTTGGCATAATAATGCACTATCCAACAGCCTCGACAAATAAACTCTTAAGCGTTAATAGCCACTTTCCTAGTCCATTCCGTACCCTATAATACGACTCCCAACTAGCAAACAAATTAACAAATTTTCCAACCCATTTCCCCAATAAACTAAACATTTCACCACCTTCCCCCCTATATATCAATTATCGCTTATCCGCACGCCATTAAAACATTTTCGATTCTACAAAACCCCAATCTCCATAAACACATTCCACGTCCCTCTGCGCAAAAGCGTACCTTCTTCCACCGTATAGCCGTTCATAAAACTTGCCTCCAGCGGACAAAACTCGATTAACTCCGCGCTACACGCATATCTGGCATATAGAGACGTAGGACAACACGCGGGCACAATAATTTCCATGGATTATTGCGACGAGGAGTACTACGCAGGCGCAGCTTCCGCGCAGTAGCAGCAGCAGCAGCAGCATTATAGATTCGCTTAAAGCGAAGTTGCTGCTGCCGCTGCTGCCTCACCGGAAGTGATAATAATCCCGACATCCTACCCCATAACGCTCTCGTTTCGTATACACGCGTGTACACACACGTCTGTGCGCGAGTGTAATTACACTTTCGTCTTCGGAGCGGTGCTGCTCTTGCTTCTCTATTTGCCCGTGCGAGCGCGCGCTGTAAATTAATTTTCGTACTTAGTAATGTTGGTTATTACGTGCCGCTGCTGCTGCTGCTTCTCTTACGCGATATTTTCTTTTCGGGCTCGTTTTTTGTCCGGCGGGAGGGGGGGATTTTAAACGAGTTTTCTGCAGGGAGATTGCGAGAGTTTTTGTTTCCACGATAATTCGATGGGATTTTGTTTATAGTAGCCGGTTTGCGGTTTTATTGCGCGCGAAGGGACACGCGATTTTTTTGGGGACGGGTTTGGAGTTTATCGGTGGATCTGCTCGCGGGGTTTATAATGGCCTTGTCGATAGTGTAATTCCAACGGATGATGTAATTAAAATGTCAGCTGACGCGCGGGGATTTTCTGGGATTTAATATGGCTCCGGTTGCTGTAAGCTGTTTTATCGGAGTCTTACATCATTCGCTAATTGCAACTTATTACGGGAGATGAGTGAAAATTGTATTATAAGAGATAAATTGTATTGTAAAATTAACTTTCTTGTTTTTCTAAGGTTTTATCTTTTTGTTATTCTCTTTAATTGCGGTTCCTTCATGAAGCAATTACGACAATTTGTGTGTTATCACGGGCCATAAACGTGCGACTATGTAACCACACAGGAAGTCAAACCGTAGGCAGCAATATTGGTGCTAGAATAGTAATAACAACAATTTCTAGAAGGACATATTGTGCGACATTCTTTATATAGAATATTCCCTAATCAAAAGAAGGATGTGGGCACAACAAATTTCATTAAACAAAATATTAAAATGCTAATTATTTATTTGTCCGTGTAATGATATACCAGTAGAAGTTAGAGCGAAATAACTAGTCAAAAAACAAATTTATCGCTGAATTTAATAAGTTGCAAATATTCAGCTGTAAAATTAGCCAAAAATATACCGCCCGAAACAAGTAAAGTATAGTAAATGAATACAAAATGGACAAAAAGATGTAAAAAATTATTTTATTTCTTGAAAAAGCCATAAATGAACTAATCCTTTTCATTTTCTTAATAACTATACTCACTCCAAAAAATTTTCTTTTATGAAATTTTAAACTTATGAGTGTTTTTTCTTATTTTATTACTCTATTTTTATACTTTATAATTACAAGAAATAACGATACTCTTCAAACATTTCACCAGGACACAAAACTACGTTTCTATAACAATCCAGTTACCATTTTGCAAAACCAGTGACCCGAAAACTCTGTTGAACTCTATTGAAACGCCAATTCTCGCCGCGAAATTGTACATCAAACTAAAAAAAAACACTTCCAAAATCCATGATTCGAATCCTCTGGCCTCTGGTTCCCCTGACGACCTGTGCACCCATACGCGAAAACCTTCCACAGTCCACAGCACACGGTACACACACGTGCGCTCGTTGGCGCTTGATGAAGACGAGACCTGACGACTTCCGATTGCTGGAAATTACTCGCGAGCGGAGCGTAGTTTACTGATAAACGGACTGCTAACTCGGCTTCTGCTACTTCTTCTTCTTCTTCTTCTTTTCGTTCGTCCTGTTTGACTTGTGCTTCCTCCGTTTCTTTCTCTTTCTCCTCTGCTTTTGTGTCTTCG